>OY796664.1:32782946-33247946 GCA_963680705.1 Rhagium mordax
TTTGCTGATTTTGTTTCAGCCACCAAAACAGGTTGGCCTCAACTTTCACCCACGCGTCTAGATATTGCTGATACAGCTTGGCACCGTTGTGTATGGGGTTGAATTCGTCACACACCTGTATCCGATAACGATAATATTCGCGGAACGTTATCGTTTTGTTGGTGTCGTTCCGATGCGCCGTCCCTTGAACGTATCCCAGTTCACCTGACGGAAACAGCAACGGATACACCATCGGATCGGACAGGGAATTCAAATTCTTGAGTTCGTGGTGACGATTCTCGCCCGGTCTTCTCGGATACACCTACCTCGAAAGGCGGCTCCGCGCCGTAGAACACAGCGGCTATATCGCTAGTACTGCGAGGGAGGTCGTACATACGACGCATGACATTCATGTTAGGATGTTGCATGAAACCGATAATCATATTATCTACGTCATGGCCGCATTGCCGTTCTTCTTCGAGCACCTCTCCCATCGTCCTGTACGCCTGCATAAACGTATTCACTCGATGGGAGGTGTTCTCCACAAGAACCAAGAAATCCTCGGTGACCCGTTCGTCCACGAACCGCACTCGTCTATCGGTCACTTCGTGCACGTCCAAAAAGTAATATTGATTTAATCTGGGCCTGTGCAAATCTTGCGTGTATAACCTCCGTAAAGTGGTATACCTGACCACAGATAAAAAAAACACCAATTCCCCTGACCTCCGCCTTCTTCCGGATAAGGCCTAAACGTTTTAAAAGAGGCCATGGCGAATAGACTGTTGATCAGATCGTGAAGTTCGCGCGGGCACGCAAGCAACGGCGGCAACTCGTACGAGCCATTTTTTCAACACGACATACGAATGCCCTGTCTATTTTTCGGTTCTCTCGTAAAAAATAACGCGCCGCAACACATGCAGCGATCTGTGAAAGTACCGCACGAGTGAGGTGACGCACATAACTCTTCCAATTCGGCAGGAGTTATGGTCAACGCCCGCCTCCACCTCCTCTTGTGCGGAACGTTCGCGTGTCTCCGCGTGTCTCGGGGACGTCGCAGCGCGTGCAGGTGGTTGCACGGGCCCCGGAAGAATCACGGATAGATCTGTGCGATAGAGTTCGTACTATCCGTCCCCGACCTATTTCCTGTGATAGTCTTTCTAGCGAACGCACGCTACCCACCGAACGTACGTCTTCTTCCTCGTTGATCGCCGGAACTACCGCAGTCACCATGTGGTCGTGTTTTCTTAAGACGACAAACAATTGTCGCCTGCGAACTTCGACCGGTGTCGGTGTAAAAACGACGTCTCTAACCATTCCGCGAATTCTGTGAATAATCACTCGCAATTCACGAATTATAGGGCCGCCGGATCGTCCGGGTCTGCGGGCGTGGCGTCTTCCGCCGCCGCCGTCGCCGTTGTAAATTCGACGCGGTAACTACGATATAGTTGATGTTGAAGGTGGTGGTGGTGGTGCGAATAATGGTAACGGTCCACGCTCGGTTTGTGGCCTAAGCCGCCCACCCACCTCTCGGTTTTGGGCCGTCGCAAATTCATACCCACAATCTAACAAAACCACTGTCGAGGGAACTCCTTCCAACACCGCACTAAAAAATGAGCGGGGAAAGAAAAACATTTATTTTCAAAGTCATAAACAATAACATGCAATAACAAATAATAAATATTCCCATGCAAGGTGTAACACAAGTAACAATGTAAACTATTGATGTGCCTATTCATGCATCATCATGCAAAATCAGTTAACAATTGGTAATAAATATAACAATATGACTTTTTATCAAAGTTCATATCTACCTCATGCTTTTTATGCACTATAACTAATTGATAATTAAAACATGACTTTTTAATAAAGTTCGTTTCTACCACCTACTTTTCATTCGACTTTCTAAAAACTGATACGCACTATAACTACTTAATAATTTAAACATAAATTGAACAATATGACTTTTAACAAAGTTCGTTTCTATCACATGCTTTTTATGCAAATTTCTAAATACTAATACACACTATCGCTAATTAACAATAAAAAGATAAGTATAACAGTAATGACTTTTTACTAAAGTTCATTTCAACCACCTGTTTTTCATGCAATTTATAAAAACTAATTATCAAACATTACAGCATGACTTTTTATCAAAGTTCATTTGCAACACATGCTTTTCATGCAATTTTAACAATTAATCTATATCTATATAACTACTATACAACCAAGGTCGTCCATTTATTTACAATTTTATTAAGCTTCCCCTGAAATTCTCCCAGTGAACATTACTCCCTCTACTTCTTTACCACCTCGCCCAGTCCAACACTACATTCCATCCATCTCTGCAACCTCATTCAACCTTGGAGGGTAGTGCCCAAGCACCCCCGCAACCAAGTCCCTTCAAGAGAGCAACGCATCACAACATGCCTAACGTTTTCCACTTCTTCTCCACAATCACACGTATCATCGTCTCCTTCATTCAAATTGAACCTACTCAGATAGCCCCTGAAATCTCCATGACCCGTTGCTACCTGAGTAAGCTCCGCACTCGTATCACAGCCATCCCGATTCACTCTCTCCCACATCTCATGCATCCATGTCCCAGTCGTTCCTTCATCCCATATTCTCTGCCATTCATTCATTTCCCATTCTTTCACCCACTTTCGCACAAGACTCTTACTTACCCCTTCCACTCTCTCTTCCATTCCTCCCTCTCGCAACACCCTCTTACATTCCCGATCTACCACCCTTATCCCATCTTCCTGTCTCCTCCACTCCACTATAATTTTATAACCCAACTCCAATCCCCTGACTATTTCCTTTTGGATTTCACCGATCGCATACCACTTATTCTCAAAGTCTTTAATCTGCCTCACCACCTGCTGCGAATCCGTTAGTATTAAAATTACCCTGTACTCCCCCCTTCTTTCTTTACCCGCCAAAATGCCCTTCCATACCGCCCACCCCTCCAACTCAGTTATCCCTATCTCCCCCTCTACTCTCGCACCTCCTCTCTCAAACTCTCCGTTTGCCGCCACCAACCATGCATACGCCTTTTGTCCATACTACCATTCGCTCCTCTCTCACTAGAAGCACGTACCCCCTCACCGCGGGGTGAGGTCTATCCTTCACTTGCATCCTTCTCACATTCGCATCCCAATTCACCTTTCTTTCATACTTGGCCCTTGCCTGAACCTCCAAAGGCACGCAGCCGGCCAGCACCCCCCAGTGCTGGAATCCCATCTTCTCCGGGCGCTTTGCCCCGACTCATTCCTCCAATCACCCCTTCAAGTTCGCTCAAAGTGACGGCAAAATCCTCCTCTCCCATTCTCACCTCTTCATACTCTCTCCTCATATTCTCGTGTTCTACCTCATCCTTATTCACATCATACCGGAAAATACTTCGTTACCAATTCCTCATACCCTCAAGCTACCAGTATACGTCCCATCCTCCCTTCTTATGTTTCCCTTGACCGCCCCTGTACCCCCTTTTACCCACCTCTTACAAATTTCCCATACCCTATCCCCCATTTCTTCTATTTCATCCTCCAAACATTTAATTTTGGCCCCTTTTATTTTCTTTTTGTACTCGTTACGTTTTTCTATATACCCCAATCGAAATACTTCCCTCTTCCCCCCTCTCGCCTCCTGGAATCTACCCCTCGCCCTCCTAGTCTCCTTCCTAACTCTCGTCAACTCTTCCGTCCACCAATCTCTCTCCTCCCTCCTGGCTCGCACTCTCTTTCTCAGCTCTTTCTTGCACGCCTCTTCCATTACCTTCTGCAGAAGACCTGCCCGTTCTTCCACGCCCAGGCCCTGTAAGTTCAGACCCTCCCTCTCCCAAATTCTCGCGACTATCCTCAAATTTTGCCCAGTCCACGTTCGTGACGTCATACCTAGTTCTTTGTCTGGCCTTTTCTAATACCCCCATTTCCAAATTGAACGTAATGTAGCGATGGTCGCTGAGAGTTTCTTCGTCCTCATCCACCGATCATTCAGTCACCCTCGCATCCTTTGTGATGGTAAGATCCAACCTGCCAGTGCCCTGGTTAGAGCAAAAACTGGGAGGATCTATCAACGTTTAATAACTAAACTAATTTGCTAAGGCTGTGTCAACGTTAGTTAACCATTCGGTTATAACCAGTGATAGTTGGAGGGAACGACCGATATTCGTATTAAGTCAATTAATCGCTATCACAACATCTGATTTAACTCGGCCGTTGAATTCAACGCAGGTCGTGGCAAACCCTTAATATATCGATGTCTCGACATCGATAGATTAACGGCAACTGTCGACAATGAATGCTTCCTCGTATACAGGTTTCGCAACTTCCTGAACTAAAGATATAACACTAGATAGACACAATGCACAATACACAATTCACTTCTGACTCCTGCCCAGACAGGACTTGTTCGTTCACTCTTCTTTGGCTTCAGCCGAATGGTCAAACCGACGCAATTGTGAGGGTCGTAAGCTATGGGGTCAACACAAATACCAGACTAATACTAGAATGCAATAAAAGAAGACATGGGTAATAGATAAAAATATATATATTAGATAATCATCATTACACATATAGAGCCTCACCTAGCAAGGTATACCACCATAGCCACGATACCCCCACAAGGGGTCAGCGACCGCGACGGCCGCGCTTAAAGGAGAGTGATCGATTGCCGAAAGAGAATTATTACATGGACGTGACTGGCAATTTAGTGAGTGGGTTTTATGAATGCTTGAAATCGCTACTAGAAATTTAAGGTAATATTCTCCAAAAGGGGTATATGCCGTTAGACGCTTGTGGATAATTCGTAAAAGGGGGAAACTCTTCGAATGCTATCTCACGAGACGGTCACCTGGTAATAATGGGGAAGTGCCCCGGTACCCGTGCGTACCGCACTGATGCTTATGCTGGCCTAATTTAACCAAAAACCAAAAATACCGTATTTCTCTTTTGCGAGATCATTGGGAGGTCTCCCACTATATATATGAAAAGGACCCGAGACCACTTCACATCGCCACGTGGCATCGCAAAATTCCGCAATTTCACTTTTTAAGTCAGTTGCTAAAATTTCAAAATGTGCTGTCAGACACGATCCCGGTAGAGACAATGACCAATGGGTAGGCGAGGCCAGCTCAACCATCCTTGGAAGCCGTAGGTCACGGACTCACTAGGAATTCCAGAACGCGAGGGTAGAGTGAACCTATGATTCCGTAGATCAGTGCGACCAGTGCGACCACGAAGGTGGATCAGTCTATGATAGATCTGATCAAGAGCTACCGATCTACGGTAGATTCACTCTCGCGCCGATGTGAAGTATTCCTGTGATCTGTTAGACCGGCTTATGTCAATGATCATCTGCGCTATGATCATTGTTGTCGCGCAGTCCGTCCTTCGAGGAATCGGTACTGGCTGAGGACAATGCATGTCCTTGGTCGTCTCTACATGCTGCATCGTGCCTGGATGCGTTCGTTCAAACATGAGATATGTAGCACCTAATTGACATTACACAATATTTATTTATTTATTTACTTTTTTTTATATCATGCTACCCCAATTTAGTTGCCACCCAGCGAACGGCAGCTCTTGGTTGTGGGTGAGCAAAGGTCGTGAGTTGTGATTGTTAATAAGTTGTGAATACAGGCTCAAAAAAATTAAATATATGGTTAAGGGCGCCACCGTAGCTTGTAAAAAAAAAGAATTATTGTATTGTGAAAGCTACGGAAAACAATACATTACCACAAGACTCTTTAATATTTTTACAATACGCTCACCTCTATATACATTGACTCGCTAACTGAGAAAGAAAACACCAAGTTAAGTGAAATACTTTAATAATAATGAAGGTTAAAAAAATGCAGATAATAACACACACATTAGTGATCACGATCGTATATCAGGCTAACATCCAATTTTAAGGTCCTGAAGGGAAATGATACAAAAAGCATATTATAACCTCTAAATTTCTACTTGTCATATGCTCTGCTTTTAAATAATTTCTATGAATTTGATAATATTTAGTTAAAATGGTACCATTTTTTACATACGCAATACTACAGATGTTCATATTCATAACAACAGCATAATGAAAATTACTTAAAGATAACCAGTTAAGGAGACATATACCTTATCGAAAATGACTTCGTTATCTTAGTGGGTCAGGATGTTTCTATCAACGTTTAATAACTAAACTAATTTGCTAAGGCTGTGTCAACGTTAGTTAATCATTCGTTATAACCAATGATAGTGGGAGGGAACGACCGATATTCGTATTAAGTCAACCAACCGCTGTCACCACATCTGATTTAACTCTTGGCCGTTGAATTCAACGCAGGTCGTGGCAAACCCTTAATATATCGAAGTCTCGAAATCGATAAATTAACGGCAACTGTCGACAATGAATGCTTCCTCGTATACAGGCTTCGCAACGTCCTGAACTAAAGATACAACACTAGCTAAACACTTTGCACAATACACAATTCACTTCTGACACCTGCCTAGACAGGTCTTGCTCGTTCACTCTTCTTTGGCTCAGCCGAATGGTCAAACCGACGCAATTGCGAGGGTCGTAAGCTATGGGGTCAACACAGATACTAGACTAATACTAGAACGCAATAAGAAGACATGGATAATAAATAAGGGTATATATTAAACAATCATCATAGTACATATAGAGCCTCACCTAGCAAGGTCTGCCACCATAACCACGATACCCCCACAAGGGGTCAGCGACCGCGACGGCCGCGCTTAAAGACGAGTGATCGATTGCCGAAAGAGAATTATTACATGGACGTGACTGGCAATTTAGTGAGTGGGTTTTATAGATTTACTGTTAGAATTATAGACTAAAAATTTAAGGTAATATTCTCCAAAAGGGGTATATGCCGTTAGACGTCTGTGGATATTTCAGAAAAGGGAAATCTCTTCGAATGCTATCTCACAAGGCGGTCACCTGGTAATAATGGGGAAGTGCCCCGGTACCCGTGCGTACCGCACTGAGGCTTATCCTGGCTTGATATAACCAAAAATACCGCATATCTATTTTGCGAGATCATTGGGTGGTCGCCCCTTATATGGAAAGGACCCGAGACCACTCAATGTCGCCACGTGGCATCGCAAAATTCCTCTATTTCCTATTTTTATTCAGTTCCTAAAATTTCAAAATGGTGCTGGCAGACACGATCCCGGTAGGCGAGGCCAGCTCAACCATCCTTGGAAGCCGTAGGTCACGGACTCACTAGGAATTCCAGAACGCGAGGGTAGAGTGAACCTATTCTTCCGTAGATCAGTGCGACCACGAAGGTGGATCAGTCTATGATAGATCTGATCGAGAGCTACCGATCTACGGTAGATTCACTCTCGCGCCTTTGTGGAGTATTCCTGTGATCCGTTAGACCGGCTTATGACAATGATCATCTGCGCTATGATCATTGTTGTGGCGCAGTCCGTCCTTTGAGGAATCGGTACTGGCTGAGGACAATGCATGTCCTTGGTCGTCTCTACATGCTGCATCGTGCCTGGATGCGTTCGTTCAAACATGGGATAATGGCCGAAAAAGATAAATGGAATTTTGGAAAGTGTACTGAAAATCGTCTTAAAAATTTTATAAAAAATCCTGATATGCATGGATTCATGCATATCAGGCAAAAAGAAGGAATTTTGGGTTTAGGAACTGACTTGAAATTCGACATATTTTTGATAAAAAAATGGTGTACATGGAACAGATGTTCCACATACACCATTCAAGCCTTAGCTTGTGTGCTTATATCTAATTGGGATCTTTTGCTTAAAACTACTTATACAGCT
This sequence comes from Rhagium mordax, assembly GCA_963680705.1. Taxonomy (NCBI): domain Eukaryota; kingdom Metazoa; phylum Arthropoda; class Insecta; order Coleoptera; family Cerambycidae; genus Rhagium; species Rhagium mordax. The sequence goes on from OY796664.1 coordinate 32,790,731, forward strand.
TCTCCTGGGTACGTTAACACTCCCCTCCTTTGGAAAATTCGTCTTTCGGAATCGATCACTATATCACTGTGTCACTGCTTAAGATTACTTATTATATATAAATGAAAGAATGGATATTTGGGAATAGGATTTAATAACAACTCTTGTGGGAATATGGTGGTGGTGGTATGGTTAACATTGATAGATAGAACACACTACAATTTATACAATTATTGGCCGAATGGTAGTATGGGACTGAACATTTAGAATTTATAAAATCATTGGCCTCATTGGTTTAAAAGTAGAATGGATCATAACATTGGTAATTTATAGAATTATTGGTCAAAAGTGGACTTAACATAATTATCGAATGAACATATTAGGAAAACATGATAGTGTCTTTATGCAGTGTTTTCTGGGTCTTCTGTCTTGTTCTTCGATCTTCGTCTTCTGTCTTCGTCTTCGTCTTCTGTCTTGGGAGTCCATCCTCTTGGAGAATGCTGCACTCCACTGCTTGGCTCGTTCGTCTGGAATCTGCCAACATACCATTGGGACTGGTGGATCATTGCATTGGGAATTTATGGTTTGGATCTCAGGATAGGATCAGCAGGCTGTGAACATAAATCAGTACGTATTAGTTAAAATTGAAACAAAGGATACCGCAGTATCCGACTATGAATTTGGGCTTTAAAATTTCTGGACATAATCTCATCATTCTTATTTTCTCCTCGCGTGTGGACAGCGGGAGAAGAGACTTCTCTACGGAACGTCTTTTGGAAAATAACTTGAATTTGGGAGTTTAACATTTGTCAAAGGAATTATGAGCCTTCGCTCTCTCTCGAGATTGAAAGGATTACAGGAATTTTGTGGAATATTTTCAGAAAGGATATTTGCTTCAGAGGAACCCTCTGTAAGCGGAATAGTCTGGTCAGTGGTTTGCTTGGAATCATTGGTTCGAATAGAATTTTGGTCATGTACTAGTGTGGAAGGATCTGGATCATGAATGGAAATATCAGCATGCGAAGCTGCTTGCGAACTGGTTTCCGGCCCTTCGGAAACGCTACCCTTTGTCTGCTTCGACGCAGGATGCCTTCTTACATTCGAGACAGCTACGCTGGCTGTATTAGGGGTATGAATTTGGACTTGGACGGGAATTGGATCATTGGAATGCTCTGGTCCATCGTACGGATCGCCCACTGAAGAGTCATCGGAATCGTCTTCACTGGATGCGAATCCTACTTCCTCCGTTGGTTTCACAAGTCTCAGATCGTTCACATGTAATCGGGATAGATGTTGGTCTTTCTGAATAATATAAACCTCATTTGACACTTTCTCTGTCACCCTATGTGGCCCAGTCCACGATGGTATAAATGCCTGTTTATCTTTACGCATATTTTTAGCCATAACTCTGTCTCCAACTTTTAGAACAATAGGAGTGACTGCTTCCTTAGGGGCGTATTTTTGTCTATACTGCTGTGAATTTTGACTTATATTCTGAACGATAGCTGGTCTGGTTAATGTGGGTTGCCTTTCTTGGAAATAGCTTTCTATCTGCCAGTCGCCTGCTTCTGCTAGTTCGTAGCCTAGAACTGCAAAGCTTGGTGTATATCCTGTGGAAGCGTTCTTTCTAGTTCTTGGATTGTAAAGCATTTGTACAATGTACATATCCCATGTGTCTGTTGTCTGATTGAACATAAGAGATTTTAAAATTTTCTTGGCTTCTTGCACCTGTCTTTCTATTGGATTTGCTTGTTGATGATAAATGGGCGTATAAAAATTTTGAATATGGTTTCGTTTACTAAACTGAGTATACCATCCACTTTGGAAATGTCCTCCTTGATCTGATATGATAGTCTTCGGCAAGCCAAACCGAGATATCCAGTGCTCCTCCAGAAATCGGACTAAAGTTTCACCATTCACCTTTACGAAAGCTTGCACTTCGGTCCACTTAGTAAATAGATCGACCGTCATGACTATGAATCGATTACCAGTGTCCTTAGCGCGTTTGTATGGTCCCAAGATATCCATACTGATCACCTCAAAAGGGTATTGAGGTTCATGACACCGTAATGGGGCTTCCGGCTGCACTTGTCCTTTAACAGATTTGCACACTAAACAATTTTGAATATATTGGCCGACTAGCCTGGACATGTTGTTAAAATAATAGGTTCTAGATATGGTCCGAAAGGTTTCATCTCTTCCTGGATGGCCGACACCAGTCTTGTCGTGAAAATGTGAAATTGTTTCTTTGATCTTACGCTTAGGTACCACTAAATAAATTTTGTTTGAAATCAATCTCATAAGTATGCCATTTCTCACTTGATGAGTTGAGTAAAATTTCTGGTCTTTAACCGATCTCTTATTTATAGTTCGTTGACTGAGTTCAATCCAACGACTAACTTTCTCCCTGATGTTCGTAGAATCCTGTTGACTTTTTATAATAGATTGATAAAGTTCCAAATGGGTGATAGCCAAAATATTTTCTTTTGATTTGAATTTAGGCGGAAACATTCGTGCTTCATCGAGATGCTCCAAACTTGAATTTTGAGGATTCCTACTGAGATAATCGGCCAAAAGATTTTCTTTGCCTGGACAGTGTTCAATTTTGAAAGAATATTCTTGCAACAACAACGACCATCTTGTAAACTTCGTTTTCTCATCTCGGTGCTTATCCAACCACAGGAGAGCCCTATTATCAGTTCGGACGATGAAAGGTTTGTCTGCTAAGTAAATCTTATATCGCTTAACGTAAGTAACCACACTTAGACATTCTAGCTCGTTTATGTGATATTTTCTCTCTGTAGGAGACAAGGTATGACTTGCATAAGATATAATATGTCTTTCACCTCCATCGCCGAACTGATATAACACTGCTGCCATGCCTGGTAGACTAGCATCCGTCTGAAGAATAAAAGTTTTGTCCAAATCTGGTCTATGAAGTTCCAAGGGTTCTGCTAAGATCTGCTTAATATTCATAAATGCGTTCTGGGCCTCCTTTGTCCATTTATATCGGTCGTCGTTCGAGAGTAGTCTGGTTAGCGGCTTGGTAATGAGGGCTGCATTAGGGATGTATTCTCTTACCCAGTTGCATAGACCGAGAAAACTCTGAAGCTGTCGTTTATTGTTAGGAACAGGATAGTTCTGAAGCTGCAATTTATGTTTATCAAGTGGTCTAGTGGTATCTAAAGTAATCTAATGCCCAAGATAGGTAATCTCATTAGTAGCGATTACACACTTATCCGGAGAAACCTTCAAGTTATGTAGCCTTCCTTAATCGTTCGAAAATCAACCTGAGGTGCTCCACATGTCCTTCCAAATCTTCACTATAAATGATGATGTCGTCTAAATAGACTTTACAGAAATGGTGCAAATATCCTGTTAGAACATCTTTGGCCATGAATTTTTGGAATGTGCACGGGGCAGTCTTCAAGCCGAACGGCATAACATTGAATTGATAGGCAGCTCCATCATGAGTAGTAAACGCTGTGTAAATTTTGGATGAATCATCTAAAGGAATTTGCCAATATCCGCTCTTCAAATCAAGTACAGTAAATACTGTAGCTTTCCCCAGGTCCTTGATACTTTCATAGATTTTTGGTAAAACTGATGCTTCGTCAAGCGTGACTTCGTTTAATCTACGATAGTCGATACAGAAACGCGGTTTCTTATCTTGTCTCTCAATGATAACTGGGGGTGAACTATATGGTGATGTGCTTGATTCAATAACACCGGCTTTTAACATTTCCTCTATCTGATCATACATGATCTTCTTTTTGCTAGGCGACATGGGATATGGCTTTACATTGAATGGACGATGGTCCTTAACGATAATTTTGTGTTTAACACTTACGGTGGTTGCTTGAGTCAATTCCACCGTAAATAGATCAGAAAATTCTTTGAAAAGTGAATTGAAAATGGAGTTAGAAATTTTGAGGGTTTCCGGCAATTCTTCATTAGATGCTCTATCGGTTGCCTGATTCCAGAACACGGTTATACGTCTGTCTATTCCCACATACACACATTTCCTATGATAGTCAAATACGACATGTTGAGAATAAAGGAATGGAGCTCCTAATATGATTCCTTCGTTCAGTTCTTCGATAACTTGAAATGGTACATGGAAACGAACATCCGATATAAAGATGTCTAGAGAAGTAGTGCCTTGCGTATCAATAACTTGATCGCCACAAGCAAGAGCGAAAGTTTGAGGATCTGATAGATTATTCATCGATGAGAGAAATTGCGGATGAATGATATTGCGGGTAGCACCGGTATCAAGAAGTGCGTACACAAGTTTATTATTAACGATAATTTTGATTCGAGGCAATGGATAAAAATTTGATAAATTTGATGGCTTCTGATAGGATTATAGGTTGAAAGTTGGCAGGGTCTTTGGCATATTCTGGGTATTCTGACGTCAGGTCAGGTAAGTGGTCAAATGGGTTTATAGTTTAGGATTGGTCTATTGACGACGAGGCGTAGTCGTAGGGCCGACTGGAGGTGGATTGCGGGGATTGCCCTGTTCCCGAACCCCTGAGAAGTTTCCCTGTTGTCGTCTCTTATAAGGATTGTTAGGACAGTCTGAATGGTAGTGCCATTGTACATCAGGACAGTATCGACATGGAGTAGGAGGCGTTTTAGTATTGGTACTATTATTGGAATTTGGACGGGATGGATTTGCCTGATCTTGAAAGTGAACTTATCGATTCCTGACCTCTTGTAATTCTCTATTTACATTCTCACTATTGGAATTTTGCCAAACACGGCCATTATAGGAGTTGCCAGAAGATGATTGATTATAATTTTGATTTGATTTTGCTTTAGATTTGGTTTCGATTGAACGTGCCGCAGATCCTTCATCAGCTATATCTCGCTCTACCCTAGATGCTATAGATACAAGTGATTCAGTGTTAAAAATATGTGTTCCGCGTAAGCGAGAACGTATCTCCGGTCTGAGTTGGTCCAGTATGATACTGGCCTTCAGAGCTTACGGTTTGAAGGGGTCGACCCTATTAAAAAGACATATTTTCTTGGTAATGAATACCGCTGATGAATCACCTGCACGCTGCATTTCGCCATAAAGCTTTGTGATTGCTTGAGTGTAGATATCGCCTGAATCAAATCTATTGCGGAAACGTTCAATGAATACTTCGTACGAAGTAATGAGAGTTAGATATTGATCAAACCATTTTCGGGCTTCTCCTTTGAGTTGTTCAGTTATTAGATGAAATTTGTCAGTGTTGTTATTAATTCTTGCTCTAAGGCAGTAGTATTCGAAATTTCTGATGAAAGTTTCAGGACTCTCATGGTCTAAGCCATGATATTCCACGGTAGGACTACGTGGTCGGTCATATGTTGAAGTTGTGCACTGTGCTGCGTCCTGCATAGCGTTTACGAAAGTTTGTGCCATTTTGGCGAATAAATCTTCCATTGATGGATGATTATCAGGGGACCTCGACGAGGGAGAAACATTACTGATCAGTTCCGGCTGCCGCTCCGGCACTACGGAGGAATCTTCCATTAACCTGGTCTCTTGCTCGTAAAAGCCACTAGGGGTTAAAGATATCAAAGGATTGTCGTTCATGACTACGATTTTTGCAAGAGATGAAGTCAATTGAAGCACAGCCCCACGTTGGGCGCCATATCAACGTTTAATAACTAAACTAATTTGCTAAGGCTGTGTCAACGTTAGTTAACCATTCGTTATAACCAGTGATAGTGGGAGGGGACGACCGATATTCGTATTAAGTCAACCAACCGCTGTCACCACATCTGATTTAACTCTTGGCCGTTGAATTCAACGCAGGTCGTGGCAAACCCTTAATATATCGAAGTCTCGAAATCGATAGATTAACGGCAACTGTCGACAATGAATGCTTCCTTGTATACAGGCTTCGCAACGTCCTGAACTAAAGATACAACACTAGCTAAACACTTTGCACAATACACAATTCACTTCTGACACCTGCCCAGACAGGTCTTGCTCGTTCACTCTTCTTTGGCTCAGCCGAATGGTCAAACCGACGCAATTGCGAGGGTCGTAAGCTATGGGGTCAACACAGATACTAGACTAATACTAGAACGCAATAAGAAGACATGGATAATAAATAAGGGTATATATTAAACAATCATCATAGTACATATAGAGCCTCACCTAGCAAGGTCTGCCACCATAACCACGATACTCCCACAAGGGGTCAGCGACCGCGACGGCCGCGCTTAAAGACGAGTGATCGATTGCCGAAAGAGAATTATTACATGGACGTGACTGGCAATTTAGTGAGTGGGTTTTATAGATTTACTGTTAGAATTATAGACTAAAAATTTAAGGTAATATTCTCCAAAAGGGGTATATGCCGTTAGACGTCTGTGGATATTTCAGAAAAGGGAAATCTCTTCGAATGCTATCTCACAAGGCGGTCACCTGGTAATAATGGGGAAGTGCCCCGGTACCCGTGCGTACCGCACTGAGGCTTATCCTGGCTTGATATAACCAAAAATACCGCATATCTATTTTGCGAGATCATTGGGTGGTCGCCCCTTATATATATGGAAAGGACCCGAGACCACTCAATGTCGCCGGTAGAGACGATGACCAATGGGTAGGCGAGGCCAGCTCAACCATCCTTGGAAGCCGTAGGTCACGGACTCACTAGGAATTCCAGAACGCGAGGGTAGAGTGAACCTATTCTTCCGTAGATCAGTGCGACCACGAAGGTGGATCAGTCTATGATAGATCTGATCGAGAGCTACCGATCTACGGTAGATTCACTCTCACGCCTTTGTGGAGTATTCCTGTGATCCGTTAGACCGGCTTATGATCATTGTTGTGGCGCAGTCCGTCCTTTGAGGAATCGGTACTGGCTGAGGACAATGCATGTCCTTGGTCGTCTCTACATGCTGCATCGTGCCTGGATGGGTTCGTTCAAACATGGGATAATGGCCGAAAAAGATAAATGGAATTTTGGAAAGTGTACTGAAAATCGTCTTAAAAATTTTATAAAAAATCCTGATATGCATGGATTCATGCATATCAGGCAAAAAGAAGGAATTTTGGGTTTAGGAACTGACTTTGACTTTGACATATTTTTGATAAAAAAATGGTGTACATGGAACAGATGTTCCACATACACCATTCAAGCCTTAGCTTGTGTGCTTATATCTAATTGGGATCTTTTGCTTAAAACTACTTATACAGCTTCTCCTGGGTACGTTAACATTTCCACCCGAGGTTCCAAAATGGCGAATCTGGTTATGCACCCTGACTATGATCCGTGATTTTGCTCCGTGCCTTTGATCCGTGTCCTGGGACTACTAGCTACTTAACAACCAACAAACATGCGTCCTTTCCGACGGAAAACCATTTACGTGATTTCCAAAATGATAAAAAACAAATCCGTGCGGACTTGGGCTCGAACTCGCCTCGGCAGCTAACCGTCTACATCCAGAGGTCATTGAAAGTCACTCCCCCATCCACGTGTACGCTCCGGGATGAACATTATAGTTGCAAACGAGCAGGCATAAATAAGTCTCTTACAAAGAAAACTTGCAAGGGAAACTTGCGACCCTAAGGAGAAAATGCCCCTTAGTATTTTATATAAAATTTTGAAAAACTGAATTAATAACAATTACTTACCCACGAGTGGGGTGCATTTTCATTAAATTCACTAAATTGCTGTTTTACGGCGTAAAGAAATAGTCATCTCTGATACTTTGTGCAAATTTAAAAATTAACTTGATAACTGTTAACTGCCTCTGCCTTGGCCGAGAGCCAACGCCGGAAAGAACACGATTCCCTTACTTTCTTTCCCAAAAAAAAAACTCGCTTCGACGCATGTTTGTTCGTTCGGTGTTAACCATAGAGGATGCAAGAAAATAGGGCTTACCTTGAGTTCACTTAAATCTTAAATTGTGTGCCAGGAAAAATAAATAATATTGACTCAACGATATTACACCAGATACGCGGTCTGAAAAATTATCGTTATTTTTCTCTCTGGACCTAGGACAATAATTTTTAACCAAAAACGATACAATATACAAGGCTTGTCGTTTAACGCCAGTGAGCACGCCGTTCAATTGTCTACTCCATGCTCCCATTATGATCTTAATAATTCCGCGACCCGTTATACAGGTTCTTGACAGGCTGGTCATCTATAAGTAACATTTGGGATGTTACAGATAATGGCCGAAAAAGATAAAGGGAATTTTGGAAAGTGTACTGAAAATCGTCTTATAAATTTTATAAAAAATCCTGATATACACGGAATCATGCGTATCAGGTAAAAAGAAGGAATTTTGGTGTTTAGGAACGGAAGTGAAATTCGAGATAATTTTAATAAAAAAATGGTGTACATGGAACAGATGTTCCATATACACCATTCAAGCCTTAGCTTGTGTGCTTATGTCTAATTGGGATCTTTTGCTTAAATCTACTTCTACAACTTCTCCTGGGTACGTTAACACTCCCCTCCTTTGGAAAATTCGTCTTTCGGAATCGATCACTATATCACTGTGTCACTGCTTAAGATTACTTATTATATATAAATGAAAGAATGGATATTTGGGAATAGGATTTAATAACAACTCTTGTGGGAATATGGTGGTGGTGGTATGGTTAACATAGATAGATAGAACACATTACAATTTATACAATTATTGGCCGAATGGTAGTAGGGGACTGAACATTGGAATTTATAGAATTATTGGCCTCATAGGTTTAAAAGTAAAATGGATCATAACATTGGTAATTTATAGAATTATTGGTCAAAAGTGGACTTAACATAATAATCGAATGAACATATATGGAAAACATGATAGTGTCTTTATGCACTGTTTTCTGATTCTTCTGTCTTATTCTTCGATCTTCGTCTTCTGTCTTGTCTTCGTCTTCTGTCTTGGGAGTCCATCCTCTTGGAGAATGCTGCACTCCACTGCTTGTCTCGTTCGTCTGGAATCTGCCAACATACCATTGGGACTTTGGTGGATCATTGCATTGGGAATTTCGGGTTTGGATCTCAGGATAGGATCAGCATGTATCTATTTATGTTCAGGCTGTGAACATAAATCAGTACGTATTAGTTTAGATTGAAACAAAGGATACCGCAGTATCCGACTATAAATTTGGACTTTAAAATTTCTGGACATAATCTCATCACTCTAATTTTCTCCTCGCGTGTGGACAGCGAAAGGAGAGACTTCTCTACGGAACGTCTTTTGGAAAATAACTTGAATTTGGTAGTTTAACATTTGTCAAAGGAATTATGAGTCTTCGCTCTCTCTCGAGATTGAAAGGATTACAGGAATTTTGTGGAATATTTTCAGGAAGGTTGTTTGCTTCAGAGGAACACTCTGCAAGCGGAATAGTCTGGTCAGGGTTTTGCTTGGAATCATTGGTTCGAATAGAATTTTGGTCATTTACAAGTGGGGAAGGATCAGGACCACGAATGGAAATATCAGCATGCGAAGCTGCTTGCTGCGAACTGGTTTCCGGCCCTTCAGAAACGCTATCCTTTGTCAGCTTCGACGCAGGATGCCTTCTTACATTCGAGATAGCTACGCTGGCTGTATTAGGGTTATGAATTTGGACTTGTACGGGAATTGGATCATTGGTATGCTCTGGTCCATCGTGAGGATCGTCCACTGAAGAGTCATCGGAATCTTCGTCTTCACTGGATGCGAAACCTACTTCCTCCATTGGTTTCACAAGTCTCAGATCGTTCACATGTAATCGGGATAGATGTTGGTCTTTCTGGATAATATAAACTTCATTTGACACTTTCTCTGTCACCCTATGTGGCCCAGTCCACGATGGTATAAATGCCTATTTATCTTTACGCATATTTTTAGCCATAGCTCTGTCTCTAACTTTTAAAACAATAGGAGTGACTGCTTCCTTAGGGGCGTATTTTTGTCTATACTGCTGTGAATTTTGACTTATATTCTGAACGATTGCTGGTCTGGTTAATGTGGGTTGCCTTTCTTGAAAGTAGCTTTCTATCTGCCAATCGCCGGCTTCTGCTAGTTCATAGCCTAAGACTGCAAAGCTCGGGGTATATCCTGTGGAAGCGTTCTTTCTCGTTCTTAGATTGTAAAGCATCTGTACAATGTACATATCCCATGTGTCTGTTGCCTGATTGAACATAAGAGATTTTATTGGCTTCTTGCACTTGCCTCTCTATTGGATTTGATTGTTGATGATAGATGGGCGTATAGAAATTTTGAATATGGTTGCGTTTACTAAACTGAGTATACCATCCACTTTGGAAATGTCCTCCTTGATCAGAGATGATAGTCTTCGGCAAGCCAAACCGAGATATCCAGTGCTCCTCCAGAAATCGGACTAAAGTTTCACCATTCACCTTTACGAAAGCTTGCGCTTCGGTCCACTTGGTAAATAAATCGACCGTCATGACTATAAATCGATTACCAGTGTCCTTGGCGCGTTTGTATGGTCCCAATATATCCATACTGATATTTATTATTATTTATTTTATTATTACTAGCCTGGACATGTTGTTAAAATAATAAGTTCTAGATATGGTCCGAAAGGTTTCATCTCTTCCTGGATGGCCGACACCAGTCTTGTCGTGAAATTGTGAAATAGTTTCTTTGATCTTACGTTTAGGAACCACTAAGAAAATTTTGTTTGAAATCAATCTCATAAGTATTCCATTTCTCACTTGATGAGTTGAGTAAAATTTCTGGTCTTTAACCGATCTCTCATTTATAGTTCGTTGACTGGGTTCAATCCAACGACTGACTTTCTCCCTGATCTTCGTAGAATCCTGTTGACTTTCTATAATAGATTGATAAAGGTCCAAATGGGTGATAGCCAAAATATTTTCTTTTGATTTGAATTTAGGCGGAAACATTCGCTCTTCATCGAGATGCTCCAAACTTGAATTTTGAGGATTCCTGCTGAGATAATCGGCCAAAAGATTTTCTTTGCCTGGACAGTGTTCAATTTTGAAAGAATATTCTTGCAACAACAACGACCATCTGGTGAACTTCGTTTTCTCATCTCGGTGCTTATCCAACCACAGGAGAGCCCTATTATCAGTCCGGACGATGAAAGGTTTGTCTGCTAAGTAAATCTTATATCTCTTAATGTAACCACACTTAGACATTCTAGCTCGTTAATGTGATATTTTCTCTCTGTAGGAGACAAGGTATGACTTGCATAAGATATAATATGTCTTTTAAGATATAATATGTCTTTCACCTCCATCGCCGAACTAATATAAAACTGCTGCCATACCTAGTAGACTAGCATCCGTCTGAAGAATAAAAGTTTTGTCCAAATCTGGTCTATGAAGCTCCAAGGGTTCTGCTAAGATCTGCTTAATATTCATAAATGCGTTCTGGGCCTCCTTTGTCCATTTATATCGGACGTCATTCGAGAGTAGTCTGGTTAGCGGCTTGGTAATGATGGCTGCATTAGGGATGTATTCCCTTACCCAGTTGCATAGACCGAGAAAACTCTGAAGTTGTCGTTTATTGTTAGGAACAGGATAGTTCTGAAGCTGCAATTTATGTTTATGAAGTGGTCTAGTGGTATCTAAAGTAATCTGATGTCTAAGATAGGTAATCTCATTAGTAGCGATTACACACTTATCCGGAGAAACCTTCAAGTTATGTAGCCGTAGTCGTTCAAAAATCAACCTGAGGTACTCCACATGTTTATCCAAATCTTCACTATAGATGATGATGTCATCTAAATAGACTTTACAGAAATGGTGCAAATATCCTGTTAGTACATCTTTGGCCATGAATTTTTGGAATGTGCACGGGGCAGTCTTCAAGCCGAACGGCATAACATTGAATTGATAGGCAGCTCCATCATGAGTAGTAAACGCTGTGTAAATTTTGGAGGAATCAACTAAAGGAATTTGCCAATATCCGCTCTTCAAATCAAGTACAGTGAATACTGTAGCTTTCCCCAGGTCTTTGATACCTTCATAGATTTTTGGTAAAACGGATGCTTCATCGAGCGTGACTTCGTTTAATCTACGATAGTCGATACAGAAACGCGGTTTCTTATCTTGTCTTTCAATAATCACTGGGGGTGAACTATATGGTGATGTGCTTGATTCAATAACACCGGCCTTTAACATTTCCTCTATCTGATCATACATGATCTTCTTTTTGCTAGGCGACATGGGATATGGCTTTACATTGAATGGACGATGGTCCTTAACAATAATTTTGTGTTTAACACTTACGGTGGTTGCTTGAGTCAATTCCACCGTAAATAGATCAGAAAATTCTTTGAAAAGTGGATTGAAAATTGTGTTAGAAATTTTGAGGGTTTCCGGCAATTCTTCATTAGATGCTCTATCGGTTGCCTGATTCCAGAACACGGTTATACGTCTGTCTATTCCCACATACACACATTTCCTATGATAGTCAAATACGACATGTTGAGAATAAAGGAATGGAGCTCCTAATATGATTCCTTCGTTCAGTTCTTCGATAACTTGAAATGGTATATGGAAACGAACATCCGATATAAAGATGTCTAGAGAAGTGGTGCCTTGCGAATCAATAACTTGATCGCCACAAGCAAGAGCGAAAGTTTGAGGATCTGATAGATTATTCATCGATGAGAGAAATTGCGGATGAATGATATTGCGGGTAGCACCGGTATCAAGAAGTGCGTACACGAGTTTATTATTAACGATAATTTTGATTCGAGGCACAGGATAAAAATTTGATAAATGGTTAATGGCTTCGGGTAGGATGATAGATTGAAAGTTGGCAGGGTCTTTGGCATATTCTGGGTATTCTGACGTCAGGTCAGGTAAGTGGTCAAATGGGTTTATGGTTTGGTCTATGGACGACGAGGCGTACTCGTAGGGCCGACTGGAGGGGGATTGCGGGAATTGCCCTGTTCTCGAACCCCTGAGAAGTTTCCCTATTGTCGTCTCTTATAAGGATTGTTTGGACAATCGGAATGGTAGTGCCATTGGACATCAGGATAGAATCGACATGGTGTAGGAGGTATTTTCTGGTTGTTGGAATTTGGACGGATTTGATTGCTAGAGGTTGCCTGCTCTTGGAAATGGACTTGTCGGTTCCTGACGTCTTGAGTGTCTCTATTGTTATTCTCACTGTGGGAATTTTGCCAAACACGGCCATTATAGGAGTTGCCAGAAGATGGTTGATGATAATTTTGATGGTTAGATTTTTGCCTTAGATTTATTTTCATTGGAACGCGCCGCAGATCCTTCATCAGCTATATCTCGCTCTACCCTAGACGCTATAGATACAAGTGACTCAGTGTTAAAAATATGTGTTCCGCGTAAGCGAGAACGTAACTCCGGTCTGAGTGGGTCCAGTATGATACTGGCCTTCAGAGATTCCGGTTTGAAGGGGTCGACCCTATTGAAAAGACATATTTTCTTGGTAATGAATACCGCTGAAGAATCACCTGCATGCTGCATCTCTCCATAAAGTTTTGTGATTGCCTGAGTGTAGATATCGCCTGAATCGAATCTATTGCGGAAACGTTCAATGAATACTTCGTACGAAGTAATGAGAGTTCTATATTGATCGAACCATTTTCGGGCTTCTCCTTTAAGTTGTTCTGTTAGCTTACAAAGTTGATGGAGTATATCCCGCACGTGGTTTTGATCATGATGTATTAACTACCAGATTTGACATACAAACTTTGAACCATAGAAGAATAGTGTCGAGTCTCATATTCTTGTTTAAACTATTACATAATATAGTGGATGCACCGGCACTATTGGCAATGATCAATTTTCAAATACCTAGACATAATTTAAGAATAAATCATGCATTTTACTGCAGTAATGTTAGAACCAATATCCTTTTGAAATCTCCCATATATGTAATGTGTGACAACTTCAACAAAATAGCTGATCTTTGTGATATTAACAACTGTTCATTGAATAATTTATTAAGCGTTGCAAATAATAATCTGTAACTTTATTTAATAATTTATATTTCTTTTTTTTTTACTTCTGTTATATCTCTGTATGATAATATTATACTTTATACTCTTGTAAGTTGTCCTGTTATTGGATTTTTTCTGTTGGGCAATAAAAATTATTATTATTATTATTATTATTATTATCAGATGGAATTTATCGATATTATTGGCAATTCTTGCTCTATGGCAATAGTCTTCGAAATTTCGGATGAAAGTTTCGGGACTCTCATGGTCTAAGCCATGATATTCCACGTTAGGACTACGTGGTCGGTCATAGGTGGAAGTTGTGCACTGTGCTGCGTCCTGCATAGTGTTTACGAAAGTTTGTGCCATTTTGGCGAATAAATCTTCCATTGATGGATGATTATCAGGGAACCTCGACGAGGGAGAAACATCACTGATCAGTTCCGGCTGCCGCTCCGGCACTACGGAGGAATCTTCCATCAACCCGGTCTCTTGCTCGTAAAAGCCACTAGGGGTCAAAGATATCAAAGGATTGTCATTCATGACTACGATTCTTGCAAGAGATGAGGTCAACCGAAGCACAGCCCCACGTTGGGCGCCATATCAACGTTTAATGACTAAACTAATTTGCTAAGGCTGTGTCAACGTTAGTTAACCATTCGTTATAACCAGTGATAGTTGGAGGGAACGACCGATATTCGTATTAAGTCAATTAATCGCTATCACAACATCTGATTTAACTCTTGGCCGTTGAATTCAACGCAGGTCGTGGCAAACCCTTAATATATCGATGTCTCGACATCGATAGATTAACGGCAACTGTCGACAATGAATGCTTCCTCGTATACAGGTTTCGCAACTTCCTGAACTAAAGATATAACACTAGATAGACACTATGCACAATACACAATTCACTTCTGACTCCTGCCCAGACAGGACTTGTTCGTTCACTCTTCTTTGGCTTCAGCCGAATGGTCAAACCGACGCAATTGCGAGGGTCGTAAGCTATGGGGTCAACACAAATACCAGACTAATACTAGAATGCAATAAAAGAAGACATGGGTAATAGATAAAGATATATATATTAGATAATCATCATTACACATATAGAGCCTCACCTAGCAAGGTCTACCACCATAGCCACGATACCCCCACAAGGGGTCAGCGACCGCGACGGCCGCGCTTAAAGGAGAGTGATCGATTGCCGAAAGAGAATTATTACATGGACGTGACTGGCAATTTAGTGAGTGGGTTTTATGAATGCTTGAAATCGCTACTAGAAATTTAAGGTAATATTCTCCAAAAGGGGTATATGCCGTTAGACGCTTGTGGATAATTCGTAAAAGGGGGAAACTCTTCGAATGCTATCTCACGAGACGGTCACCTGGTAATAATGGGGAAGTGCCCCGGTACCCGTGCGTACCGCACTGATGCTTATGCTGGCCTAATTTAACAAAAAATACCGTATTTCTATTTTGCGAGATCATTGGGAGGTCTCCCACTATATATATGAAAAGGACCCGAGACCACTTCACATCGCCACGTGGCATCGCAAAATTCCGCAATTTCACTTTTTAAGTCAGTTCCTAAAATTTCAAAATGTGCTGTCAGACACGATCCCGGTAGAGACGATGACCAATGGGTAGGCGAGGCCAGCTCAACCATCCTTGGAAGCCGTAGGTCACGGACTCACTAGGAATTCCAGAACGCGAGGGTAGAGTGAACCTATGATTCCGTAGATCAGTGCGACCAGTGCGACCACGAAGGTGGATCAGTCTATGATAGATCTGATCAAGAGCTACCGATCTACGGTAGATTCACTCTCGCGCCGATGTGGAGTATTCCTGTGATCTGTTAGACCGGCTTATGTCAATGATCATCTGCGCTATGATCATTGTTGTCGCGCAGTCCGTCCTTCGAGGAATCGGTACTGGCTGAGGACAATGCATGTCCTTGGTCGTCTCTACATGCTGCATCGTGCCTGGATGCGTTCGTTCAAACATGAGATAATGGCCGAAAAAGATAAAGGGAATTTTGGAAAGTGTACTGAAAATCGTCTTATAAATTTTATAAAAAATCGTGATATGCACGGAATCATGCGTATCAGGTAAAAAGAAGGAATTTTGGTGTGAAGTGAAATTCGAGATAATTTTAATAAAAAAATGATGTACATGGAACAGATGTTCCATATACACCATTCAAGCCTTAGCTTGTGTGCTTATGTCTAATTGGGATCTTTTGCTTAAATCTACTTCTACAGCTTCTCCTGGGTACGTTAACAGATCCCCCGGGGAATTTTCAATCCTCCATCCATGCATCACCGTCCATTCGTGGATCTCTCCACCTCTTGCATCCGTCGTTCTCGCGCCCCACACCACATTCCTGGCAAAATCCCCCCCCCCTCGGCCATCTCCATTCGCTCACGCCTATTCTCAACGATCCTCGATTTTTCTCGGAACTTGGATTCCGCATTCCGAGCATCTTGGGGTTCATCATAGACGTTTACTACCATAACATGCCTTTCATACCCCCAAAACTTCATCTCAACCACCACCACATTACTATTCGTCATTTCTTGTCTGGCCCAAACGTTTGCCCCTAATGTCTTTCGTACTAATGTCACCGTCTTCGGTCTGTCTCCAAATTTGTAGCAATCGTATCCCATGAATCATTTGAATTTAGCCCTCGGTTCTTGAATCATCACATCAAATTTTTCCTTTTTAATTTTGCCCTGCAACAACATGGTTGCTTCGAAACCCCGCCCCAAATTGATTTGCAAACACTTAATGTGCCGCATACATAATATTATTTCTAGACTTCATTAAAATTTCGTTCATTGCCTGACAGGCAGCATCACGCGCCTCATGCTCCCTGTGCTTACCGTACATGCTTAAACAATTTATGCACTTCCCCCCCCCCCCCTCCTCCCTGCAACCCTTCTCGTCATGCGGTCCTGCACACCGGTGACACACCTCCTTTTCCGTACAAAACCGCGTCATGTGTCCGAACCTACAGCAGCGGAAACACATCATCAGTCCCAGGTATTGCTCTGCAAAAAGCAACGCACAATCAATTTCCAACTTCCCTCTCTTTACTAGTTTCTTAAAATTTTCCAGATCCACCCTAAATATGACATTCTCTTTCCAGTTATTTCTACACTCTACCCTCTTCACTATCTTAATTTTCTCCACTCCTATCTCCCCTTCCACTCCCAAACCCCTCGAAATTTTGCCTATCAAATCCCCCTCGCTCATTCCTTTAACCACCCCCCTACAATATTATCAGCGGTTCTGCCGCTTTTCTCTCTTTCACCTCTATCTTTTCAATTTTGCCCAAATTTTCCTTGATCTTCTGATCTTCTATTACCACTCGCCCATCCCTAATTTTTCTAACCGTTTGCGGTGCCCCCCCGATCTTCCCCACGTCAATCTTCTTCGCCAACTGTTCTGCTAATTTTCTTGCATCCTTCTCTTCTATACTTGTTACAATTAACGCCCTTTCTCCCTTAGCTCTTACCGGCGGCGTCTTCCAACCTTCTTTTCCCGCATTCACCACCCTCCCCTCAACTCTATCCCCCTCCATTCTCTCACTCTCACTCTTTCTCTCCTGTCTACTTGCCTCCGCATACGTTCTGCGTCGTCCTCTCGCGGCCACCTCCTTCCACCTGCCTTCATCGCTCGTGTCCCTACTATCTCTATCCCCCCTCCTAGACACTACCCTCTCCCCAATCATGCTACCTTTCACTCCTCTTCTTTCTTCTTCTCTTCTTTCTTCACGGTTCCTTTTCAATTGTACTTCTAACATTGCATCCTTCATTTCCATCAAACATTTTTCTTTCTCCATCTTCACCACCCTCAACAACACCTCCACCATCTCTGCTTGGATTCTGTATGCCGAGTCCTTCATTGCATTCTGATCCCCCCTGTTTACACTGATTTTTCCCCCTACTTCCTTGGAGACGCTGTCCATAATCGTCCGAAGATTACTCTTTATTACTCTGAGCCTGTTCTCTAACTCACTTTCTACATCCTCTTCTACCATTTCTTTATTTTCTCTCTCTTTCCCTCTGCTTAGCCACCATTTCCTTTCTCTTTTCCTTTATCCTTTCCTCCGCTATTTTAGCAATCTCATCTTTTTCGACTTGTTTCATCTTCGATACTTCCTCAAACCTACTCATCTCGGTTCCATTCTTCCTGTCTCTTTTTGGTTTCCCACTCGATGAGGGCCTCTCCCTATCTGATTTAATTTCCCCACTTTCCTCTTCATTTTCCAGTTTCCTTTTGCCCATTTGTACAATCAACTTCTTTGATCCTATATCTTCATTAATTAGCATTTGTTTCGACACCGAATCGTCACTTACTACAACTACACTGTCTGAACTTATATGCATCTCATCGTCCGTTGACATTGTGCCAACAACGATCACTACTACTACCTATATAACAAATATATTCAAAACTATACGTCCTTGCTTAATATCGTACAGTTAAAAACAGTCACTACTACTTAATTCTAAAAATTTCTAATTATAAGTTTTTCAGGTCAAGCTCTAAAATATAATTTGAAGTTGCTGCAGATGCTGCTGCTGTCGTCGCCGGTGATGACAATAATGACGATGGTGGTCGTTCTCTGGATCGATTGAGAACAACAAATAACTCTACGACGAGGTCTAGCGGTAAGACGTCGCCGACATAAACACCGAGAGTGCGATCGCTGTGACAAAACCATATTCGAAAGACAATCGAACCGTCCTTAACCCATTAACGGCGAAATTTTTTTTGTTGATTTCAAGTGACTAGCGATTGTGTGTTTTGAATAATTATTATTTTTGCAAAAAAAAGTAAAATTTTCATAGTAATATAATTTTTATTTATAAAAAACAAGCGTTACCATATGGTAACGCTAGACAAATATGGAACACAAAATTGTAAATTTATTATTTATCATATTTATTTAGTATGAAATATATAATTGCATTCTAAGCATAATCCCACGTTACATTTGCTACAGATACTACGAACACTAGATGAGCAGCCTTCTCCTGCGCATCGTCTTCTTTTCTTGTCTGGATTTGGAACTAGAAAGTGATTTCGACCATTATATCTGATATCATATGATATCCTATGGAGAGTTATGCTAGATGCAGATGTTCTTTTCCTACCTATTCCTTTTGGTGGAATACCGTATCGCAATAGATAAGTTTGCACAATTTCTCTTCTGAAAACTAAATGTGGTATGCGAGATAAAGGATTTGATAGTCTTACTGTTGTCCATGCATTTGTCATAGCTGCATCCAGCAGCCATGTAAATATTGGCCACCACCATTTTTTTCGTCTGATGCCAATTCTATACCTAGATAATTCTCATCTAGAAGGTCGGTTCCTCCCATAAACCGATTATATTCTGTTATTATGGATGGTCTATTCACCTGAATAATTTTTTTTTTCGTCTTGAGAAAATCTCTTGACCTGAGAAATGGGTGTAATGCCGTGACAAGTGGATGCTGCAGAGACAACACTATTGTCAGCCCATTTCACTATAATTATGCCGTCTTCTTTATCGAGAGAGTATTCATATTCACCACGGTTTTTTGTTTTCATAAAACTTTTTTTTGGAAGTAGTGGGCAAGATCTGGGTATCCGATTTTCTCTTATTGTTCCCGTAGCATGATATCCCTGATTCTTCAAATAATATAAAACATTAAACCCAGTGAATAAATTGTCAATATAAAATCGAAATGGAAGTTTTTTAACGGCCTCAGGAAATTGATTGATCATACCAAGAAGTACACTTTCCAAATTGCTTTTCATGATTTATATTACCTTTCGGATTTTTTCCCTGGTACAAATCAAAATTCACCAGGTATCCAGTAGGTTCATTCAGGCACCACATCTTGTACCCGAATCTTATAGGTTTCCCTCGAATAAATTGTTTACACGAGTACCGCCCAAAATACTTGATCATTGACTCATCAAAATTTAAGTTTTTTTCAGGTACCCAGTTTCGCATAAAATTATTCCGAAGTTTGTCCATAAAAGGTCGTAATTTCCATAGCTTGTCGAAATTGTCAGGTTTGTTGTCAGCACAATGAAGATATTTCAAAATTTGCCTGAATCTGTCCCTTCTCATAGAATTACTGATCATATGATTATTCA
Organism: Rhagium mordax; assembly: GCA_963680705.1. Classification (NCBI taxonomy): domain Eukaryota; kingdom Metazoa; phylum Arthropoda; class Insecta; order Coleoptera; family Cerambycidae; genus Rhagium; species Rhagium mordax. The sequence goes on from OY796664.1 coordinate 32,810,783, forward strand.
TATCATCTTGACAATCCCAGTAGAAATCCCGTCCTGGTAAATTACAATACCCAGTTAAAAACAGAATTGCTATAAAACATTTCATTTCATCAGCAGATATTTTGGGGTCCGCTTCATTTAAAAACAGAGCATAATTAGTCGATTCTTCAACAAGGAAACTTATAACATCTTCATTGATGAATTTCTCAAATATTTCGACGAAAGACATGTGTTTATAGACTGAGAAATCACGCTCCGGAAAGAGCCTTTCATTCTGAATGATATCACCTTCTACCCAAGTGATAAGTTCTTTCCCAGGTCTTGAAAATTCAACATCTCTTTCTAAAATATTGTCCTCTGTTGCAACTATAATATTTTCACTATCCCCTAACCTTTCGTCATTAGCCAATACAATTTCAGCCCTTGCCATCAACTGCGCCTGTTCAAGTTGTCTGCTAATGCCCCATCGTCTTCGTCTCCAGAATCTTCGTCTGTGAGGACATTTGAATCTGGAGGTTCAATGTAAATATTTGTAGGTTCAATATCATCATTATAGACCATGTTCAATGCCTCTTCTAAAGTAAAACCTTGTCTGAAACACAAAAGTATGAATAAGTATTTATAAGTGATTTTTGCACCCTCACACAGCTAGCGTTACCATATGGTAACGCAACATTTTATGCGGGAAAATGAAATATATGGCATAACCTAACTTGTAAAATATCGATGCTATTATCTAAAGCCATCTTTATGTATACTATTTTATGTATTATATTTATTATGAACAGCAAATGTTAGTAAAATTCATACTTACTCCAGACGAAAGTCCATAATTTTACTGCAGATTTTGGTACATCGGTTTAAAAACGTGTTTCTTAACACACTAACACTTCTACTGAAACTGTAAATGAAAGCAAATTCCTATATCATTATAGAACAGAATAACCAATATGTGGAGTGGTTTAAAAGGAAACTTACTAGATAATAATAATAATAATAATATATATTTATTTTCAACAGGTTTACACCCAATTACAGAAAATATTGAAAATAAGTAAAAATAATAATAGCAACAATAGCAATACTGTGTTTATACAAAATAAAAAAAAACAAAAATAGCTTAAGTAATGACAATTCAAAATTATTTCATTGGATCAATGTTTCTCTATATTTAAGTAAAATATGCTTAACACTATCAAAGTTAATATCACAAAGGTGCGAAAATTCATTAAACAACTTACACATATTATATATTGGTGATTTAACTTGAATGTTCGTTCTACTCGCGTTATTATAAAATAAATGCTGCTGGCGAGAATGTAATCTAGGTACAAGAAAATTTACTTTATCTACTAATGTAGTACAATCCAGTTGGTTATGTAGCAGCTTGTATAATAATTGTATAGATGCACAGTTCCTTCTAAATTCAAGCGAATCAAAATCAAACGTGTTTAACAAAGTGTTATGATCATATCCTCTTGCAGGGTAAAAATCAAAACATTTAAGAGACATATATTTAAGACATTTTCGTTGGACAGACTCGACTTGCATTATAGAGTATTGATACATAGGTGACCAGATGACACATGCATATTCAAGTTTGCTTCTTATAAACGACACATACACTAACTTCAACGTATTAATATCCGTAAAATTACCCCAGTTCCTTACGCAATACCCTAACAACTTAGATGCTGATGCTACAATTTCATTAATATGAGTGGTAAAAGTAAGCTTAGCGTCAAACATTACACCAAGATCTTTGAACTTGTTACATCTGTCTAAGGTAGCATTATCAATTTTGTATGGAAATATAACTGAATTCTGACTTCTATGAAACGACATTACTTTACATTTAGATACATTAAGTTTTAAATAATTTTCTGAACACCATTGGCTAACTGCGTCAAGTGCGGCTTGCAAAGAGATACAACTGTCCATGGTGCTTACTTCAGAATATATTTTTAAATCGTCTGCAAATAACAGATGCATCGAGTTTAAGCCAAGGGACAGATCGTTAATAAAAATTAGGAATAGAAGAGGCCCTAAATTGGATCCCTGTGGGACACCTGACGTAGCAGTAAAACTTTCAGATCTATAACCACCATATTCTACAAATTGTATCCTATCTATTAAGTAGGATTTCATTAAGGGCAGTAGGGTTTCTGATACTCCAATTGCTTTGAGCTTCGACAAAAGTAAATAGTGGTCAATTTGGTCAAATGCCTTCTGTATGTCGGTAAAAATAACATCTACTTGTCTCTGCAAATCAAGAGCTTCGGAGATATATTGAGTAATACAGGCTAAATTGGAAACAGTAGATCTCTTTTCCATAAAACCATGCTGATGAGGAGATATCGTGCCTTTGATCGAACAATACACATTGTTATAAATAGTGATCTCAAAAAGTTTACCAAAGTTACAAAGGATAGCAATAGGTCTGTAATTAGATATTACGGAGGGATCACCAGTTTTGAGAATGGGACATATTTTGGTTGTCTTCCATATATTCGGATACTCATTAGTAGACAATATAAGATTAAATAAAATACGTAAAGGTGTCGCAAACGCATTAATACAGTCCCTAACAATGAAACTGGGTACATTATCAACTCCGGATGTAAGTTTATTCTTTAGCTTCTTTGCTGCCTCAATTATTTCTTGTTCTGTAATAAGATTAATGTGTATATGTGTATTATTAAGCGATAAATTTGCCGTACTATGCGATGGATCTGACGGAAGGTACACATCAGAGAAAAAATTGGAAAAACCATCTACAACAGCCTGAGGTGAATCGTAATTAATATTATTATAATACATGCTGCCAGGGATTCTAGATCGACTTTTTTTGCATTGCACAAATGTCCAGAACTTGGAAGGATCTGTGAGGATACTTTCCTCAATGTTTTCAATATAAGCTGCATAAGCTGCTTTTACTTGCCGTTTGATTAAAGTTCTCAAAGTTTTAAACTGTTCTAAATATATATTAGTGTTATACTTTTTATAGTTCCTATGTGCTAGGTCTTTTTTACGGATATTATTAATTATTTCAAGATTAAACCATGGAGGGTAGAAGCGTTTATTTTGTTTATATATAGGTACACATACACTAAAAATATTGTTAATGGTGTCATAAAAGCTAGTGCAAGCGTCATTTATATTAGAGCAGTTTTCCAGATACGACCAATCTGCCCTTTGAAACATGTCATACATTAAAGGAAAGTTTGCGCGTTTGAAATTAAATTTTTTGCACGTGCCATTAAATATAAAGTCTCTAACATGACAATTATTTAGCTTAATTGTGAAAGAAAGGGCAGGATGATGGTGGTCCTCGTTGATCAAAGGACAATCATCCCTACTTACTTTACATTGCATATTGCTTACAACCAAATCTAGGAGTCTACCACTTTGATTAACTATTTGATTCTGTTGGCTGACATTAATAAAGTTAATAAAATTGTTTAGTGCCTTACTTTTAGAATCATTTAAATCAATATTATAAAGGGGAATATTAAAATCGCCAAAAATCAAGATCTTACAGTCAGTAGAAAAACAGTTGAGTGATTCAAAAGTTTCAAAAAAAGATTCAAACTCAGCTAGGCTTATTGATGGTGGAACATACAATACAAACATTAATAAAGACACATTAGTCAGATATACCTTACATCCTAAAATATCTATACTAGGAAATGAGGTCTTCATAATATTTACGTCTATAACAGAAGATTTAATGGAGTTTTCTACTGCTAATAAAACCCCACCACCTCTGCTAAGGCCAGTTGCGGCAAAGTTACGATCAGCTCGAAACACTGAGTAACAACTAGGGAAAACTTCAGCGTCGTTCACATCCACTGAAAGCCACGTTTCACTTAAACCGATTACTTGGAAGTTACATGCTGACACAGAGTTGTAAAAATCTGAAATTTTTGTGTTGAGACCTCTAACATTTTGATAATAGCAATGTAAATCTACGAAATCGTTGAAATTGGGTGTGCTTAGGCGTTTAAACGTACTATCTTTGGAATTCCATTTACATACTTTATTCTGATGTCAGTTTCTCCATTTCGTTTCCGCTCATCCAAGCTTTTTTTTACTTCTCGATAATAATCAATTTGTTTTGGTGTCCTGTCCAGTGAGAATGAAATAAGTTTGTACCTATCCATATTCCTTAATTCTCTAGCCTTTTTTATGACTGTAAGCACATGGTTTTCAGACTCCAAAGTGACTTTTATTGGTCTGTTTTTTTCAGGAGTATATTTCCCGAGGCGTATAGGTTTAAGATTTGCGTCATATGGAGTGATATTTACGGTGTTTAAAACATCAGTAACTAACGTTTTATCTGCTAGCATACGATCTTCACTCGTCACCTGTTGCTCAGTGACCCCAAATAGAATTAAATTGCATTTTCTCTTATCTCTTTCAGTAATTTCCTGTACGATGTCCTCAAATGTATTCATATTTTGAGTGTTACAATTCGATTTATTACCTTTGAGATCATTTAAATCTTTTTGCAAATTTTCGATTGCTTTCTTTAACTCTCCTATATCGGTTTGATTTGCCTTACATACTTTATCTTCTAAACTGGAAAATTGTTTTTTAAAATCCTCCCTCATCGACGTCAGCAGGCTTTTAAATTCTCCTAGTTCGCCCATAAATTTATTGCAAATGTTGCAAAGAATTTTGATGGACCTGGATTTATTACGTGTCACCCTTATGTCATCTGAGCTCAGACCTACGCATGTTAAATGAACTTCAGCTTTACAGCCATCACATGGTGTTGTGGATCCACCTTGCTTAGAGCTGTGTGTGCAGTTCGGACACTTCCCATTCATATTAATCGATAATACGAATTCACAAAAAACCACGCTAACTATTTTCCACCAGAAAACAAAAACCAAAGAATGCACTAGTTTTTGTATTTGAACATAAATACACTACTAATGCGAAAAATAATTATACTTCTATTAACTATTAATAACGCAACTATTATAAATTATAAACACACTACATACGTCTTTCACGATCGAAGATCATTTTCAATAATGATGGCGGGCTAAGTATCACTGAGCGACAGTGTTACCATAAGGTAACGCTAGCCGTTAATGGGTTACTCATTTTAATTTTACGGGATGGTAGGTCCCTTAATGGCAAGGCCATATACCAAAAATAAAAAATATGCCCTGTAGTTCTCGAGAAAGAAAATAAATTAAAATACGTCAACATTTTCAGAACTTCGTAACTGACCTATCTCAACAGAAAATAAATCAGGATAGGTCTTTGCCTCTGGCATTCACCTCGTTTTTTGCAATCATAAATTCACTAGTTTTTGCTGTCTGTAATTAACTTGTCTCCGACCGAAAATTTATGGAAGACCGTCGAACGGCGGCTTAACTTTATTAGACGTTTTTTGTCACGTTTGTTACGTTAGAACTCGGAGTCTGTGACTTGATACAATGCTGTCGTTCACCCCATAGTGGGTCAGTAGAGCGACGAAGCGGTACTCAAAAGATTACCAGAATTTTACGTAGGGTAGGTCAGTTTTTCAACTTTCCTTTTTATATTTTTAGTTTGGTTCGCTAGGACGAGCAAGACTACTGCTCTCTTTCCTTTTAAATTAAATACACCACATGTAATTACGACCCCCTTTATCCCAGAAGGTTCTAGAAGAGCCTTGTGCGGGAGGGGGCTACACATTTAAAGACAAGGGACACACATCCAATATCCGTGTATAATGGAAAAATCCCTCTTACAGTATTTTCCATTGCCACGACCGGGAATCGAACCCGGGACTTTTGAGTTAGAGGCAGGTACGCTACCCTCGACCTTCAGTCATATTTTTTTGCGTCGATCAATTTCGCTCCCGTGTCCTCACTTTGGTTTGGCACCACTAACTGTGCGTCACCTTCTTTCTTCTTTTTTCAGTTACCAGCCTTCCTAAATCACGATGATTCCTGCGACTGTTTCTGTATTTGTTGTATTTGTTTTGAGTGTCAGGATTTCGTTTTAAGCACAACCAGACTGGCTGCATTAATCATTGTCGAGCAAGAAAACGCAGCCACCGCTACAGATTTTTTTTGTGGCCTTAAAGCTGTACGAACATTGTTGCAGGAAAAGCAAGTCGTACAAGGAGAACGCAGCCAAGTTGATTCTATACGATTTGATTCCGGATTTAGAAAAGGAGCTTCTGGCAGCATATGCAAGTGTCTTATTAGATTACAGCTATCACGTAAGGCAGAATCAAGACGAGGCCGAGGCAATAAAAATAAGTAAAACGTTAATGGAATTAGTGTTATTAAGCGAACTGGAACATCCGTACTTGTACGAAGCGTTGAATCTAGGTTATTCGAAGCCAAGCCCCTCCCGTTGCTCTCATGCTTGAAGATGTACAACCAGACGTAGAAACGTTGGGTGTACTAGCCCTACCGCAGGCTGTGAATTTGTCCGTTACAACCAAGGACCCGGCAGTAGAGAAGTGTTTGGATTACAGTGAGGAAGTTCCAAAAAAAAATTTTCGGCTAAGAAAACTCCAAAGGTACCAAAGAAGAAATCTCCGAAGGTACCAAAGATAAAGATAATGATTCTGATGGTCCGTTTGACGTGATGTGAAGACTCCAGCGAAACTACAGACATGCCAGCACCACCGGCACTGCTGATAAGACTGAGAGTGGGGAATTGTTGGATGCACTAGCCCTACCGTAGGCTGCGATTTTGTCCGTTACACCCGAGTTCAAGCAGGGCAAGGTGGCGTTCTTGGCCGAGTGGATGCCGGCAGTAGAGAACTGTTTATCATTTGACGTGAATTACAGTGAGGAAGGTACCAGAGATAAAGATTCCAAAAAGAAAAAGTCCGAGGCCAAATCTGGCAAACACAGCATGTATGTATAGCCCCTGAGTCTATGAAAACCTCGGAAGTGCCTGTGTCCGTGAATGATGACGCTGTGATACCAGCAAGCAGGGGCGGATTTAACTTCTTGTAGCCCCTAGGCTGAAAATTTTCGCGCGCCCTTCCTCATAGAAAACCTCTTGAGATTACATTTACAAGCAGGTGGATATGATATTAAGATAGGCAGCAAGAGAAATTAAAAAAATATATATTTATTGATCAAAATAAACGATAAGTAAACAACAAATAGAAAATGAAAAGCTATATATTATAAAATAAAATAAACAAAACTGAAACAATCTTCGTAACCTTACGAATATGTATTGAAACAAAATTAGTTTTCGAAATTTTTCGAAAGGGGAAACAAACTTTAAACTAGTGTTTTTCTTCGTGCGTTTTTCTCAGCAAAATCACTAATAATGTCATCAAAATTGGTAGAAATTGTAAGGTCTGATTCAATATTAAGAATGGCCATAGCTTCAAGTCTCTCTTGTTCTGTTGTTGACCTCAAATAAGTTGAAAACATACATGAAAAGCTACGTTTAGCAGAACAATTTGAATTTGAGACAGGTAAACAAAGGCACAATCTAAAAACAATGTCTATATTTGGGTAGGTATATACTTTTTAAATCCATTTTATTGAACCACTTATACAATTCTAAAATGGGGCCATCAGTGTCCTTTACAATAAATAAGCAATGCTCAACGAAATGTGTTACTTCATCTTGAAAATTAGTATCAATATCATTTGGATAGTGATCCCGCAGAAATAGTAGTTTTTTTTTATGTCGTCAGTACACATATTTCTCATATGAGCAACTTCCAAAAAAGAAAATTTTTTGCTAAATTCCTCATAAGAAGCTCGCCATTTGCGAACTTGACCTATGAGAGAATCAATGAATGGCCAAAAAGGTTGAAAATCGAAATTCATTTCTTCCAGTCATTACCACTTCATTTTGTTTAGTTTCATCTGGTTTCAGTTTTCGAATCTTACTTCTCTTATTATCTTTCTCGTTTTTTTTTTCATCTAACACAAATGCTTTTTTTGCTTCTTCATATTCGTCGCTCGCTGCGTCCTGTTCCTTATTCTTTATTTTTACCGCCAAATATTTAAAATATGAACTCAAATTTGCCACCTCTGTTTTGTTGCCGCCCTAGGCTTCAGCCTACTTAGCCTGTGCATAAATCCACCCCTGCCAGCAAGAACTTGTCGAGTGAGTTGGCTCAACCAGAAACCGGGCCAAAAATTCGGAAGTCGTCGAAAAATAATTTGCCTTTCATATATTGATGTTTTGTAGTTATTTTAATGATTTTATTTATTCATTTATGCAATTTGTGTTATACGAGCATATGGATATATATATATATATATATATATATATATATATATATATATATATATATATATATATATATATATATATATATATATATATATATATATATATATATATATATATATATATATATACATCTTACTATCTTTTCTGCGTCTTTCCATTTTGCTGCGATTCTGCGTCCATTGTACAGTCTGCAGATAAGGCAGGGCCCTGTTCACTTGAAACTGCAAAGTATATTAAAATATCGTTATTAGTTACTGTGATAATAGCAATTTTACATTATGCGATGATTCGGCGTCCTTACATTTTACTATCATTTCGACGTCCGATGTATACTTCATAAAGTTTACGTTATACAGACTTTTCAGCGTCCAACACTGTTGCCAGTTTTACATTTCCAGCTCAACGTGGTTGTGAATACAATATTCATCTTCGACTTACTTTCTTGATAGAAGAACTACAAGTAGGTACTTCTAATTATTGTTTACATAATTTGCATGAATATGTTTTTTACAAATTTAAACTTGGTTATTACACTTATTTAATGTATTCAAATATGTAATTTCTAATAAACAGATAAACATTGATAATAACCATAGAAACAACTTTTTTCGCATTTTGACTGATAATAAGCTATTATACTAAATTCAAATTCGTTTAATAAATTGGCACTTTACCACATAAAAATGTCACTTTACTATTATAGTAATGTCCGTGTTAATACAAAACAGTTTGACAGAAGTTCGAAGTGGCTTCTCGAGCGGCATTTAAAATGTCTTTAAAACAATTTTCTAAATTGTTTTCAGTAGCAAGATTCAGTTTTATAATTAATAATAACTTAAAATCAATTCGACTCACAAAATTATACGTTACTGTTATTACATACATAAACAAAGCCGTGTCAGTTAGTAACTAGGTTACGGAAATCCTGCATTAGTACTACTATGACATTTTTTAAACTTTAAACTTTGTAATGCTTTTTAATATACAGTATATGCTTATAATCACCTGCTAACACAAAATACGAAAAAATAGTATAAACAAATCTCGTTAGAAAAGCAATTTTACTAAACTCATATAGTTTTTGAGTTACTCGCTCGCTACGCTCGCTCGTACTCAAACACTATATTCGTTTAGTAAAACTTTGCTTTTCTAAACTTGTTGTTTAATGTACTATCACTTTTACAAAAATATACATTTTATAATACAAGTATGGAAAAAAGATTGTTTGTATGTGCTTGTGTGTGTGTGTGTAAATTTATAGTGTTGTATTTTTAAATGATTAAGTATAAATACAACTTGTTAAGTTGTTAATAATTATTTGAAAGTATAACTTAATTATACTTTCCTCTTTTTGTATTATTTATGTGAATATCTATTCATAAAATAATTATGAATTTTAATTTTGTATCAACAAATTGACATACAGATCGACGCAAATAAAAGACATTACTATTCGTAATTTACATGAAAATCTAGATGAAGCAACTTCAGAACAACTTTTTCTGATTACAATACATCCTTCTAGCTAAAACGAGGGAAGTAAAAACTTGATGACGCCATCCAATAGCACAGAAAACATCATTGAGTTGAACATCAAAAAATGAAGTTATAGTGAATATACCGTTGCGTTTTAATACATTTGTGTTATAAAAATTTTGATTTACATGATAATAAACTTTTACAATAAATATTTTAAATGTTTCATTCTTTCTTTTTAAAAGACTTTTCATTCCATCAAATTTGGTGAAATTCTGGGCGACTTCAAGTTTGTCTAAAATTCGTCCAGAGGCGTGCATCAAATGATTAAATATAAATTTTCTGGAAAACGGCTTGTCATATTAAAAAGTGCCAAGTGCGGTGCGAGTATAATGGTGAGGTGGTAAGGAGTCGTATTCTTGATATTTCTTCGCATGACATCATACTCGGGAGGTCGATTTAAATTGTCAATGTCATTTTAGACATACATTTTCTGAAAAAATTCCACATAGCAGCTTTTTCGATAAATTTTGCAATTAAATCAGCAATTTTTTATTGGTAAAGAGAGATCTTACTATTATTTTTTATTAGCTAAGCCAGGTTATTAACATTTAAAGTGAAATGTTTGTCACATCTCTAGAACTATTGTATCATCAAATTTCCACTTTAAATTTGTAATTCATTAATTTTATATTTATAAAAAACTCCGGGTAAGTCAATTCCAAATAACTAATACAATTATTATTATCCAAATATCATTGAAACCAACAGACAGGTATAGTCGTTATCCCGATCGTGACGTCACGAGATGCTCACCGCTTCACCATTATATTCACACCACGGTCTGACTTAATGCATTATAGAGAAATTTTGTAGGACCATTTGGAACATGTATGTACATACTAATTTTGATATTCATTAAACAAAATAGTTTATACTCGATTTTTCACATATTATAACCAATGAGAGCTAGAAGATCATTGCGGTGACTAATTGTAATATTAAAGGTATTTCAAATGTATTTACAAGAATACCTGACTCAAGGTATAAATGATTGTTTATGGGAAGAATATAATATATAATGTTAAATAAACTTTTATTTGCATATTAACTGATGTACAATGAATAAACTAAAAACTATTTGATACAAGAAAAGTTTAAATACACATATGACAGAAAATGATTACTGGAGTTAACAACCCTTTAAAGTACACAAAGAAACTGAAGAAAATATATATGTACAGTATGTCCGCGGATGAGGTTTAAAAAGAGACTGCTAGGCTAATTTAAAATTTTTAAAAATTTTGAGCATCCTGTATAAAAATCATCATATTTTTTTCACGAATCGTATTTTTTAGGAAAGTACCTACACACTTTTATAGAAAACAAATTTTTCTCGTAATATTAAATATTTAAGCAATTTTATCTCTTGTTAATCCCATCTGCGGACATACTGTAGGTATATATATTTTTGCATTAGATAAGGACAGGTACATGGTTAAAATTTTTCACGCCCACATTAATTTTAGGTAATTTGTGTTTGGCACGGCAGTGTGCAGGAAGATTAGGTTTTCTTCCTTCAAAATTCTGAACCCCTTAAAATTAATGTAAGGAAACATGTTCAAACATATGATTTATGTTTCAATGAAATCTAAAAAAATGCAGAATTTGCAAATAAAGCTCTGTAAAGACTCTTGTCTTTTTAAGGCATTAGACGATAGTAATTATTTTGCTATTTTGTATTTTGTATTCATATTATGTTTATTTAAACTTTTTAACTTATTTTCATTTCCTGAACACGTTAATAAAAATTCTTATTTCAGAGATTGTAATCTCAAATGAATAATATTGTCTGGCCCTATTCATCCAAATCAAACTTAATTTTTTTTGTGTAGCAATTTTGCACAAATGCCTTAATTTTCAACCAAGATTTATTTTCCAATAGATTCGGATATTTTTCTAACAAAATATTACTTTCTAATCTTTTTGGTGGTTTCTTAGATTTTATGTGATCTTTAAAAAAATCTACAACTACTTTTTTTTGTTGAGCTGTCCACGGAACAACAATTTCTCGTTTCTTTGTTTTAGTATTATTTATCGTTTCAGGATTTTTGGATTGTATATTTGTTTCCTCTTCTCTGCTACAAGCTTCGGAAATATCTACATCTAATGAATTAGTAATATCAACCATTGCACTTTCTGATACCTCGTCATCATCTAAAATTATGTCTTCGTCCATATTTATGTCTATTTCCTCTAACGATTTCCCCTTATATTTTCCTGCGTCTCCTTTCTCCATCAACAATAACAATTTAGCAATTTTTGCTGTTTGGAAAATATCGTCTGGAAGTCGGTAAACCTTACTATGCACATTCATCGTATGACCCATAAATGTGGCCAACTGCTCTATATCGTTAGGTGTCATATTAAAAATCTGTGTCAAAGTTGCCAAATGTTTGCGTAACTTTGTGGAAGTTAACGCTTTAGGATTTTTCGCGCCACATAATTGCACATGTTTCTGTAAAACTTTATATCCGACAATTGGTTTATCCGATTTTGGGTTAGAAAATAAAAATAAATTATTTTCAACAACGACGTGAGGCCTTGCTTGTAAGAGGAGATCCATATGAGCTTGCATATCTTTGCTGAACAGAACTGGAACCCCTCTTCCCCGTTTTCCCCTAATAACGACCCGCTTAAAACTCTTTAATAATATTTTCTCAGAGGGTGTAATGTCATCCGAAAATTCTTCGTAACTTTGCGTAGTATTTTCTGTCAGCATATATGTTGTAAGTTTCATACGTTGTAACTCGCCCACTCTTTTCCTATTGAGAAGTAATAATCGACAAAAAATTGTTTCCATCAACAAAGTGAAATTTTTTACATTGTTCATGTTCAATTTCAGTTTCTCTTCAGCTTCGTTTTCTTTTTCAATTAAATACGTCCTAAGCAATTTCAAATCTGCTGCCAAAGGTATTATAGTAGTTTTGTTCCACGACTTTGTATTTAAATCATTTCCAGCATGACTTGAAATTTCATGCCTCCAAGTACTTTCTAGCAATCTCTTAAACATAGTTACGTTTGCTTCGGCTTCTGCAGCAGATGTATTATGGTAGTTATATTTTCGTTTCACAAGATGTAAAATTGCAATATCACAACAATCTTTCAAACTTCTGCTAATGTTCATGCCAAAGGTAGGAGACAAAAATATATCATTTTTAGGATCATATTTGGCAATAATCTTTACACTATGAACCACAACATCAAAATATTGTGGATGAAGTAAATCATAAAGGTTTTTAAGTGATGAATTTATTTTCTGTGCTTCCATTAAAATTTTTGCCAATTCCCTCATTTTTCTTGAACAAATGTTAATGTGGTGCTGCTCCCTGTGTGTATTTAAATATCGTGCTCCAAATGCAGAAATAAGAGAATCTCTTTTTGCAGTAAGGGACACTTTATCCGCTCGCATTCGAGGAAATACTTTTAGTCTCAAGTCAGCGTTGTTAATATTTGATTTTAAAAAAAGATTTTGTCCATCAGACAGGGATGTGTCACTGTCGGGATTTTTATTTTGTGGACAATTCTTTTTATGTCTCCACAATAATCTTCGCGAGTAAAGTCCGAAACAAAATTGACAGGCAACATAGTTGACTTCAGAATCATGCACATAACTTTTATGAACAGGTTTGAAGAGGAAATCTGAATTTTTTAGAAAATTTTCTTTTTTTCGCAAAGATGCAATTAAACGTTTCCTTTCAATACATTTTGGTGCTAACGTCAATATCTTCTGAACCTCAAATTCCTGAGAATGGTTTCGCTGAATATGCCTAGCAAAATTTTGTACTTCGGTTTCACAATAAAAGCAAATGTCTGGAGTACAAATAATTTTATTATTTACTCTTATATTATTAGCCTCATTTTCACTATGTTGTTGGATGATCGAAACTGCAACACTTGTCTCGCTGTCTAAATCTGATGGATGGTATGCGGAGTCTATATCTGCAATAGGTGAGAATGCTACTGTAGTACTTATTTTCGAATCCGAGACTTCTGAAATTAAAAAGGAACTCAAAACAAAACAGCATTTATATAATTAGAGTTAAAATATAATACAGCAATTTAAAATATAGATTCACATACAGAAATATTAAATTATAACCAATTAAATGGACGTGTAACCAAAGTGCACCGTTTTCGACATTTAGGGCGTTAAATGTCACTGGTGAGGATCATAATTTTTTAAATATCTTCGAAACAGTTTAAGTAGGTATACTACCAATTTTAATACACTATAATATAAAGTTATTGTAAAATTTTAATAATAAATCGAAAATAACATATACAGTAAATCAAAATGTTGAAATTAATTACAAATAATACAAACAGTGTAACTCCATTTTGTCAAATTGTCCTTAAACCGCTAAAGATATCGGAAAATTAGAAGAGAAAAAAATACCAAAAAGTACAGTGCGTTCATTTTAAGTGTGAACGGTTTTAAATGGTTATTATGTGGTAATTATTAAGGATAGAATGATGAGACAAACGCCATGTGAGAGGAGTAGAAAAAATGTTTTTTATGAATTAAAGAAAAAAAAAAACAAATGATGCCCGTTTTGGAAAATATTAATGTTAGGCGTGTTTTTTAATGAAACGCCCTATATATTTTTGCACCATTTAATAGACGTATTTTTCTGAATACAAAAATGTGCATAATATGGTAGTTTGGATTACTAGTTTAGAAGCTGTTGAAATTATTGAAATTACTTACAAAACTGATATTACTGAAAGATAGCCATGGCTTCAAAACAATATCATTTTGACGTGAATAATATCGTAGACGCTTAAACCTGTAAAAATGATATTGTTTTGAGTCATGGCTATCTTTCAGTAATATAAATTTTGTTTAGCGATTTCTACAATGTTAATAGTATTTTAGCTATATTAAGAGAACTATTCATCTAAACTACCATATTATGCACATCATTGTATTCAGAAAAAATACGTCTATTAAATGGTGCAAAAATTATATAGGGCGTTGCATTAAAAAAAAACCTTAAAAGTTTCCAAAACGGGCATCATTTGTTTTTCTTTCTATAATGCTAAAATAGTTATTTACGTTACTAGATGCGAAAGCCGAGACCTCTCAAAAGACACCGAGTACTTGAAAGAGCTTTCGCATCGTGTAATGTATTATATTTTTTCTACTACCGAAATATATGAGATTTTAATAATTTAAAACTAATTATTTCATAAAATTATTTGACGTTTTTAATAAATTTTATAGTTTAGGAGGCAGTCTATGAAAATTGTTTCCATGGCAACGTAACAATTGCTATCTTCCATCGAGGTTTATGTCAAACATTTTAATTTCTGGTAGTGTCAAACTAAAGTAAACAAATATGTGTGTGGCGATGAAAATGAGATATAAGAAGCTGCCAATATCGCTTATTGTGTTTTTAAAATTGTGTGTCGACAAAAATGATGCGGAAATCGGCGAAGATGTAATGCCGTACTTCCTTGAAAGATCGCGGAAGTTTTTTTTTTACTTTTCTGTCCTGGCCGAGAAAGTTTAACTCGAATATTTATTTTCATTATCACGCGTGTTGCTAGGGGTACAAAGTTCACTTATATGACGGTAGTAGAAAAAAAACTTTTTTTCTACTCCTCTCATATGGCATTTGTCCTATCATTCTATCTTTAATAATAACCTCATAATAACCATTTAAAACCGTTCACACATAAAATGAACACAGTATACATGTACTTTCTTCATAGAAAACAGGATGGTCACAGGCGTCAAAAAAAATTGAGGTGGGTTAAAGGATAACTGACCCGGAAAATTTAAACATCTACTGTATCAATGTCAACCAAATCAGTACTGAAGATGTAGTTTAACTTTATATTATAGTGTATTAAAATTGGCAGAGATTATTCAAACTGTTTCGAAGGTATTTAAAAATGTATGTCCTCACCAGTGACATTTAACGCACTGTATGTCGAAAACGGTGCACTTTGCGATATACGCATGTATGCCTCAAATGTCATAATTTTGCTTGTACAATACACCCTTAAGAGATTGATCTGTATTTATGGGACACCCGTAGCAACACGTAAAAAATGCTCCATACGCGGCGAATATCCATATTCATTTCCATACTTATCGCACATATAAAACCCTTGCATTGCTTTACAAAAAAAGGATATTACAGTTGCCCCTTTAGTGCCTGCAGAATTAATAGCATAAACACACCACACCACAGAAATTAGATAACCCCCAAATCCAAAGCCAACGCAGACAAACATCCATACCCACCGACATTACCAGAGCCGGTACTGGGATTCGAACCCAGTCATGATAGGCAACGTGGCCAAAAACATGCTTGTCATTAATGCTCTAACCCTCCGCGCTACCGAGTTGGTAAATAAGTCTTTCAATATGCGTTTTCTTATCAACGTTTGCTAATTTTTAATTTCTTAGACATTGACAATAATAAATAAAAATCACTGGTATCAGCACCTACTAAAATTTATACGGAGGTGGAACAACTAAAAAAAAAAGTGATTTGCCTCTATTACCTTCGGTAAGTTGCTTGATTTTTTCTTCTGTAGGAGTTAGCAATATATCTTGAAGTACCCGAATTTTGTTTATATTGTGTTCATCTGAATTCTTGCAAGTATTTACAGTTCCAGCAGAAAATTTTTTTATATCTATATTGTCTGGGATATAAATAAAATCATTTATTACGGATATATTTATATCTGCAAAAAAATTAAAATAGAATTAGTACAGTGTGTTGCACTTAAAAATTACAAATTGTACTCGACAAAATCTACTTTTTTAAAGAACATTTTTTTGTGTCTTAAGTATCCACGAGCTGCAATAATTAAAAAAATGTATTAAGAATTAACAAACACGCACTATTAAGATTATGTAATAGAAGGTTATATTTATTGTTCTTGCTGGTTACTGCTGCTTCTTTAGTGGGCTATGGATACACCACGTAAAAAAATGTCATCCAGAAGAGTAGATTTCAAGCGCTAGAATTTTAAAAACCAAATAATTGGTGCAAATACAATATAAGTAAAGGGGGTTATACAGGTTGTTCCAACATTATGTAGCGAAACCTTATCGAAACAGACGAACACAGCATAAAACGAAAACTTAATATTTCGTCAATAGTATTTTATAATAATATACTACCAATAATATACCATTAATCGTTGCTATGTAGAAGTGTACAAAGTTTGAACAAAAAATATTTATTTGTTTAGGAAATAATGAATAAATAGTGGTAATTTCTTGAAAGTTTAACGCCCTGTGTCTTGAAAAAGAACTGTTTTAGAGAAAAATGTTATAGGAAAGTCTCCTATTATTTTGATACGTTCTATTGTTTACAGAAGTTATGAACGAAAAAACTGAAACACCCGTATAAAGAATTGCTCATAAAATAAAAATCTAGGCACTCACAGTGACGAACAAAATCTTCTAAAACCAAATATTAACGCTGATTTGAGATTAAAACACTACGTACTGTGAGTTCGGCCATATAATTTTGAAATATCCTGTATACAGTGTTTCCATGCATGGATCTAATTTTACTTTTGCAGGTCATAATTAGTTGTTAATTATATAACTGCTTATATAGGGTGGCTCAATGAAAACGAAACGGCACTGGATTTGGGCATTAAAAAAACCTCTTGGACACGCCAATTTTGTTTTTGAGGGAGAAAGTTTTTAGGCATATATGCAAACCCCTAACCCTTAAAACCTTAAATGAAAAGAACTGGCACCTCGTTTGAAAGGTATTCGATTTTATAAAAAATATAAAACTATATTTCGTGCCATTTTTTTAAATTAAACCTACTCTAGGTTTGATTTAGTTTCTCCTTTGTTCTAATCTAACTAAACAGTTAAAAGTTTGGTTGTTTAATTATTATTATTATTTGATTTCTGTAAATGGTTTATGCTAGTCACTAGTATAAATTTCCAATTTAAAGTATCATAAATAAAGTGTCATGGCATAAAGTAGGTAACCTTTTAAATGAGGTGCCACTCGACCTTCCTTTCCGTTTAATATCTTAGAGGTGAATCTAACCCCACCCAAGGGGTTGTAGTTAATAGGGGTTTGCGTATACGACACAAAAGTTTTCGGGAGTTTTTATTTTTTAGTGAGCTTAAGTGCCTTTTAGTTTTCGTTGGACCACCCTGAAGAAGTCCTAGACCGTAGTAAAAATGTAAGTTAATCCATGGATTATATAACTTGAACCGGAGTATGAAAGCTGGATTTACCTTCATTTTGGTCTGTCTGTCTATTTGAATCTAATTTTAAATTTTCTAGTGCGGATATTTTTGAAACATCCGAAATTATAGTCAATGAGGTGTCTCTCTGGTTTACAACTTTTTTGAAGGAATCCTCTTCATTGGGTACAGTACAAACTGAAATGTAAATAATATCAATTAAAACAAATCTGCCCTTGTGAAAATTATTCTAATTATTCTATTACCCTCAGGAGAATAAATTTCTATATTTTAGACTATATCACGCACATCTTCAGGAACTCCAGATGAAATATTGCAGCTTGAACTTTCATATCCCGAAAAGGCACTGGGTTTGTAATCAGAATCACTTTCGTACTTTTTAATCAACATATTAGCAATAACGGCTTCATTTTGCGCCATCGCAACAAGTTTACGCGTTCTGAATGACATAGTGTACGTAACGATCTAAAAAATTTTACATAGTTAACTTGCAAAAATATACAGGATATTCTTTAACGAAATAAAAATTTTACTTGGTACTAACAATTCGAACATCCAGTATAAAAAGCACATGTAATTATTTTAAAAGTATTTAACGGTCTAATAAATCCCTTTTTAATTTTTGTGCGTAAGCGTTTAAATAATGATGAAAATGGGACGAAAAGGTAAGTACGCTGTACGCACATTAAATTTCCTGACATTATTATTGACAAAAATGTAAATTTTAAAACGTGTGATAAGCAGAATTTACTAATTCAAGATATACTTATGGTGATTAAAAAAGAATTCCATGTTGTCCGTTAATGACTATATTAACAAATACGATATGGTTGTTTCTTATATTTTGACAAATTCTTGAGAGTTTATTATAAAAGATAGAAGATTTTTTATTTTTATAATAAACTCTTCAGAACTCGTCAAAATATAAGAGACAACCATTCTGTATTTGTCAAAAAAATTTGTCAAAATATGCTTCGGGACGCCTTAAAATTGACCAAGATTTAAAACGCTGTAAAACTGTCAAAAATGTATGGGGTTTGTGCCGGGTTTTTAGCGTTTCAAGGGAAATTTAATTGGCTTTCATCTTACAAAAACACATACAGGGTGCTGTTTTTTCAGTTGATTTTTATCTTGTGCACAGCTTTAACCAAACACCCTGAATATTAGAAATTTATAAAATTTGTTTGTCTTATGTGAGTTAAATTACTTTATCGATGAATTCTATTTTTAAAAACAATTTTTATTTCTAAAATTCCGAATTGTTCAATATTATAATTTACAGAGTTTAGCCTCCGGCCACAAGACTAAGACTGATCTAGCTTGTGCCCGTTTACATTATTATCGTAATTATGCTGACTTCGGCAGTTGTCTCTAGGATAGCTCAGGGTATGTGGTATATAATTCCTCCCTTCTTAGTCTTTGACGTCCTCGTCAAAGGGTGATTCGACAGCTTGGAGATTCTTGAGCTCTGCAGGGTTAACTTGCAGAATGTGTTTCTTGGCACATAACAATTGGTAAAGTCTGTGCCTAAAAATGTACAGAAAGACAAGTATACAGATACATAATATAATCAGGATAAATGTTGTCGTCACATGAGCGGCATTTAGTTGAGGGTTGTTCAGTATACTTTCGTTTTCCAGGGGTTGCAAATCTTCTTTTATTTTTGAGATGTCTTCTAAATGGTATGTTTGTAATTGGATTGATTGTTTTGGTTGTGTTCCAATATAACTGGGAATATCCATTACTGGGATGCTAAATGTATGGTTGACATTTATTGTTTTCATGGCTTCGCATTTATCAGGTTTTGATAAAATACATCTGCTTGATTGGCAAGATTGACATATAAAAAGTTCAATAGTGGGTTGACATCGATCGGCCCATTTGTCCTCTTGATCGCCTTCCAGGTAGTACTTGGTAGGTGGAATGAGTGCGATGGCATCTTCATTAGGAATAGGGTGAATTCGGGAGATATTATAATAGGTGGGATTAAGGATGGGTACCTTAAGAGCCATTACTATTAGGTTATCAATTGATACTATTCCTAGCTTTGCGTTTTGTAGAATTTCAAAGGGATGAGTAGAGTCATATGTTATTAGAGTATTTTTATCGTGATCTAATAACAATTCTTTTTGAATTTCTGTTAACTCAGAGAATGTAATAATTTCTAAATTGGGTATTTTATCGTTAGTAAGAGTGATAGTTCTAATAATTACATCTAATTGATTCTCAAAAGATTGAAGGTAATCTTTATGAATTTGTAAAAAGTAGAGTTGCTCAAATCGATTTGTATAAATACTAATCATTGAGGCAGTATAATTCTGGTTTCTTTCGATTATTTTTAATTCGTTATAGAATTTATCTGTAACCTTTGAAAATAATGTAATGCTTTGTGATATTCTTTGGTTAAGTTTGTTTTCATTTTTTGAAAGAATTTCAATGTTTTTATTAATATTGTTAAGGTCATCTTGATCTAAGTTTCCTGTAATAAATTTTACAATACTACCTAGTCCATTTATAAGGCCTCTTTTTACTTTAGTTGGATTGATGATTTTATGTAATTTATGTCGTATAGTTTCAATTTTGGTTTCAATTTGTTCTACAATCAGTTGGTTAGGCTGAGCACTTGATAATTTGCTTACCGTTAAGATTTTTTCGGTATTAATTTCGAGTTGATAAAAATGATTATTTAATGTATTAAGATTATATGAGAAATATATTTTGTGATAGTAGTTTAGAGTTTTGGCTAAACCTAAGGGCTCTTGGTAATATCCAGGTGTTTTAATTGGAATTATTTGTATTGTCTGCACCGTCATTAGGGTGGACCTGCAAAGAAGGTTGTTTTCTTAGTCTCTTTATTTTAGATATATTTCTAGTACATAAATTTCCGTGAGGAGTTTTTATTTTGACTGTGTTCTCATTTTTGTTAACTAGTGTAGCTTTATTAAAAATCGCTTTATGTTTACTTTGGCTGGTTGGTTTTGCTACATATAGAGAAGTATTTTCAGGGATATTTGCTACTTGTTCCCTGTCGTTATTTATTTTATCAAGAACATTTTGTTCCTTTGTTTTTGTTTTCTGATAAATTTGGTCTAAGAATGGTTTAAGTTCATTCTTACGTTTTAGATTATAATTTTCGTAAAGTTCTTCGGTCATTGAAAAACTTAATTCATGTTGATAGGGACCATAGAGAATTGAAAAGGGTGAAAATCCCGTGGATGCATGAATTGATTGATTGTATATCCATACGGCAGTAATCATTTGATTACTCGGTTTTTCACTAGGGTTTTTTATATTAATTATTCTTAGTTTTTCTAACAAAGTTGAATGTAATCTTTCTATGAACGAATTGGAGTTAGGATTATAAGCTGTGGTACAGTGAAATTCAATACCTAGCATTGTTAAGTATTCCTGGAAAGTTTTATTTTTAAATTCAGTACCTTGGTCAGTAACTATACGTTTAGGGCGGTCATGATGAGAAATGTAGTGACGTAATTTGTTTAATACTTCGGGGGCGGTGGCGCTTTTCAATAAATAAGCTTGAGCGTATTTAGAAAAAGCATCAATGATAGTTAAGAATTTAGAAGATTTATAAGTAAATGTATCTATGTAAATAGAGTCAAAAGGTTTACAAGGCATCATTGGTCCTTTTAGTTGAGGTTTATAAGGATTTCTGTCGTATTTGGCTCTTAGACAAATGTCACATTTATTAATATGGAAAGTGACCAATTCTTGTAATTTAGGGAAATAATACTTTTGCTTTAGATGTTTTACGGTTTCATTAATTCCGTTATGGGTTTCGTTATGGTAAGAGGAAATGATTTCTTTTTGGTCATTTTCATTTTGTACATCGTCTAAAAGTTGGCTAGATATTAACATGTGTACAGAGTTATTCAAATTTTGTTTGAAAATTCTTAAACAGATGGTTTTTACTTCTTCCTCTGGTATATATAAACATGTGTTTACATTAGGGCCTATGCGAGTTCTGCATATTTCTAATAAATGTTTTTCTATATTATTGTTAGGGATATTTATTGTAAGTCTTACTTTGGTTTTGTTAAATAAATATTGCTGGGATGTAGACATTTCGTCTGCAGTATCGTCTGTTAGTATAATAAGTTGATTTTTATATTGGTTTACGGGGTGTTCTGTAATTGGTATTACTAGACCGTTATCGTCATTGTTTATTGAATGACAGGTGTTTTCTAAGTCTTCGAGAGCTTCATCGCTAATAACAGGTAAATTTTGGGTATTATTTAGTAAGTCATTAATAATGTCGTCAATTTCGTCTGGGTTAGGATTTTCTGATATTTGTGGTATTATCGATTCGTTTTCGTTAATATTGATTTCGATTCGGGAAAGAGCGTCGGCTACATAATTTTCTTTTCCCTTTTTATACTTGATGTTAAAATCAAATTCGTCTAGTTTGAGTCTCCATCGTACTAAGCGCGAATTTGGTTCTTTTATTTTAGATAACCATACTAATGGGTTATGATCGGTTTCGATAGTAAATGTCCTTCCAAATAGATAAGGACGGAAGTGTTTACACGATGCTAAAATACTTGTCAGTTCTTTCTCGATAGTGGAGTAGTTTTTCTCAGCGGAATTAAGGGTTCTACTATAAAAAGCTATCGGTTTACCATCCTGACTCAATACAGAACCAAGGGCTATATTGCTAGCGTCTGTAGTTAAAGTAAAAGGTTTTGAGAAGTCAGGGTATGTTAAAATAGGGGCATTGGTTATTGCTTCTTTAGTGATACGAAAAGCTTCTTTGTACTTGTAGTCGTTAAGGTCAATTTTTTCAGATTTTCTAAGACATTTTGTCATTGGTTGTGTTAGTTTCGCGAAATTTGGAATAAATTTTCGGTAGTAACCTACTAAGCCTAAATAAGATTTTATTTCTTTCGTAGTACGGGGTAGAGGATATTTTTGTATCGCTTCGATTTTTATGGGATTTGGCGTGATGCCTTCCGGTGTAATAACATGACCTAAAAATGACACTTCTTTTCTAAGGAACTCGCTTTTGTCTAATTGTATTTTAAGATTAGTTTCACGTAATCGTTGGAATATTTGTTGCAAATGAATTAAATGGTCTTGGAGAGACTTGGAGAATATTACCACGTCGTCCATGTAAACAAAACAATTTTTGTACTGATATTCACGAAGTACATTGTCCATCATTCGTTGGAATGTGGCAGGAGCGTTTTTTAAGCCGAATGGCATCCTAAGATATTCAAAATGGCCGTTATTGACTGTAAATGCGGTTTTTTCTATACTATTCGGGTCCATTTCGATCTGGTGAAAACCTTGAGCAAGATCAAGTGTGGAAAAATACGTACATTTACCCAAATTGTCTAATATCTCTTCGATTCTAGGTAAAGGATATTTGTCCTCTATTGTCTTTTCATTTAGACGCCTATAATCGATAACCATACGATATTTTTTCTTTTGCGACGCGTCAGTCTTTTTTGGAACGATCCACACAGGTGAGCTGTATGGGGAAACACTCGGTCTTATTATTTTGTCTTTAAGTAATTTTGATATTTGTCTTTGTATTTCTTCTTGCATATTGTGTGGGTGTCTGAAAGACTTGGTAAAAATCGGGTCATTGTCTGCTGTGCGTATTGTATGTTTAACTTGGTTAGTAAAGCTTAAGTCACTGTCCTCTGTATAAAAACAGTCTTTATATTTATAACAAAGATTTAATATTTTTTCTTTTTCCTCGCTATTTAAATGAGGTGTACGAAAATTTTCGGAAAATTTTATTTTTTGAGGATTACTTTCAGGATTTGTCTGTTGGAAATATTCACACGGAATTACAGATATTCTTTCTTTAAAATTGATTTCAATTTCATTAGGGTTGTTACATGGTAATTTTGCTATTCCATTTACAGTGGTTAAAAAACATTCAGGTATTATAATTTGTTCTAATTCAGTTTCTGGAATATAAATATCTCCAGTTTCTATGCTAGTTGGTATTTTAATAAAATGTTTATCATTAGATATTAAGTTCACTTCGTTATCATTATACTCTAAGTAGAATGGTATAACAACGTCGTTAAGTTGTATTATTTTATCTTTGTAATTTATATTAGCTTGCAGTTTATGTAGGTCTTTAGACCCTATGAGGATATCAAATCTTTTATGCCAAGGAATTACTCGTATTTTTATATTTTTATTTATACCTAATTCTTCAAATAATTTTAAATTTAAATTTTTATTTGATTGTATAGTTCGGTGTAAACCAGTAACTTGAAAACTTTCAATGAAAAGATTATTTTTGAATTGTTTTATTTTATTCGGGTTAATAATGGAATCGGTGGCTCCGGTATCAATTAGGATTTTTAAATTTTTCTCCGGTAGATAGAAGAATGGAAGTTTGGAGCCATAGCTGATATTATTTAAATCAATGGGGGTGGATCTGAGGCTTGTGTCTGAAAATTTTCTTCTTGGTAATCTGGAGGATATTCTTCATAATATTCCTGTTCGTCACTTTGTGGGTCATTACAGAAATCTTCGTTTTCTTGTATGGAAAGTTCCGGTGTTACTTCGGTATTATGCAGTTCTTTGAAAAGGAAATTTGGTTTACCATTAGATGTGAACTGTCTTGAATAGGGACGAACACTATTACTTGTCTGAGTGGACATTGGTGTAGGTTTGAAGTTTTGAGACGAAGTAGAAGGTCTCATTTGACTTGGTTGATTAAAAACTTGGTTATTTGTGAGCGGTATATTTCTTTGGGGAATAGGGCGATTTATATCTCCGAACTGTTTAGTGGGAGATTGATAAAACGAGTTTTGTAATGGTGTTTGATATTTCGTGCCGTAATTGAACTTGTTGGGTTCATTTACTGTACGTGCATTAAACTGATATGATCTTTGATTATCTTGTTTTATTGGTAAATGACTTTTATTTGGGAGATTATGCAATTGACGAATAGCGGTTTGGTTATTGTCGTATTCGTGACATTTTAATAAAGCTTCCTCGATGTTTTGAGGTGGAGCATATGAAAGTAAGGACCTATACGGTTCTTTAATTCCTATTTTAAATTGTTCAAGACCTGCATTTTTAATTTTTTGAATTTCATAATTTAATATTTCAACACTTGCACTATGTAATTGTGCATATTGGATTAAGGCATTTTGAGCTTCAATTACCTTATGATAAAACTGTAAACAGTTTTCATTTTGATTTTGACGAGTTTGTTTTAAGTTGGAATTTAAAAGATTTTCATTCCGATGATCACCGTAATATTTTATAAGTGCTAATTTAATATGTGTCCATTCACTTGTATTTTCTAAAAAGATATTAGTCGCGGCTTGACCTTTAATTTTACTTAATATTATTTGTGTGATTAAAACTTCTTGAAACGCTGTTAATGTAAATAGCCTGAGAGTTTCTAGAACTTTCTCGACTTTTGCTATAAAGAGAGGCAAATTTTCGTTAGGTTCAAAACAAGGTAGTGTTTGTAATAATTCAGATATATCGTTAGTTGTGATATTCATTTTTATTGTAGTCTCCGGAATTATACTCTCTAAATGACTAATTTGTTCTGATGTAAAGCTAGAAGTTCCTTGAGCAGAATTTAAACTACTTTTTCTAGGCGATTGATATGGAGTCTCACGATAAGTTTTATTTTCTATTAATTCTACACTTAGTTTATTATTTGACATTACACAATATTAAAACAGAGTGTTTTAATTTTTCGAAAAAATTTTGTTGGAAAATGGCTCTTAAGACTAAAGCTTAATTATGAGATAGGATGATCGTACTTACAGGAAGATGGAAAGATGCATTTCACTCAATTCTTCTGCGAATAACTGATATCCTTTGTCACACACTCGAGGTTGAGTCGTACCAGGGGGATGATCCTTAAGTTGATGTCCCACTGATTGTTCAAAGATTGAACAAGGCCGTTTTTGTCGATTGTTCACAAGAGATTGAAATCCGCCGTTACCGTGAATCACTTCGATTGCAACAACGTTGAACAATCCTGTTCGCAGCGCCAGTTAAATTACTTTATCGATGAATTCTATTTTTAAAAACAATTTTTATTTCTAAAATTCCGAATTGTTCAATATTATAATTTACAGAGTTTAGCCTCCGGCCACAAGACTAAGACTGATCTAGCTTGTGCCCGTTTACATTATTATCGTAATTATGCTGACTTCGGCAGTTGTCTCTAGGATAGCTCAGGGTATGTGGTATATAATTTGTGTCTGCTTTAAAATATTTTTTTAATTTTGCTCCTCCTGTTTTAATTTTTTTTTATTTTTTCGTTCACCCTGTATGTTTTTCAATAAAAATTTTCGTATACCTTCCTTCGCAAAAGTGTCATTTGTGGGCGAAATATCCGTTTCCCGCATTAAATGACCTAACAGAAAAACTGGGTAAAATTTACCTGCAGATAGACCGGCAAATAGACAGAATTACAACTTATTAGTTTTTTAAAATAAACTGTTTAAATGATATATGTATTATATTTGTATGGGCTAAACCAGAAATTAAGGATTAAGTTCTATTACATTTGTCTCGTCAGATTCAGTGATCTAAATCTACAGAGAATCTGCAAAATATCAGTATTTTCACTTGTGTCAATAATAAGGACAGTAGATTTATATAATCTGTCACATATTTACTAAAATGAAATTAAATTTAAACATATTTACTTACTAAGAACAATTGACATAAACAATAACTACTAAACCCACAAGTTCGTTATTTAATTTTACAACAAACACATGTCACATTACTAAACTGCCACTATCTGCACTGGCTGAAACACTAACAGTGTTGTCACTTCGCAGGACGCAGAATCATTTGCAAAAAGGATAAAACTATACGATAGAGAAGATATACGCTGGCGATATAAGAGCACCTGGTGGTGAAATGTCTGAACTTCATTTATATACTTTTTCCATTTTACGGACGTTTCTGCGTCCCCACGAGAAATTTTGATTTGATTATATCGATGACAGTATTTGATTTACAGCACTCTATGTTATGTTGCCGAAATTGATGTAATCAACAGATTTAATGTCAAATTAATAGAGGTCGCTCCAACCACTAATAGTCAGATTATCATGCAAAAACCTTTCTGCGTCCGTATACGGACGCAGAAAGTAGGTGGACGCAGAATTATATGTAAATTTAAAATGTATGGACGCAGAAAAGATAGGAAGATGTATATATATATATATATATATATATATATATATATATATATATATATATATATATATATATATATATATATATATATATATATATATATGTATATATATATATATATATATATATATATATATATATATATATATATATATATATATATATATATATATATATATATATGCAATAGAGAATATTCATTCCTTCGACTATGAAAATGTTAAAATATTAGATACAGAACCGAATAGATATAAAAGACAATTTTTAGAAATGGCACATATTTTAAAAGAACCCAACACTGTTAATGCTAGAACAGACATTGAAAGTCTTAGCATTATTTATACTTATTTACTCAGTTTAGAAAGAAATAGACTCAACGATGGTGATCTCGGTGACACCTTGTAATAATAATTATTAACAACAACTTAACTGATTTGTTTATATTTTTGTGAGTTATTTTCTCCTTATCTTACATTTAAGTGATCTGAACTGATCAGTGATGCTCAGATCAGTTCAATTTAACAGTTGGCAACAACATAAAATTGTTTTACATTTATAATACCAGTTTCTTCCTCTTCTAAAGAAAAGGCTGGTTGCTATTTCTGCTGCATTCATGTTTTTAAAAAAAGTTTTTAACATGTTACATTATATCTAGTTTTATCCTTTTAATTATGTACATTTTACAGTTTAATCTTTAATATAGTGGTTAATCCACATTGTTTTATAATTTTAATCATGATAGTGATGAATGTTTGTTACTTAAATTACAAGGCTTCTGACCTAACCTCAACTATCGTAAGTACCTTTTCACTATTTTAACGTTGTAAATACAAATAATTTAAATTGTAGTTTTTCCTGATGAAGAATCAATAAATGGATTCGAAAGCTTGAATTAGAAAAAAGAGTGTACTCATTTTTTCAAACCGAGACTGCAAAAGCCTGAACAAAATTAAAAAACTTAATCCTTAACTGACAGTCGTGTCACCCTTCTTACTCATATATATATATATATATATATATATATATATATATATATATATATATATATATATATATATATATATATATATATATATATATATATATATATATATATATATATATATATATATATATATATTTTATTTAATTTTATATTAACGTCGGCCTATTTCCGCTACCAGGACCAATCACCGACGCCAGGAGGCTAGCAACCCCCAAATTCCACTGGATAGCTTATTCGAGTTCGTAACTTTTTTTGCCTCGTGGTACAATCAAGCCGTTTTTAAGTAAGCAAAATACCACACGACAAAACGATTCATTTATATTTCCGCAACGCTGATTATGCTCGTCCTCTAGTTATTATTTCATCGATCGTTATTTGTGCATTTTTTATAAGATTTAAAAAATATGCATCTCATAACAGTACAAACAGAGGTTATGTGTGTCAAACACAGAATGTCAATGTGAAAAATGCAGGTATTACAGATTTCTGCAAAAATGTTTCTGATTCATTGTGATTTGTGGTGCAGCTGTCAATGACTGCGTGGGCGTAATTACTACTGTAGTACTATTTGTAGTACTACAAACAAATGCATTGGAATGTAGGTCAAATTGTAATCTTCGAATATCATGGATGATTTCCATTGAAGATTGAAGCTTATAATACAAATGCTGATTCTTTCTTTGGCGAGTATTAAACGCATTTCTGCGTTTAATACTCGCGTACCGTTGCGTACCCCAGATCTCTCCTGATGTCCACGTTTCGTACAAACCATGGTGCATCCACAGCGCACCTCAGTGCGATGTTTTCCACGACCTGTATATTCTTAAGGTGACTTTTCGCCGCGTAGCCCCATGCTGCCGAGGCGTACACGTACCTTAGCTGGGACTGTATGACTTGCCTGATCAGCAGTAGCTTGTTATTCAGGTTGAGTTCACTGCTCCTGCCTATTATAGGATACAGTTTCGCTCGTGTCATCGTGGCTTTTCGTGCTGTGGTTTCTACATGTTCTCTCCATGTCAGGTGTTTGTCCATCGTGACACCTAGATACTTCTCAGTATCATGCCACTGGATGTCCTCGCCGTTCATGGTTACATGTCCCACTGGTGTCACTCGCTTCCTGGTGAAGAGTATCGCTCCACTCTTTTCTGGATTGATTCCCAACTTCCACCTGTTGCACCACTCTTCACGGGCGGATGCTGCTCCTTGAGGATAGCGCGTGACCAGCCTTGCGCTCCACGACCTTGCGACCAGCGCATTGTCGTCCGCGTAGAGGGCCAGCGCTGTCCTGTTTTTGTGGGGTAGATCGGACATGTAGATGCTGAACAGGTGTGGTGAGAGGACTGAACCTTGCGGTACTCCCGCCTCCATCTGTCTGTACGTTGAATACTCTTTGTCCACCTTAGCTCGCATTTTCCTACGAGTAAGGAACGATTGCACCAGCTTGATTATACCGGCCGGGTAACCAGCATTCATCATCTTTGCGTAGAGTCCCACGTGCCAGACCCTGTCAAAGGCCTTAGCCACGTCGAGGAACACTGCACCAGTGACCTTTCTGCGGTTAAAGCCTGCCGTGATGTGCTCAACTAGGCGAAAAACTTGTAGCTCCGTCGAATATAATATATAATATATACAAAACATTCGAAGCAGCACTAACATTCCACTCCCATACTCAACACAATAACGATGACGAGTGTATTTGCCGTGTTACTCGGTTTTATTCCTCCTGCTTTTCCATCTGCTCCAAACTTCTGATTTCTCCTGTTTCTCTCTTCGGTTGGTATGTTTGTTTATAATCCTTGGTGGCGGGTTCGTCGTCATCTGCTGGGTACTGTGGGATCAACTTCAACCACATCTCGGCCCGCTCGGCTGTGGGTCTCTATTGAATGTAGGTGCCGGTAACTCTCCGAGGTCCCGTCCCGGCGTCACCGGTCTGCCATCCATATAAAGCTTAATAGGACTCCCATCACCATCATTATCAATTTGTTGCCAGGTAGGGAATT
The DNA here is from genome assembly GCA_963680705.1 of Rhagium mordax. Classification (NCBI taxonomy): domain Eukaryota; kingdom Metazoa; phylum Arthropoda; class Insecta; order Coleoptera; family Cerambycidae; genus Rhagium; species Rhagium mordax. The sequence continues at coordinate 32,840,880 of OY796664.1, forward strand.
GTCTTTCTGCGTTGTCTCTCTCTAAAACGTCTACGAACGGTTTCGAGATCTAGAGGTCTACTGTCTATCTGGTCCTTACTTACGCGGCTAGTAGCGTGAACTTACAGCAGCAGTTTTGTTAGTCTTTTCCTCTCCCGAAACCGTTTGCGGATGGTTTCTAGATCCAGAGGTATCGCGTTTATAGGATTGTCCACTTGGCAGGTTGCCATAATAATTACACGGGTCACACAATAAAATAAACTTTTTATCTTTTTAATTTTCGGTCTGTTCTCTCAGTGACCTGGGTTTAAACTGTTATGTCGAAGACTGAGATTTTGGGTCTAGGGGTATATCCTCCACTGAGAGTGACGTGTGAAATTTATGGGTTATGGCTTAGTGAGGTAAGGACGCAAATTCTCGGTGTTGTAAGTGCCTTTAATGGGGCCAGTCTGTAATTTCCTCAAGCTCGTAGACATTGGTATATGGTATTTTGGTTATTTTCATGGGTCCTTCATATAGCAGAGCGAATTTACGTGTCAGTCCGGCAGCGGCATCGGAGGCGGGGTTGGTTAGTAGGAGAACTAAATCGCCGCTTCGATATTTAGTGGTACGCCTTCCTTGTTTGGCATTCCGTTTTAGTGCGGACTTTATTAGAAAATCTCTAACTGTCTCTATGGTGGTCCCATTATGTACCGGTGTTACGTGTACCTCGACTGCGGGTTGTAGAAAGTAGTTTGGCCGTTGGCCGGTCACTATTTCGCTCGGGCATTTGCCCGCGCTGAAGTGTGGCACGTTATTCAAGCAGTCCTCGATAGTCTGCACATATGTCGGCCAACTAGTGTGCCGATCATGGCAGTACGTCCTAAAGAATCTGACTAGTTCCTTCATGTATCTCTCACTAGGGTTGGAGGCGGCGTGTCTAACAGTGGCATACGTGACTTCAATACCAGCCTGTTGTAAACTCTGCCCCCATACCCTTGAGGCGATTTGGGTTCCATGGTCGCTTAGCAACTTCCTTACTGGAATAATAGGGGTCAAGTCTTTCAGAATGCGGTCGGTTGCCGCGACCACGTTAGCCTTCTTTAAGGGGAATAGTTTGACGAATTTTGAGAATACGTCAACCGCTACGAGGATATACATGAGAACATACAAATTTGGCCTTTTTATGTGATCGTCTAGTTTTAGGGTAGTAGGACCCAAAATATGTTGTGTTTGTAGCTTTTACTTAGATTCTTTTTATAAAGTTTGATATTATTTAATTACTATATAATTCACTTGAGTTAAAACATAGGTAAACTTAAATCTGATATTTAAGTAACCTTTAATTTACCTTCTGAAAGAAAACGATTAGTGAATGAATACTCTCGAAATAGTTAAACCAATTTATTTGCATTTAGAGACAACTGTCACAAATGATTTATATAAGATCTGAGCAAATGTGCCAATGACAAAACTTCGCCATAGGCGAAGAGGAACCCCTCTCGTAAGATTTCATTGGATGACCAGTGACACAATCGACTGATAAGTAAAACAAGCCTTGCTTTTTAATTACCGAGCCTTATTAATTAGTGTAATAACACTGCAGGTATCCTTTGCAGGCTGACCAAATCTTAAATCTTAAGTCCAAAAAAAATTATATATTTTATTGCCTGGGTGTTTCTGTTTAAATATTCCATACATTGATTTTACTCATAGTTTGTAGTTCAAGTAACGAATTTCTCTGCTTGTATAATGTGATACTTTAATGGGGTACGATTCAATGTGACTACGAATGTTAGGAATAACATATCCTCATTATAGCATTGCCGCTAACATTTTTACCACGCATATCTCGTGGACTCGTTCACAGCGGTTTTCAGACACTGCGTGAACTGACTGAAATGCATTTTGCAAACTAGAACTCTTCGTTCTCCATTGAGCACAAAATATTTGACTGTTACTGATTTAGGTTTGTTATTATCGGTTTCTCCCCTACTTCTTTTTCGAGAGACGGGTTGAATTTCTATAAGTCTCTGTAAATGCATATTTTGTTGATCCTTACCTTCCATGTCACAAAATAGTTGAAGAACGTTAATTTTTTCGATATCACGGAACTTACTTAAGCATTTCTGGTGGCAACTACAAAAACACTCAAAATTGATGATTCTCATTATGTTAAAAAGAAATCAAACTTACCACTTATCACCAGCAGTTATTTTAGCAGGCACAACTTTTCCAGAATAACTAACATATTTTTCACCACGTAGTTTAGCCTTTTTGATTATATTTCTTTTATATTTATCACTATTTACAACATCTTTTTTTCGCTTTTTGGGAAGTTCTACCTCACTATCAGAACTGGAGCTCATTTTAATGTGTATACGAGTTCTATGAAGATAATAAAAACATTGTGTCTCGCAAAAACTTAGGTTAGGTATATTATACAGGGTGTATTAAGTATGAGTACCGTTCTTTTAACAGGTGATACATTGATGTAGAAGGGACAAAAAATTCTTAATAATTTTTTTTCTCTCGAACCGTTGCCCAGTTATGCCCTATTTAATTAAATAGCGCATCTGGCAACATAGCGCAACGAGCAGCTGTACTACAATAACTTGTGCTAACCTACCTCAATATCCTCAACTCAGGCGAATATAATGTGCCAAAAAAGGTGTTCTTGGCGAAATATTACATTATGTTATTGAGAAATAATCTCTGAAATAATAGTAATAATTGGGTCTCGATGAACTATGTCCAGAATTTCTTCCTCAATAACCAAATTATCCGCATGTCGGTCGTTGTGGTCCCCGGTTTTGTACAGGCGAAACTACACTTCCCGTATCTAACAAACGTTGAGATGTGCGAACAAAACTTCTACGGTTAGGAAGGAACCCGTCGATTCGGAAAACGTTCTTCATAAAGACGTCTCGCAGCATCTGAATTCATGTGAGCTTCTCCATAAATAAGCAACATATCATGTAGGTAGTTCTTGAACAGTGAAATGTGGCATTTTGCAAACTAGTCAAAACAACAAAATGAACTGACGAAAACAAAATAGTAAAACCACTAAACATTAATTACCGACTTAAAATACTCGCACGGCGATAACAAAGGCAACTGAGTGTCCTTTGACTCATTTGTAACAGTAGCCCACTGCCAGCCATATGATGCGACGTTGTCATATGCCTCTTTTTAAAAATGTATTAAAATACAATAAATTATTTCACCAAAACCGTCCACCGGACAAAAAATTCGCATTACAATTTTCTATTTGTATATTCGACCGGCACCTTCTCATAAACTTTTAGAACTTATTTTCTATTATTTTCCATGTAAATTTACCTTCAAAAAGCAAAGTTAAATAATTTTTTTTGGGAAAACCATTCAATTTTCGACACATGTTGTATAAGGTTTTTTTGTTTCTTTTAGGCCAATGTTTCACCCCTTAAAATAACGGTACTCATACTTAATACACCCTGTATATTGTATGGTAGACTCGTTAACCGCAGCAAGAGAACATCTCTCGGACATGTCCCGTTCCTACAGTAAACTATAATTTAACCTTCACACAGTGTCAAGCCGATTAATGTAACATGTCCTGTTTTTGCAGTAAACGTGCGTTTAGCCGCCTAAAACGAGAATATGCAAAAATGTTATTTTGGTAACAAGTTGAACCCCTTTCTGTTGGCGATTCACATTTTGACAAAATTTTTTATCGCAGTTACTGATAATATAGGTTTTTTTGTAATACTTTATTATTTATTTATTTATTTATTTAACGTTGCCATATTGACCCATAACAGCAATTCTTTACTCGTGTAATTTTCCAATTGTTTTTATTTTTGAAGTGTACTTGAAAGGTATTATTATTCCCATAGCCTCCGAATGTATACAGCCACTCCCCATATACAGGGTGATTCTAAAATGTATGGCCAAATTGATACAGTGTCATCAGGAGACCATAATAGGTTGATTCAACCCAATTTACCTATATACAAAAATTTACCCCTAAGAAGTTACAGCCCTTTAAATTTCAAATAAAAAAAACTTTAATTATATTCTTCCGGAAATCCGTGGAGACCAGGCCTTGTGCTCGGACAAGGTCCTTGCTAATAGCGTCTAAATCAAACAGCACGCCACGACGTTGGAAGCTGCGCTGAACCAGCGACAAGAGCGCATTTGGTAAGGACGGAAGTTCAGAACTGGCCAAGATGATCCTGTCATGGGCGTCAGGAATGTGAAAGCAGATCATGCTGTCTTAAGTTACCAACACGTTTCATGGTAATATTGTACATGCAGATTCTATAGCGGAAAATATTAATTTTTTGCTTAACAACTGGAGGTCAAATTTTAATACTTATACAGGATATTAAAGTTATAAAAATAATTCAGTAATGTTGTTATATTTCAGTTATTTTTTTCACACATAAACATAAAAGTCGGTACAATTAGGTTTTTTGACGTGAGAAAATCGAATATGCTATCATTTTTGGTGTATCACATAGAGGGCGCTACGTAAGCTATCTTGGTTTAATAGAATGCATCATAACTTTTTTGTACTTTGTTCATTTATAATACCAGTGCAAATTTTTGATTTAACTATCATTTTTAAACAAATTAGGGATACTTGTTTTATCTTCATAAAATGCACCCCTATCGAGATATTTACATTTTAGAAAATTATGCGCACCCATAATTTTAAACAAACATCCTGATTAATTAAAGGGTAAGTGCTAAAATTTTAAAAAAGTTAAAAAAGTTCAGATTTTATTACAGAATTGCAAAAAATATTGTATAAAATACGCGGCATACTGTGCTTTTGATATTCAGCGATTTAACTAAAGTCGCATCATATTATCTTATTTCATTTGTACTTTCGATATTCCGTGATTTAACCAAACTCACATTACCTGCTTTTAAAGTTGCATAGCGGCGGCAAGTGCATTTCTGGGCTCGAGTCTCAGTATAGGGAGTCGAAATAAAAAGCTATACTCCTTACTATCACTAACTACATTTATTTTATAACTATCTGAACATGTTCGGCTTTGTGTCCAAGACTGTCTTCTCTGTTAATAAAATCCCGCTTGTTCAATCAATTGCTGAAATGGCAACTATATTCTCTATTCTGCTTACGCAGGTAATTTGCCAGTGGGTTCATGAACTTAAACTAGTATATGAATTTATATTTACATTAAAATTAATTATATTATATTATATTGTATTGACCCATCACATCTCCCATGGACAGGGAAAAAAATATATCTGAGCTCTATGATATAATTTTTCCAGTACCCAATGGATAATGAATGGTACAATTTTACCCGGTTTTTGTGCACTTCTAATAACTTATTGTCTATTCTTATTGCTACATTTGGTGGCTTATTTTCTACAATATTATAGGGGCCCTTATAAAGAGCTCCGTCTTATTTCCTATCTCATTTTTTAAATGAACTTTATTGCCTGGATTATAGTTTATAGTTTTAGCTTGTTTATCGAATCTTTCTTTCCTTTTAACCTTTGATATAGGTATTTCTTGAGGATTACATTGCCCCAGCCAAATAAATTTGGCAAAAGTATATATCTAAAAAGATATATTCGATATTTAGCCATCACTGTGAATTTCTTACACTTTTACCAACAACAGACAATTGTTTCGACCTGTTAGGTCTCATCAGTGTTGTACAGGTTTGGTACGGGTATATCAGAGATATCCCAAGTGAAGACAATTCCAGCGTAGTAAATATCGAATGTATCTCAGTTGGATCCGATAAGAATCGGACACTTATAACTTGCGCCATCTAAAAGATGAGTAAGGAAGACATATATTCCAGCAATTTTTACGGTGAGAGCACTGTTACATGCAAACTCTCCAACTGCATAGCAGAAAAAAGCTTAGGTATATGCAACCCGTTACGCACAGCTACAAGTCGTTGCCTAACCATATAGGTATTTCTTGAGGATTACATTGCCCCAGCCAAATAAATTTGGCAAAAGTATATATCTAAAAAGATATATTCGATATTTAGCCATCACTGTGAATTTCTTACACTTTTACCAACAACAGACAATTGTTTCGACCTGTTAGGTCTCATCAGTGTTGTACAGGTTTGGTACGGGTATATCAGAGATATCCCAAGTGAAGACAATTCCAGCGTAGTAAATATCGAGTGTATCTCAGTTTGGATCCGATGAGAATCGGACACTTATAACTTAGATGGCGCAAGTTATAAGTGTCCGATTCTCATCGGATCCAAACTGAGATACATTCGATATTTACTACGCTGGAATTGTCTTCACTTGGGATATCTCTGATATACCCGTACCAAACCTGTACAACACTGATGAGACCTAACAGGTCGAAACAATTGTCTGTTGTTGGTAAAAGTGTAAGAAATTCACAGTGATGGCTAAATATCGAATATATCTTTTTAGATATTTAACCTTTGATGCAATTAATTTGTTTTTTGCATCATGACATGCCTGTTGCAACTCCAAGTATTTGGATTTTTTGCAACTTGAATTCGCAAAAAGGTTCTTAAATTCTTAACTATTTTCGAGTGAACCTAAAGTTTCGTGATAATAATCTGTTGAGTGAACCTTTTTTACTTTAACAGTTTACAAGTTTCATTTAATGTTGAAGCTAAAAACTCCGTACCTTAGTAGTAGTAGTAGTAATTACATTTTGGCTTTGATTTTGATAAAAATCATTAGCTCAGCGCCAAGCTCCGTACCTTAATCCGAAACGATTTCATCAGGAATTCCGTAACGTAGGACAAAATTTTCGACAAACGCTTTGGCTACTGTGTCGCTTTCTTTATTCTTTAGTGGGTATCCCTCTACGAATTTATTTAATTCACATTGGAGTGTTAGAATATAAAGATTTCCCTCGCAATCTCTATTGGGCCAACAAGATCTAAATATACCTTCTGAAACCCCGAAGAAGCTGTGCATGTGATCGCCATAGGTTCTTTAAGAGAATATTTATATCTTTGGCAATCATCACATTTTTAACATTCTCTTCCACATCTTTTTGTACCCTGACCAAAAATAAAGTTTCTTAATATTATTGTATATACGTTTTATCCTCGCATGTCAAATGACCCTAATGATTACCTGCCCCTCACTCGTCTAAATAGATATCATCGGCTACAGCAGCTTTTCCAGCATTTTAGGAAGCGCTGGTCCCCTAAAATTAGGTACCTACCTTAGTTATTTTGAAAGAAGATAATCTAGCTCCGCTCCATTGGCCTATGGCAAGGGTTATCGAGATGCATCCGGGACCTGATCAAGTGGTTCGAGTGGTGTCAGTGAAAGTGCCTAGTGGCGCCGTTTATAAGCGTGCCGTGTCAAAAATTTGCATTTTACCAGTGGAAACTGAAAGGGACTATTAATTTCAAACAAACTCTTAAATAAATACTTACTTGTATTAAAATTAACTATACTCAATTGTATTCTCGTTTTTGCCTGTCTTGAAAGTGATACTTTCAAGGTGGGCGGCATTATGTGCAATTTCATATTTTATCATAATCACAGTTTTATTTTAAATCTGGCAAACTGTGCTATTGCCGCCCCACCATGGGTGGCCTGAACTTTACCGGTGGTCCTCCTCAAAAAACTAATCTAGCTTTGTACGAAGCAGTAAGCACGTACTTGTCTCTATTTCTATATTATGTAACCACCTACAAGTGTAACCTGACAATTCAGTAATATTAAATAAGTAAAAATTCAACAATAGAAAAATTTGTAAAACACCACAGCAGATTCACTTCATCTCTTCGATTTAGGTATTATGAGAAAATGTCTCTACGGTTTGTGTTATGGAAATTATAACTATCGTACACAAATGTCAGCTGCCGATATCATAAATATGTCATCTTTATTGGAAGGATACAAAGAAACGAAACCAAGAGAAATTCATCGAGCTATTAGAGGATTGAAATTTTTAAAACATTGGAAAGGTGTAGAATATAGAACTTTTTTATTGTATTTAGGCCCCGTTATTTTAAAGGATTTTTTGCCAAGAGAAGCTTATGTGCAGTTTTGGTATTGTTTTGTGCAGTAATAATTCTCATGAGCAAATATTACATGAAGTTCCTTGTTATTGCCGATTCATTACTTACTGATTATATACAGGAGTTCATAAATATTTACAGTATTGATTCAATAGCAGCAATGTACATAACTCATGCCATGTGGCTGATGATGTTAGAAAGATTGGGCCCTTACCTGAAATAAGTTCGTATCCATTCGAAAATTTCTTGGGAAAATACTACCTTCGTTCTGGACATAGGCCGTTAGCACAGATAGCTAAGCGTATTTGTGAAATATCGAAATTAGAAGACAATTCTAATACTCAATTTTTTTCAAATGTCAGGGAAGAAGATTGTGTGGGCTCATCTCATGAATTATATTCATTGGGCAAAATGTACAGTAGGATTTATTTAGCAAAAAATTTAACGTTATCAAGTGACATAAAAAGCAAATGGTTTATGACCAAGAATTCTAAAATAGTTGGTATGAGAAATGTGATTAATGTAAATGGAAAACTATGTGTTTATGGTTGTGACTTTATAAAACCGTTTAAGTCGTCAAATCTGGACATATATTTATCTACGGGTGAAACAAACATACCTGATCAGTTTGACTTAGACGATATAAAATGTAAATTATTTTCTCTTAAATACCACGATAAAGTTGTATTTTTTCCTTTGATACATACATTAGATTAGGCACAAATGTTATTATAGACAATAAATAGGTAGGATATAAATGATAAACCGTTATTATTATTATTAGGAAGCATAATGCTGGATTTTTCCACACTTAGTTATATATTTATAAATGACTACATTTAGGCTTTACACAAGCATAATAACAAAAAACATATCTAATTTGATATACTCACATTGATGTCTCATCTCTAAACATACAATTATTAAGTTTATTGAACCTTCTTTAATGCATGATAAAAATTGGATTAAAAATTACAAAATTCAAAACGTCTAAAAATAAGTCGGGGATCAAAAACCAAAAGCATTTGATTTAATGTTTTATTTTTCTGATTATAGTGCATCATTTTCTTGTCGAACTAAAAAAAATTATAGTTCGGAATTTTAGTAGAAAGTAGTAGTAAGTAAGTAACTAGTTTTATATATATATATAAATATGAAGAGTATGTTGAATTTCATGTGATCTGTGCAATTAAATCGAAATTTTTCATATTAAAAAGTTGTTTTAAATGCTTATTTTTGCAATGCAAATATATAACTGTGAGTACAACATTGTAAACATATAAAACAGTTTGAAATAGAAAAAAATAAGCAGTAATAGTGATAAAATTAAAAGTAAGGATACCTCGTCATTATCTTATCAGTTATCTATTTCCAAAACAAAACATACAATTCTTTTATGAAATAAAGGTATCCATACACTTCAAATTTCAAGAAATATAATAATATACCTACATCATTAAGTATTTGGGAATTTGTATCTGTTTATTTTTATGCTTGTCACTTCCAAGGGAAATACCGACCCACAAGAACAGTTTTGATCAGGTTTAATAATATTGTACATCTGTATATTGGACTTCAATTGTCCATGAACTGCAGTTTCTGTCGTCGATTTTATTATTCCATCTTTCATGAATATGGATGGTGTCACCAATGATATACTGCGGATACTGAATGAAATACAGCGGGATAATAAAGAAATAAAAACAGACATCAAACAAATTAAAGACGATATAAGCAATCAATTCATTCAAATAAATAAATTAACCAATAAAGTAGATATTCTGGAGGCAGAGAACACAAAATTAAAAGAGAAATTAGTACAAACTCATAAGAAAATTATTAAAAATAATATTATAATATTTGGTATTCCTGAAAACGAAGAAGCAAAACTATTTTTCATTGATATTTTAAAAGTAAAATTAAACGTAGATCTGGCAGAAAATGATATAAATAACATATATAGAATCGGAGCCGTAAAAGGAATTAAACCTAGAGCAGTAAATTTGGAGCTTGTGAGAAACATAAAGAAACAAGAAATATTCCAGAATGTCACAAAATTTAAGGGTACAGGGATCAGTATCTCCAACGATTTAATTGAAGAGGAAAGACAGCAACAGAAGCTACTGTATAAGCACTATAAGTCAGCAAAGGATAAAAATTACCAAGCTAAGCTAATAAAAAACAAATTGATTATTAATGGAGAGGAATTTACATACAATGCACTAAAAGAAATAGGAGAACCAGAAGAAGGTCGAGAATATTTTACTACAGATGTCCGACGAAATAATAGTGCCCCAGCAAGTCCTACAATTAATTTTAATAATGTAAGTGAGGATGTAGATGGAGCAGTCGATCTTATACAAACAATTCCTCAAACTGAACATAAAAATGTACAGGTAGCCAAGCTGAAAAATCAAGAAACTCCAAAAATAAGTACAGGTACCATTCCTAAATCAATAAGTAGCAAAGAGAATCAAGGCATAAAAACAAGAACTCGTATCAGAAGTCAAAATTTATAAAGCGGCATATAATACGCATTATTGTATTTTCTCTGTAATAAATGTACATATACCTTTACACATACCAATTTATATACTTAAGGCGCTATAATAATTCGTTTTTACTGTTATAAATTTTAGTATGACCGAATCTCTAAAATTATGTCATATTAACACGAGATCATTAGTTAAAAATTTTTCAAAATTTAAACAAGTGGCTTACAACAAGTACGATGTAATTACTATTTCTGAATCTTGGTTAAATGTAAATATATTAGATGAAACGGTCGCTCTTACAGGTTATAAACTGTTTAGAAAAGACAGAATCAATCGCGGGGGTGGTGTTGCCGCATACATTAAGCACTCTTTGAAAGCTAAGTCAATTCGTTATATGACGGGAGCCGTAACTGAGCAATTGTGGTTATCAATCGAATTTAACAACAAAAAATACGCATTAGGCACACTTTATTCACCGCATGCATCTCTCTATGAGGCGTTCTTAAAGGAGTTTGAGGATTTATTAACCTTGGCTGTGCCCAGATTTGATTATATTATATGTGCAGGAGACCTAAATATAGATGTATTAGACTCTCTTGGTAAAGAATGTGTAATGTTTACCCACCTTTTAAGTTCACTTGGTCTAAAACAAGTAATTGATCAGCCTACACGTATTAGCTCTACCACAATGAAATTACTTGATGTGATTATCTGCTCTGAAAACTTAGATATTAGACAATCTGCTGTCCTGCAGCCTTTTTCTGATCATTGTTTAGTTTATTGTACTTTTGGTGCTGTTACACAGAAACCTAAACCTTTCACGTATACGTACCGGGATTTTAAAAACTTCAACCAAACTGATTTCGTTAATGCTCTTATTGGTCAAAATTTTCAACAAATATTCCATAACAATAATGTTGATGACAAGGTTAATACATTTAACAGACTTCTGTTAGAAACCTTTAATACTCATGCCCCTATTAGAACTGTTGTAATACGAAAAAAAAAGGCCCCATGGCTTACTGACAACCTTAGGCTTCTGATGTCACTGCGTGACAAAGCACTAGCTAAATTTAAAAAAACAAGGCTACCTCATCATTTCATGTACTATAAAGATTTACGTAATTTAACAAACAGCACCATCAAACATGAAAAAAGAGCTTACTTGGAATTTAAACTGCGCAGCAATGGTAGGAATGTTTGGAGAGACCTAAGAGATTTAGACGTTTATAACACACAAAGAAACACAGTTATACCAGAACATTTAAATAACGCGAATAATTTAAATGATTATTTTATTAGATCTTCTAAAGGTGACATTGACGTAGACAATACAACTATTAATCATTATTCACTAAATTCCCGACCTGGTATAGGAACTTTCAAATTTAGTTTAACCAATGATACTGAGGTATATAGTATTCTACTGTCAATAAAGTTCAAAGCTGTTGGAACTGACAACATCGGAATTAACCTTTTGCTCTACAGTTGTCCTTATATACTTTCTTATATAACTCATATTTTTAATTTCTGTATAGCTAATAACGTTTATCCATCACTTTGGAAATACACAAAAGTTATTCCCTTTCCTAAAATTAGCTTACCTGAAGAATACAAAGATCTAAGGCCAATAAGCATTTTATGTGCTATCTCAAAAGCTTTTGAAAAAATACTTAACCTTCAGATGAAAGCATATTTAGAAATTTATAATATTTTGCCTGAAAACCAGTCAGGGTTTCGCTCAGCTCATAGTTGCATCACAGCTCTCCTCAAGGTCACCGATGACATACATGCCGCTCTAGATGATAACAAATTATGTATTCTCGTGTTAATCGATTACTCCAAAGCATTTGATAGAATAAATCATGCGCTCCTGCTTTCAATTTTACAATATATTGGGTTTGAGGATGACTCTTTAAATCTAATGAAGAGCTACCTTTTGAATCGGTTTCAGGCTGTTATGTATAATGACAGCTTATCTAACTATTTGCAAATGGAAAGTGGAGTACCTCAAGGGTCTATTCTTGGACCACTACTGTTCATATTGTACACACATGAGCTCAATACTTGTTTACGGTTCTGCATGTCACATTTTTACGCTGATGACACACAGCTATACCACTCATTCCATGAAAATACCATTGTTCAATCTTGTGTGGATATTAGTAATGATTTAAATTCCTTATTGTCTATGTCTAGGAAATTTTGCTTAACCATCAACGCATCTAAGTCGAATGTAATATTGTTTGGTAGACCTTCAGCACGTAATAGATGCTCCGACAATGTCAAGATAACTATAAACAATGAACTTATACCCATAACAAACTGCTCCAAAAATCTTGGCTTGTTTCTAGATAATTCTCTGAGATACTCTACACACGTTACTATGATTCTGCGCAGAGCTTTCAGCAATTTAAAATTAATATACTCCAACAGGGCCTTACTAAATCGAAGACTAAAAATACATTTATGTAATGCCTTGGTACTCTCTCATTTAAATTATGCAGATGTAATATTCGGGCCTAACTTGTTAAATTCTGATTCCACCCGACTTCAACGAATGCAAAATTCTTGTGTTCGTCTAGTGTGTGGTCTTAACAGAAGAGATAGAACTTCTCAACCTTTACAACAAATAGGTTGGTTAAATATACAACAAAGACAGTTGGTTCATGCTTGCACTCTGTTTCATAAAATAGTTATATCTCAAAAACCCTCATATCTCTATAATAAGATTCGATTTCGAACTGACGTGCACAATATAAACATACGTCATAGATCGCGGTTAACACCACCCCAGCACAAAACTTCTTTCTTCGAAGGCTCTTTTTCGTATAACATAACCAGGCTATATAATTGGCTACCAGATAGGTACAAAAATTTACCAATACCTTTATTCAAGATTAAGCTGAAAAAGGAATTACTACAGGGCATTCTTTCATTTAATTTTTAATTACACTAGTTCTCACCACGTTTAATAGTGCATATATTATGTATGTATATAATTCATAAGTATCATGTGAATTCATATCCAATTACAGTTAAGTCACTCCCCAATATATATGTAAAATATACCCATTCCTTCTTCTCCTCTTTTTAATTTAATTTTTTTTATATATTTTCCCACTCTCTAAATTTTGCCTGTTTTTCTAGTGTTAATATTATTATTTGGTACCATATTCATATATTAATTTAAGTAATATTAGCAAGTAGATGTTATTTATTTTATTTTACTTTTTTGCACTCATTTAATGTTAAGTACAATATAGTTTATCTATTATTTTTTGTATAACCTTAATTGGGTGCCTTTCGGGTTGAGTGGAAGAGCAAACCTTTGTCATCGCGACAGATTGTTTGAACTCTGCCCTTGACTAACAAATGTTATTATTTCACTACTATGTATTTATTAACATTTTTGTGAGGTCAATAAAAGCATTAATTATTATTATTATTATTATTATATATATATATATATATATATATATATATATATATATATATATATATATATATATATATATATATATATATATATATATATATATACAAATGAACAAAATTCACAGGGATTCCCGCAACCGCAGACACGTGTTTTGGACTTTTGCTTTTATATATATATATATATATATATATATATATATATATATAAAAGCAAAAGTCGGTAGTTATTAGACGCGGGGAGTACATAAACAAATGAACAAAATTCACAGGGATTCCCGCAACCGCAGACACGTGTTTCGGACTTATTGGTCCTCATCAGTACGGTGTAGCTAAGTTCAAGGATGTAAGTGACTTAGAAGTATCAAAAGGAAACAGTTAATTCGAAAGACATTGACCAGAATGACACAGACTACGACGATGAAGCAACAACAGCAATAGCAACAACCTCCTCCTGTTTAGAGTCAAAACCCCCTATAGCCGCCACTAGGTCAATATGACCCACTATAGTTGTCACTGGATTTCAACCCAACCACAGCTGTCACAAGATTGCCGCCATGCCGACGCACTTCATCGCAACAGTCCAAACCACTCTGACCTATCAGTTAGAAAAATCTGGAAGGAAGCAAAGGAAAACCAATGTCTTTCGAATTAACTGTTTCCTTTTGATACTTCTAAGTCACTTACATCCTTGAACTTAGCTACACCGTACTGATGAGGACCAATAAGTCCGAAACACGTGTCTGCGGTTGCGGGAATCCCTGTGAATTTTGTTCATTTGTTTATGTACTCCCCGCGTCTAATAACTACCGACTTTTGCTTTTATATTGTCCCAGGGTTGGACTTCCATGCAGGTAGTTATATTTACCTCCGTGGCGATGTTGTGTTGATGCCCTGGAATTCAGGGTCTTCCGATTGAAGCCTCAAATGTGTAACTGGCTCCTGTAACTGGTTTTCCTTTGCTTCCTTCCAGTTTTTTCTAACTGATAGGTCAGAGTGGTTTGGACTGTTGCGATGAAGTGCGTCGGCATGGCGGCAATCTTGTGACAGCTGTGGTTGGGTTGAAATCCAGTGACAACTATAGTGGGTCATATTGACCTAGTGGCGGCTATAGGGGGTTTTGACTCTAAACAGGAGGAGGTTGTTGCTATTGCTGTTGTTGCTTCATCGTCGTAGTCTGTGTCATTCTGGTCAATGTCTTTCGAATTAACTGTTTCCTTTTGATACTTCTAAGTCACTTACATCCTTGAACTTAGCTACACCGTACTGATGAGGACCAATAAGTCCGAAACACGTGTCTGCGGTTGCGGGAATCCCTGTGAATTTTGTTCATTTGTTTATATATATATATATATATATATATATATATATATATATATATATATATATATATATATATATATATATATAAATAATGACTATTAACCACGCGCAGATCGTCAGGGGTGCTTGTCTGTGCGCATATGCAGAACACGAGAGGGAGCCGCGACAAGCGACCTGGACGTCCTGCATGGGCAGTTGTATCCATCTAATACAGGGAAATCATTACCGATCAATATTCTTCAATATAGTGCTATAAGTAAGTGTGTGTTGTTATTTCCAGTCGACTCCTATACAATACAGTGGCGACGAGGATAAACTACTTTAAGGAAAGATAACCAGGATAATTTAAAGTACAGAGAGAAGTAAACACAGCAAGTGCTCGTGTGGTGAAGAAAATACGAAATGGCGGCCGAAGGTATAATGTATGGAATGCAAAATGAATTTAATCCGGATTTGCATGATTTCAGCATACACGTAAAGAGATTGGAACAGTTCTTTGTAGTTAATAAAATAAAGGAGGAGAACCTCAAACGTGCAGTGCTGTTAAATGGCCTCAACCAGGATGCTTATATGTTGTTAGAAAATTTGTGTCTACCTAGAACAGCCGAGACTACAGAATACGCTGATATTGTACAAAAACTGAATGATTATTATTCGCCGGTACGCGTAGTGTTCGCAGAGCGGTACAATTTTTACTCAACTAGTAAACTCTCGACTGAATCCTTACAAGAATATGCAGTGCGTCTGCGAAAATTAGCTACATATTGTAAATTTGGCAATTGGTTGGACAATGCTTTGCGTGATAAATTCATAGTTGGCATAGAACCGGGTAGAATACTGGACAGACTCTTTAGTGAAAACGAATCGTTATCATTTAAATCAGCGCTGGAGATCGCATTAGCAACGGAATCGGCCCAAAGTGGATATGGGATAGGCAGTGTATCATCGATAAATGTAAAAAATGAACATTTGGAGGTTCACAAACTTCAACGAGGGCAAACTCGCCAGAGACAAGAAGGATTTGGTGGAAATAGGAATCCTCAATTTCAGTACCCGTCAACTTCGGCTTCGGCGCACGCAGGAACAGGAACAGCAGGTATAAAGAAGTCCCTCCCTCACCCCCAGCAGACAAAAGGTAATGCGAATGCATGGTGTAGTGTATGTGGTGGGGTAAATCACAAATCGGCAAATTGTTTCTACAGCAATCACACTTGTAACTACTGCGGTAAACGCGGACACTTACAAAAAGTGTGCCGTAAGAAGAAACAAAACATTAATTTTTTACAGGATGATACTGTACTAAATGAATCAGTTGTTCATAATGAGGAAATGTTAGATTTAGATTTGTTTTGCTTACGTTCTATTGAAGGAAAACCCATAATGGTCAATGTTTTGTTAAATAATAAAATGTTTGACATAGAATTAGATTCAGGCGCTGCAGCGTCCGTTCTATCAGAAAGTATGTGGTTAAAATATTTTAAAAATATACCATTGTCAGAAACCGGTTCGGAATTTATAACTTACGTGGGTAGTAAAATTACGCCACTAGGAAAGATTTGTGTAAATATTTCATATGGAAATAAAAGCAATTTGATTTATTTTTATGTTATTAAAAACGGTGGTCAGCCATTACTGGGCAGAGATTTCATTTCAAAATTTAATTTAGTTTTTAAGGAAATAAATTATACTGAATTAATTAATAAAAATGAGATTGATTGTTTAATAAATAAGTATTCCGATGTGTTCAGTAATAAACTGGGAACTTTTAATAAATGTAAAATTAAAATAAATTTGAAAAATGACCCAAAACCAAAATTTTTTAGACCCAGGCAATTACCACATTCTTTAAAAGATAAAGTTGACCAGGAATTAGATAAATTAATCCAAAACGGGATTTTGCAAGCAGTAGAATATTCTGAGTGGGGAACGCCTATAGTACCCGTCATTAAAAAGGATAGAGTGCGTATTTGTGGCGATTATAAATTAACATTAAACCCACAGGTAGAAATAGATAGGTATCCGCTACCCCGAATCGATGATATTTTTGTAAAGCTCAAAAATGGTGTCCATTTTTCTAAAATCGACTTGGCTAAAGCTTATCAACAACTTTTGTTGGTTGATGAATCACGTAAATATACGACGATATCAACACATCGAGGTTTATATGTTTATACCCGATTGCCGTTCGGTATATCGTCTGCTCCAGGTCAATTTCAGAGAATCATGGAACAATTATTTGGTAATATCCCAGGCGTTACTTGCTTTTTGGATGATATTTTAGTTCTTTGTAGTTAATAAAATAAAGGAGGAGAACCTCAAACGTGCAGTGCTGTTAAATGGCCTCAACCAGGATGCTTATATGTTGTTAGAAAATTTGTGTCTACCTAGAACAGCCGAGACTACAGAATACGCTGATATTGTACAAAAACTGAATGATTATTATTCGCCGGTACGCGTAGTGTTCGCAGAGCGGTACAATTTTTACTCAACTAGTAAACTCTCGACTGAATCCTTACAAGAATATGCAGTGCGTCTGCGAAAATTAGCTACATATTGTAAATTTGGCAATTGGTTGGACAATGCTTTGCGTGATAAATTCATAGTTGGCATAGAACCGGGTAGAATACTGGACAGACTCTTTAGTGAAAACGAATCGTTATCATTTAAATCAGCGCTGGAGATCGCATTAGCAACGGAATCGGCCCAAAGTGGATATGGGATAGGCAGTGTATCATCGATAAATGTAAAAAATGAACCTTTGGAGGTTCACAAACTTCAACGAGGGCAAACTCGCCAGAGACAAGAAGGATTTGGTGGAAATAGGAATCCTCAATTTCAGTACCCGTCAACTTCGGCTTCGGCGCACGCAGGAACAGGAACAGCAGGTATAAAGAAGTCCCTCCCTCACCCCCAGCAGACAAAAGGTAATGCGAATGCATGGTGTAGTGTATGTGGTGGGGTAAATCACAAATCGGCAAATTGTTTCTACAGCAATCACACTTGTAACTACTGCGGTAAACGCGGACACTTACAAAAAGTGTGCCGTAAGAAGAAACAAAACATTAATTTTTTACAGGATGATACTGTAGTAAATGAATCAGTTGTTCATAATGAGGAAATGTTAGATTTAGATTTGTTTTGCTTACGTTCTATTGAAGGAAAACCCATAATGGTCAATGTTTTGTTAAATAATAAAATGTTTGACATAGAATTAGATTCAGGCGCTGCAGCGTCCGTTCTATCAGAAAGTATGTGGTTAAAATATTTTAAAAATATACCATTGTCAGAAACCGGTTCGGAATTTATAACTTACGTGGGTAGTAAAATTACGCCACTAGGAAAGATTTGTGTAAATATTTCATATGGAAATAAAAGCAATTTGATTTATTTTTATGTTATTAAAAACGGTGGTCAGCCATTACTGGGCAGAGATTTCATTTCAAAATTTAATTTAGTTTTTAAGGAAATAAATTATACTGAAATAATTAATAAAAATGAGATTGATTGTTTAATAAATAAGTATTCCGATGTGTTCAGTAATAAACTGGGAACTTTTAATAAATGTAAAATTAAAATAAATTTGAAAAATGACCCAAAACCAAAATTTTTTAGACCCAGGCAATTACCACATTCTTTAAAAGATAAAGTTGACCAGGAATTAGATAAATTAATCCAAAACGGGATTTTGCAAGCAGTAGAATATTCTGAGTGGGGAACGCCTATAGTACCCGTCATTAAAAAGGATAGAGTGCGTATTTGTGGCGATTATAAATTAACATTAAACCCACAGGTAGAAATAGATAGGTATCCGCTACCCCGAATCGATGATATTTTTGTAAAGCTCAAAAATGGTGTCCATTTTTCTAAAATCGACTTGGCTAAAGCTTATCAACAACTTTTGTTGGTTGATGAATCACGTAAATATACGACGATATCAACACATCGAGGTTTATATGTTTATACCCGATTGCCGTTCGGTATATCGTCTGCTCCAGGTCAATTTCAGAGAATCATGGAACAATTATTTGGTAATATCCCAGGCGTTACTTGCTTTTTGGATGATATTTTAATCACAGGGTCAAATAAAAAGGAACATGTAGAAAGATTATGTAAAGTTTTGGAGATATTGAAAGATTCCGGCTTGACAGTACAAAGGGAAAAGTGTAGTTTTTTTCAAAATAGTGTTGAATATTTGGGCGTTATTATCGATAAAAATGGGTTGTCGAAATCAGAAAAAAAGATTAAAGCTATTTTGGAAGTCCCACCTCCACAAAATTTTACACAATTAAAATCATTTTTGGGTATGATTAATCATTACCATCGATTTATACCTAATGTACCAAATATCGTACACCCCTTGTATAATTTAATTAAAAAAAATACTGAATGGAGGTGGTCTGATGAATGTCAGAGTGCGTATGATAAGATCCGGGAAATAATTGTATCCCCACAAGTTCTTGCTCATTACAACCCTGATTTAGAGTTAAATTTAACGGTAGATTCTTCAGATTACGGTTTAGGGGCCGTAATTACACAAGTGTACAAAAATGGTACGGAACGACCGATAGCGTTCGCGTCACGAACTTTGACGGATACGGAAAGGCGTTATTCACAAATAAATAAAGAAGCGTTGGCCATAGTAGCTGGAGTAAAAAAATTTCACCATGTATATGGGCGCAGCTTTAATCTATTTACTGACCATCAAGCTTTGGTATCAATTTTCGGGTCAAAACAGGGAATACCACTGATGGCGGCCAATAGGTTGCAAAGGTATGCTTTATTTTTATCTGGTTACAATTTCAATATTAAATACATAAATTCAAGTAAAAACGTGGCCGATTTTTTGTCACGACTTCCGATAGAAGGTCAGGATAATGAAACCCTCGATTCCGATGAGAATTTAAATTTAAATCTAAATTTTATTGAAAATAATGAACAATTACCCATTAATACTAACATGATTCGGGAGGCAACAAAAACAGATCCGATTTTAAAAAAAAATTTTGAATTTGTAAAAACAGGGTGGCCGCAAAAATGCGAACCTGAATTTAAAATTTATTATCGCCGCAAAGACGAGCTAAATATGGAAGACGATGTATTATTGTGGGGCTATAGAGTGATAGTACCACATAAATTGCAAACTTTCATTTTGAATGAGTTACACAATACCCACTTAGGTATGGTTAAAATGAAGGCGCTTGCGAGATCTTATGTTTGGTGGCCCAGCTTAAATGATGATATAGAAAATATAGTAAAATCTTGTGAAAGTTGCAGTAAATTTCGCAGTAACCCCAATAAAAATTCTCTGCAGCCCTGGCCAGTTACTACTGGAGTATGGGAGAGAATACATGTAGATTACATGGGACCGATTAACGGTAAGACTTATTTAATTATTTTAGATTCATTGTCAAAATGGATTGAAGTATTTTTTATGTCAACAATCACGTCACTGGTTACTATAGAAAAACTTACGGAGGTATTTGCACGTTTTGGCTTACCCCGAACGCTGGTTTCTGACAACGGAAGAAGCTTTACTTCAAATGAATTTCAATTTTTTTTAAAAATGAATGGGATTGAACATGTTACGTCACCACCCTTTTACCCTCAATCAAACGGTGCGGCCGAGAATACCGTGAAAACGGTTAAACAATTCATTTTAAAAGAATTAAATACAACCTATGATTTAATTGGTAAGCTTAAAATAAAAAAATATATTTCGGCAAAAGCCTTAAATTCGTTTTTATTGACATATCGCAATACTGAGCATTGTACAACTGGTGAATCTCCGGCACGTTTGATGCTGGGTAGGCCACTAAGGACTAGGTTAGATTTGTTACGCCCAACTAATGTTGGACACAAGGAAACAAAACCCCTAAGTGAGGTAAAAGCAAATATAAAAAAAGTTCAAGTGAGACAGAAAGAGTATTATAAAGGAAAAAAGTGCTACAAGTTCGATGTTGGTCAAAAAGTGCTTGTGAAAGATTTTCGTCTTGCTAAACCTACTTGGGTCATAGGCGTAGTTAAAGGGGCATTAAGCAAACAAATTTATGACATAGAAATTGTAAACGGTGCTTTGAGGTGGAAACGTCATGTTAATCAATTACTTCCCTATGATGTAAATAATGATGGTTTACCTGACGTAACTTTTGCAAATATTGAAACAGAAAATGATGAAGTTGACTCCGAGTCAGAGAGTATAGCTGAGAGAGCGATTTCTGTTAAAACTTCTACGGCTGTACATTCGGCTGTACACTGTGACTCGCCGTCAAGACCAACTAGATGTCGAAAACAACCTGATAGGTTGCAAGTAGGATCGTAAATTTACTAGATTATAATATTTGTATTTGTATTGTATTTTGTATTGTATTTGTAAATAATTAAGTAAGGAGGTGTAATATATATATATATATATATATATATATATATATATATATATATATATATATATATATATATATATATATATATATATATATATATATATATATATATATATATATATATATATATATATATATATATATATATATATATATATATATATATATATATATATATATATATATATATATATATATATATATATATATATATATATATATATATATATATATATATATATATATATATATATATATATATATATGTATAAACACATCGTTGTTCCCTCCGTGATAAACACTAGGCGGACCAACCTCCGGTAGTTTTATTACATATATATGGATGACCTTGTATAAACATATTTAGAAGATGAGTCTTTACACGTCTCACAAGAGAGGGGTAAAGAATTGTACCAATAAAATTTGTATATATTTTATATATTTTAAAGATATTATTCATTGTTAGTTCCCTCCGAATCTATATATTTTAGAATTAATAATTACTCGTACTTCCCTCTAGCGCAGTTGCCAGGTTGTGGAGGGAGCTACGTGTTTATTATTATTGTTTCCTTATATTCTCTCATGCTGCAATTAAATTAGGTTTTCGCTGATGGCAAAGAGGTAGTAGGTCCCTAATATAATTTATTGGTGCTTTATACTTAAAATATTTACACAGGTCAAGTTTTACAAAGAAATATGAATAGGAATAAATTACAAACAATAAAATTTATAAATGAATGAGATAAATACTACCAACATATTACATACAGGGTGGAACAAAAGTATCAAATAATGGCTTTAACTTTGTTATTTGCAAAGTTACAAAAGAATGTTGAATATGAAAGTTGTTTGGTTCTTTACCATGCATGTTTTGAGTTTTTTAGTTTGTTGATATCTTCTTCTGGTTTGTTCCTATGGCAACCAACTTTTTCTTTTTAAATGGCACCCATAATTTTTTTTTATTAATTTGAAACAAGCATATTTTCCTCTATTAAGTAACAAAATTTTGAAATTTTTCGAAAAAAAATAAGCGAGAAAAAAAACATTTATTACGACTCACTCGTCGCCTCTTAATAAAGGATGCCATGGAAAATGTCATGCAGTTATAAAACACAAGCATTACTTTTGATAAAGAATGTCATGGAAGTTTGACAATTAAATTTTTACAAACAAACAACTTAATTTTAGTGTTGTGATGTGTGAAATTAATTCATTTAGTTCCGATTGAGTCGTAATAAATTATTTTTTCACGCTTATTTTTTTTTTCCAAATATTGCAAAATTTTATGACTGAATAGAGAAAAATATGCTTGTTTCAAATTGACAAAAAAATATTATGGGTGCCATTTAAAAAGAAAAAGTTGATTGCCATAGGAACAAACCGGAAGAAGATATCAACAAACTAAAAAACTCAAAACATGCACGGTAAAGAACCAAACAACTTTTGTATTGAACATTTTTTTATAACTTTGCAAATAACAAAGTTAAAGCCATTATTTGATAGTTTTGTTCCACCCTGTATAGTAAACACAACATAAAATCAGTTAACGAACGCTAAAGATAAAAAAGATATAAAAATTACATTAGTAATTGTCACACATTAAAATCATTAAAATCAGCCACCAAGAATTCCTCAAATGAATAAAAGGCATTTCCGAGTAAAAATGTTTTGACAGAAATTTTGAACTTGATTAGATTCAGTTGCTTTATGTGGGGCGGCAATACATTATAAAACATTGTACTGTAATAATTTGTACCTACATGTGTCCGCCTTAGCCTTAAAAAATTTATATTTATTTTATCACAGTTTCTTGTGGAATAACTGTGCAATTGACTATGTGTTGTGAAATTCTCCTCATTTTCTTTTACATATAATAAACATTTGAGGATATATGCGCATGGTAATGTGAGAATACTTAACTATAATTAAGACCAGCAATTATTCTTACCTATTGCTTTTCTTTGGGTAAAAAAAACTAAATTTTACCTCCTTACTAAGATTTACGTCAGCATCATCTATATTCCTTAAAGTAAAGATCATATTTTTAGTTTTAGAGTTATTTTGCACCAATTTATTAGATATAAACCAATTTTGAACAGTGGTTTGTGTCAAATTCCTATCAATAATTAACTTAGTAATGTTTTTGGAGCATTTTGACACAGTTGTATCGTCAGCAAATGAAACAAAGTTTTTGCATCTGTTGTAACATTTGGCAAATCATTTATATATGTTAAGAAAAGTGTCGGACCCAACACTGATCCTTGGGGTACTCCATAATTTATTGGAAGAAGATTTGATTTTAAATGCTTACAAACTACAAATTGATAACGGTTACTAAGATAAAGATTTAATTAATATGCCATGTGATACACAGTCAGTTATCAAACCATCTTCAAAACTTTGGTTGATAAGCTTAATTAAGGAATTTAAAGCTAACGTCGTAGATTGTTTGGCTCTAAAGCTGAATTGATATAGGTTAAATAGATTATTTCGTTCAAATATGACTGGATGGTCGAGATGGTAGCGTACCTGCCTCTCACCCAAAAGTCCCGGGTTCAATTCCCGGTCGTGGCAATGGAAAATACTGTGAGAGGGATTTTTCCATTATACACGGATATTGGATGTGTGTCCCTTGTCTTTAAATGTGTAGCCCCCTCCCGCACAAGGCTCTTCTAGAGCCTTCTGGGATAAAGAGGGTCGTAATTACATGTGGCGTGTTTATTATTTATTTATTTTAAACTGTTCAGTGATTTGGTCTTTTACTGCAACTTCGAAAATTTTCGCCAAGAAAGGAATGATAACAATTGGGCGATAGTTAGCGGGATCATCCTTTGAATTCTTTTTATGTATTGGTATAACTTTTGAGATTTTTACTTGACAAGAGGGAATTTTGCACACTATATTACTAGCAACGTTTGTGAAGTATTTTGTCAATTCATTTGGAGGAATATTAATTTCTGAATTTTTTTTTTTTATATTATTGTTGTTTATTATTTTCCACAATGCACTTTGATGAGTATTAGAATTCGGGATAAAATTATCATGAGCCAGTTTCTTTGCATTTATCAAGTCATTATGGTAAGTATATTTATGTTGTTTTATAATATTACGTAGATTTTCAGTTGGAGTGCTGTTATAACAGTCTTGCAACAGATGTATTGTAGTTCTTTTCTGTTTTAATTCGTCAGTAAACCAATTTATTGTAAATGATGAGTTTGTATTTATTAATTTAGATTTTTCAGGAAATGAAACTTTAATTGCTTGTGTTAAAATACCCAGAAAGTTTCCGAATTTGTCATTGATACACATATTACGTTCTTTAACCCCCAACGAACACTACTCAGTCTATTATGTAAAACTAATAAGCCCGCATCAGTTATAGGTTTACAGTTTATTCTTATGTTATTGCCTTTAACAGTAGCTGGTTTATAATCTAATTTAATACCTAGATGGTCTGATAACCTAGTGTTAATTACTCTCACATTACACATACTTGCATCAATGCCAATAAATATCTGGACAGTTATTTTCCTAGTTTTTTCTGAATTTAGTGCAGTCATACTAAAAGAGCTAAATGTGTTAAGCAGGAGATGCACATTATTTTGATCGGTGTTAAAATGAACATTAAAGTCACCGGTAACTATTGGTTTTTTATTTTTCTCATTAGAATATCTAACGCATTCGAGTTTTTCTATGAAAATATTCAGACCTCCATTTGGCGATCGATAAACTGTATGTATAGCAACTGCCCTAGTGAAATATGATATAAGATTGTAATTTATCAATCTTACACCGAGAATGTCATCTCATAATATCCAATGCTCATTCAAACATAATATCAAAATTATTGTCATTTTCTAACAGAAATTCATCAAATTCATTAATCTTATTTGAAATACATTGAATATTTAAATGTAATAATTTAATACCTTGATTTAGGCTTTTTGATTTGACAGAGTTACCAACTGATCCCATATTAGAAGTAATATTACTATTAGTATGTTTATTTTCACTTCCAGTAGGGATATCTCAGAGAGGCGTGGGTATAAAAAAAATTCTGCTAAAATTTGTCCTCTACTACTTAAGTTCATGTCACTGGTTACAAATTCCTTTTGTGATGCTTCAGTCAAGTCAATTACAGGAGCCGTTTTACTACCACTCTCACTGTAACTATTATCACTAACCTGAACAAATTTCAAGTTTTTATTTGGCATTTTTTTGAAAATTTCATTTACAATATAAGAAGCGACTAGACATTTTGTAAGTTTCCTTATCTCATCATCATTTATTTCTATATATCGAACAAGGCCTTCAGTGTATCTATTAAATTTCCCTAAGAAATCATTCAATTTGATGTTATAAGTATTTCCAAATATGTCTATTTTTTATAATATCTCTTACTCGTACTGTATAATCGTTACCGGCAGGAATGACAATTTTTCTTAAGAAATTTATGATTTATATCATAAAATATTAACACAAATATACAGGGTTAATTAAAATTTAATTGAAGTTAGATATAAATCGTAAACTTCTTAAGAAAAATTGTTATTCCTGCCGATTACACATTACGCAACTTTTTGTACCGTTTAACCCCTACTAAATAGAGCTTTCTGAGTATCCGGGTGGCCCATATTATAATATTAAAGAAAAAGAGTTATTTTGAAAAATGTGATTTTTATGAGTTTATAGAGCACCCTGTATGATATATTATTGGACATATCGACGTTTTCGTATTTTTTATATGAATTACATTGGAACAAAAATAATTTTAACATATTCGCAACCATCTAGATCGACAACTAAAATTCGAATTATTTTACTTGCAACCCTCTATAGGTAAATTGTTCAAAATGGCATAAATGTATCCAAAATGTAATCTTTATTTAAAAAATGTAAAAACATAGAGTGGTCCGTTTAGAAAAGACTATTGGGGGTCATTTCCGGTGAAACCGAATGTGACAAATATGGCGGATAAGTCTCAAAAAGTTGGAAATATTACCTAATTTCACCATACAAACTTTTATCCCGATATCTTTACGAGGAAGTTACATGGGTGGCCCACTAATCGCTTACACCCGGTATATATAAAAATACAAAAGAAATCGTACAAACACGAGGCCGGTTTACTTAATAATTACTAGTGAAAAGGTTTTCTTCATGAAAAAAAAAAACATTTTCCAGCCCTTCGTAGGGGGTGGAAATCAGGGGGTGGGGGTGGTTTGGCTCATCTGCCCGGAAGACCGAACCTCTGTACTCGAGGAAGACTTAACCAGGCCAAAAAAGGGATTCGAAAATCATTTGTATGCGGGAGGGCGATTTGAGGGGTGGTTTTTGAACAATTTGAAGGGGTTGCCAAGGAAAAAAAATTTTGGGACCCCCACCATCGTGTTCAGCGACCTCGAAAACGGGGGGTCTCTAGATTGGCGCTCTGGCAAAAAAAGGTACCCCCTCCGACTACTGACCTCGACTTATAAAGTGTTTTTTATGTGGCAAAAACAACAAAAAGTTATTAAGAAAAGTTGTTTAAAATTATCTTGGAAATAAAATGAAAAATCATTGTTGGCCAATAATTTTAAAATTTGTTATAGGGGTCTAGATGCTGATTCTAAACGATTTTTTTTTTAATTTTTGTCGTATTTTCCATATAAACCACTCTACAGAAAAATTGATTTTTTGAAAATTTCCAAAGCATACTTGATTTCCCAAAACTAAAATTACCCATTTTAGAAATTAGTTTTTAACCAAGCAGGGCCCAAAAAATTTAAATTTAAATCGAGTATTTTTTATCTTTTACAAGAGTCGTTTCACCTATCCGGGGACACGCTGTATATAATTTGAGTATTTTTGAAAACTTTAAAAATAACTTCAAAGAACAACAAAGAAAAAAAATTATGCAATATTCTGTATATGATATAGTAAAATATTATGGACATATTTGAAAACTACGCAAAACTTGTTAAGGAATAAATTTTTATTTTTAAAATTGTGTCAAAGGAGAGGGATCTAGACGGGGTTCAATTCTTGCGTGAATTACTCTGTACTACACAGAAAACACTAACAGAGTTGCCGAATTTCGGAGGGAATAAGATTGACAATTTAAATTGCAATCTTATAAAACATTATGGAGGGAACATAGAACGAAGTTCATAATCTACAATACGATTGCAGCGCCGCCGATGAAAAGTCGAACTAAACCGCCCATTTTTAAGATATATATGTACAAAGTACCCTCCAGGCAATTTTTCGCCAACCGTTAGGAGGGAAGTTGAATAATCGTTTAAAATTAAATTTAACGCAAAACGTTGTTCCCTCCGAAATCGGAGGGAAGTAGGTTATATATGAGGGAACTACGCACTGATTATTTATAGTTTTGAGGGAAGAACGTATGGGTTATAGGTATATATATATATATATATATATATATATATATATATATATATATATATATATATATATATATATATATATATATATATATATATATATATATATATATATATATATATATATATATATATATATATATATATATATATATAAGAAAAAGCAGAGATTATCGGCAAGACGTGCTCAAAAGGAAGCAACCGTGGACATATGTTTCAGACTCATTGGTCATCATCAGCACGGTACAGCCAAGTTGAAAGGATAGGTACAACTCAGGAAACATGACAGCGACAAAGAGGAAACCACCAACAGGAAGCCAGTAGCACATTTGTGGCTGCAATTGGAAGACCCTGTGTTTACAGGGCAACAACCAATTTATGCCACGGAGGCAACTATAGCTACCTGCGTGGAGTTCCTACCGGGAAATAACATTAAGGTTGGAAAAGGAAAATCATTGCACGTAAATATTACAAGAAAAAGCAGAGATTATCGGCAAGACGTGCTCAAAAGGAAGCAACCGTGGACATATGTTTCAGACTCATTGGTCATCATCAGCACGGTACAGCCAAGTTGAAAGGATAGGTACAACTCAGGAAACATGACAGCGACAAAGAGGAAACCACCAACAGGAAGCCAGTAGCACATTTGTGGCTGCAATTGGAAGACCCTGTGTTTACAGGGCAACAACCAATTTATGCCACGGAGGCAACTATAGCTACCTGCGTGGAGTTCCTACCGGGAAATAACATTAAGGTTGGAAAAGGAAAATCATTGCACGTAAATATTACAAGAAAAAGCAGAGATTATCGGCAAGACGTGCTCAAAAGGAAGCAATATATATATATATATATATATATATATATATATATATATATATATATATATATATATATATATATATATATATATATATATATAATGAGTATTAACCACGCGCAGGTCGTCAGGGGTGCTTGTCTGTGCGCATATGCAGAACACGAGAGGGAGCCGCGACAAGCGACCTGGACGTCCTGCATGGGCAGTTGTATCCATCTAATACAGGGAAATCATTACCGATCAATATTCTTCAATATAGTGCTATAAGTAAGTGTTGTTATTTCCAGTCGACTCCTATACATTACACTAGTGATTGAAACATATACTTACGTCTGGTGATTTCCTCTTTGTCTTGTGATGTTTCCACTGTCTGTATTAGTTGGGGTTGCTTTAAACTTTAAAGGATTTACGAAGTACACATCGGTTAAAACTTGTATTTTATCAGTTCCAGAAATAGACGGCTGTATAGTCTCGACGTTATAATAATAATAATAATTCAATTTATTAGCTATAGCTAAATATCACATCCTCCGATGTACTGGGTGATAGTCTTTTGGGGATTTTTGGAGTTGGAATACTAAGACTGAAAAAAGATGAGTATGTGCTCAAGTGCAAGGAAGTAGTTATTTTACGTTTCTTCTGCTTCGGTATTTTCTGCATTTATGTACTCCTCCCATAGCTCGGCTTCCTGTAGAGAGGCAATATTTGATCTTTTAAGTCGTCCTCTATATTGTCGCCAGTTTTCGTTGGGCACGGTATTAGGATCTTTTCTTAGATTGTCTGAGTTGGAATTCGGCCAATAAATTTTTCCATCAATTTCACACCCATGTTGAATATATGCATGTTGCATTGAAGTCGAATTTTTCCTCTTTTTTAAGAATGCAACTATTTTAAATCCATACGATGTCGTCGACATCATGAAGATTACAGTGCAGAGCTCTAAAAGTATAAATAAAAGAAACTGGTTAGGACTCTCTACGCACATGATGTATCTACAAAACTTAATAAAAACTTGGGATTTAAAATCTATCTGTGTAAACCTTGGTTACTATTATCTCCCCTGTATCTCGATAATCAAGTATTTAGGTATTTCAGGATGTAAATCACATATTACTACATTTGTGTGTAAGTTTTAATCTAAAGGCAAGTCAAGGATAATCACTCCTTCAAAACCTAATAGAATTATTATCTAAAATACGCTATATAGGGTATAATATACATGTGTAATAATATTAAATACTTTATTGTATTTTATACTTACTATATTATCAATATTATCTTTACTAAAATTATCACGAGGGTTAGGAGGGAGTGGGGTTAAGGGAAGATTAAAGGGGTTAATACAGTCTCTCTAGGAGACAGATTAACAGAATCAGTTTTACGTTTTTTATTTTGTGAGTGGTTGTTTTTACTATTTAAAACAGGTTTAAATTTAGGCCTACTTATTTGATACATTGGCTTTCTTGCAAGTAAAAATAAGAATTACCAGGGAACCAGTTTTATTAACTAAAATCAAATTATTTAAAATTAAAACTAAGACCTTAACTGTTCAAGGTGTCCTCCATTGACACGTATACACACACTCGAGCAAACGCTTTTCTAAAAAAATATATTTCTGCGCAAATCTGATTGATTTAAGTCAGACAAGTTAAAGAAGGTTTACGCAGCCCCGGTAGATACTGTAGAGGAGTTGACCCTCAGGGTACAAAATATTTTTGAACAATTACCAAATCAACCAGATTTGCGCAAAAATATGTTTTCTTAGGAAAAGCGTTTGTATACGTGCCAATGGAGGACACCTTGAACAGTGATTGTCTTATTAGTTAATAAAACTTGTTTCTTGGTTATTCTCATTTTTATTTGCAAGTAGTATTTCACATGACTGCTGCGACATGTAACTGAAAATATCTCTGAAACGGACGCTCCTGGGTAAATTGTAATGTATACAGGGTGTTCTGAAAAACACTAGCAAAAATCAGGGGCTGATAGAATTTCAAAAAATATTACAATTTGTTCCTATGAACCATGGGCGTATCTTTTTCCGTTTTCAAGATACAGGGCGTTAAAAATATTTTTTTTAAATCTAGTTTCGGTCCTATCTTCCACAAAATTCGACCAAATGAGCTGAAATTTTGCTGTATGGGGTTTCTGGGGATGCTAAATGCTCTAGTGTTATTAATTTTTGGCTATATCATACAGGGCGTTCAGTACAGTACTCCGTGGGAACATTTTAGGTCCTAACTTTTTTGAGATTAATCTTTTTGCCCCTTTTGTCACTTGCTCTTATGGCAAATTTTATTCTAAACAAAAAAGGTTCTCTTGTAAGAAGTGCTAAAATTTGCCCGTTTTCGAGAAAAACCTGGTATAGTGCACCAAAGTCAAGCAGCTGGTATCACAAATTGTTGGATTTTACTTCAAGTAGGCTTTGGCACCTAGTTATTACTATTAATTTCATTAATAAAACTCAAAATCAAAGTTATTATTTGAACTGTAATGATAAAAAGTAGTAAAAAATAATTTTCCTTAAATTTTAATTTTCTGTTAGTAATAATCCAACAATTTGGGATACCGGCTGCTTGACTTTGGTGCACTATACCCGGTTTTTCTCGAAAACGGGCAAATTTTAGCACTTCTTACAAGAGCACCTTTTTTGTCTAGAATAAAATTTGCCATTAGAGCAAGTGACAGAAGGGGCAAAAAGATTAATCTCAAAAAAGTTAGGGCCTAAAATGTTCCCACGGAGTACTATACTGAACGCCCTGTATGATATAGCCAAAAATTAATAACACCAGAGCATTTAGCATCCCCAGAAACCCCACGCAGCAAAATTTCAGCTCATTTGGTCGAATTTTGTGGAAGATAGGACCGAAACTAGATTTAAAAAAAAATATTTTTAACGCCCTGTATCTTGAAAACGGAAAAAGATACGCCCATGGTTCATAGGAACAAATTGTAATAGTTTTTGAAATTCTATCAGCCCCTGAATTTTTGCTAGTGTTTTTCAGATCACCCTGTATATGCAAGCAGGTGGGTACAAAAGGGAATGATTAAAATATCCATTAAGAATCTAGAGGTAGTGCAGGGTGCAGGTAAGGAATTATAAAGATACTTATAGGGAAAATGTAAGATATGAAATTTGTCACTGTTTTTTGGTGTGTGGGGTGAACTTTCCAATCCCTTCCCGAATTTCGGTTATTCGCATATTTTATTTTATTCCATACTCACAAATGCGAAGTTCCTTACAATATTTGAACAAAATTAACTCTCTAAAATTCGTTGTGTATTGCTGAAGAATCTATATTTGATTTGTAATTCGAAAGAAGAATTAATATGCTCTAATTAACTCCAGTAACCGCCCTTCACCTTATTCCTGCTTCTTGTATCAAAGCTAAATTGGAACAAATTCAAAGTGTTTAACTCAAAATGGTGGCAAGTCAATAATGTCCAAGTAGATGTGTTTGCCAAAGTGCAAAAGTCATTCTTCTTGAAACTTTACACACCCTCGGATGTAGCACGCCCAAAAAACGAAAAAGAAAAATAAATGTAAAAGCAAAAAACTAGAGCATAGCATAGCTTAATACTTAATAATTTTAATGTAAGGAATAGGAATCTTTTTTTAGGTTATATATCTGTATCTGCTATTTCAGGGACCGGATATCATTAACACAATTAAACTCGGACGTCTGCGAAGGGTTGGTCATATTATAAGGATGGAGGCTGATGATCCCATTCGAAAGACTTTACTGGACAACCTGTAGGACAGTGCAGAAAGGGACAACTCCGAATGCGGTTCCTAGGCAACATAGATGCGAATTTAATTGGAAGGTATAGGAGTAAAAATGGAGAAGACGGGGGATGACTGGAAACAAATTCAAGAGGAGGCGAAGGCCCACGAAGGGCTGTAATGAAATAAAGTAAGTGTTTTGCATATTTCTATGAACTAAATACTTAATTTACGGCAACAACAAATCTACAGGGTGTATTAAGTATGAGTACCATTATTTTAACAGGTGATACATTGACCTAAAAGGAACAAAAAAGTCTTATGCAGTATGTGTCGAAAATTTAACGGTTTTCCCAAAAAAAATAATATAACTTTGATCTTTGAAAGTTAATTACATGGAAAATAATAGAAAATAAGTAAAGATAATTTAAGAGAAGGTGCAGGTCGAATGTGCAAATAGAAAATTGAAATGAAAATTTTTTGTCCGGTGGAGGGTTTTAATGAAATAATTTAAAGTGTAATTTAAAAAATGTATTAAATTACACTTTAAATTATTTCATCAAAACCATCCACCGGACAAAAAATTTTCATTACAATTTTCTATTTGTATATTCGACCTGCACCTACTCTTAAATTTTCTCAACTTATTTTCTATTATTTTCCATGTAATTAACTTTCAAAAATCAAAGTTATATTATTTTTTTCTGGGAAAACAGGTCAATTTTCGACACATACTGCGTACGACTTTTTTGTTCCTTTTAGGTCAGTGTATCACCTGTTAAAATAATGATACTCATACTTAACACATCCTGTATAATTATTTCCTATGATCTGATGAAATTTATTTCTTTACAGGTTTTGCAGTATCAGACGTTAAGTTTGAGAGCAGTTGGTCTTACAAACAAACATCTTATATGTACCCCATATAAGAGGTTTGTTTAACCAATTAGAAAATATTAATTTTGATATTGTTTTTCCTAAGTACACCTCCTTTTCTGTTATTTCCAATATTTAAGGAGAATCCTTTAGCATTTCCCAGGCCTATGTCAGTGAAATTACTGATATTAATAGTAATGTCAATAGAGTGACGTTTAATAGGGTTAATTAAGACGGGTATAATATGCTCAGATTGTCGAGTGCATTGTTTGAATTATTTTTGATAAATTTGTTGGTTCTGAAAAGAACCGATTGATTTTTGTTGAAATTGATGTCCTTTGCACAGTTGTTTCGATCTTCCTTGATCTCGTCAGCGATGTACGGTTCGTTGAAGGTATATTCTTCAACAAACAACCAGCGGACAACTGTACAAATTTGTACGGCTGTCAAAATACATCGATATGCCATGACGATATAGATACTCACTGATGGTGATGTCCTCGTCGCTCGATCGGTCCGTTCATTGAGATCTGCAACAAAAATAAATATTACACCGTGATTTGTGATAAAAATGTTAACAATAATAATAATAATAATAATAATAATAATAATAATAATAATAATAATAATAATAATAATAATAATAATGGCCTGGATTGATTATCGCAAGGCATTTGATACAACATCCCACGAGCTTTTGTTACACTTGCTCGGATGTCTTGCGGTACCAGCACCACTAGTGAGATGCATCGAACAACTGTTGCCGCTTTGGAGAACTCGCTTCACCATAACATCCGGTGCCGAGCGAGTTTCGACAGAGTTGGTGACATTTAAGAGAGGAGTGTTTCAGGGTGACTCTTTGAGTCCGCTCCTCTTCTGCATCTCACTGCTGCCGCTATCTGTTGGACTCCGCCAAACCCGCGGGTATCACTGTGGGCCACCCAGCAACCGGAGGCATAAGGTCACCCATCTATTTTATATGGATGACCTTAAACTCTATACCTCCGGAGGTGGTATAGAGTTTAAGGTCATCCATATAGGGTGGTCGAGGAATACACGCGGGCAATTGGAATGGAGTTTGGGTTGGACAAATGCGCAGTCGTCCACCTCAAGAGAGGACGATGCGGGGAATTCCACGAAGATGCGCAGCTCGCAGACGGAAGCATCCTACGACATTTGGATGCCGGAGAGACCTACACATACCTGGGTGTGGAACAACGCCACATCCAGGATGTGAACCTAATAAAGGATTCTCTCCGTGGCAAGTACAGACACCGACTCCGAAAGATTTGGTCTTCTGAACTTTCGGGGAAGAACAAGGTGTCTGCCACTAATATGCTTGCCGTTCCGATTCTGCTCTACTCCTTCGGAGTAGTTAAATGGCGAGTAGATGAGCTGCGCCAATTGGACAGGGATACCCGCAAGATGATGAATATTCATAGGAGTATTCATCCTAGGTCGTCCGTTCCTCGTGTGTACCTCCCACGTCAACGGGGGGGCCGAGGACTCTTGAGTCTGGAGTGCATGCATGGCAGAGTGGCACTGAGTATGGCATGTAATGTCATCAGGAGCTCGGACCCACTCCTACAGTTAGTGAGAAATCATGAAACTGTGGGAGTTGGCGCTTTATTGTTTCGGGCAGCACAGAGGGCCGCAGATGAACTCGGTCTCGTGTTCGACTACAACAGACGAGGAGGCCGGCGAGGTGCTGATGTAGAGTCAGTTACTGAGCTTCCGCCGAATCGTCTGACAACCCGTATTAAAGCTGCCGAACAGAGCATTCTGTTCAGGCAGCACGTCGATAAACCCCTGCACGGTGTTTTCTATAACAACATAGAAGCACTGGGTTTATCGACAAAGCTGACCTTCGCATTTTTAAGGTCAGCAGGGCTGAAGTCGGAGACCGAGGGATTCATTGTGGCCTGTCAAGATGGTGTTATTAACACCTTGGTCTATCGGAGTCGCGTGATGGGTGTAGAGGTCCCTGATATCAACTGCAGGACCTGCCGTCAGGCGCCGGAGTCGCTCATGCATTTATTATCTGCATGTCCGATATATGCGACTTCGGTCTACATCCACCGACATAACGCGGCTTTACGAGTGCTATACTACCATCTACGGCACTCGTACGAGATAGACCAAACACCAGTGCTGCCTTACATTCCCGGAGATATCGAGTCCGTTGTCGAGAACGAGAAATGCCGGATTTACTGGAACTACTCGTTCCCGACCGTCAGGCTAATTCGAGCCAATAAGCCTGACATAGTCCTCCTCGATCATCAGACCAAGGTGATGTATGTCATCGAGTTCTCAGCGCCTGCTGAGACAAACATCGCCTTGAAGGAGGAGGAGAAACGGACCAAATACAGAGATCTCCGGTACGAGCTCCAAGTGCTATACCCAGGCTACTCTGTCAAGATGGTCGTCCTGATAATCGGTGTACTCGGAGGTATGAAGCCCACGCTGCTCTCCGCATTGAAGACCATGCCTGCCTGCCAAAAATCGGCAGAGTGGTTGGCTGGTCAAATGCAGAAAGCGGTCATCCTGGGTTCCCTCCGTCTACTTAGGGCACACGAGTCTGGAATCTACAGTCACTAACCCCGCGGGATGTGGGGAGTGGCTGTAGATTATTCGCTGGCGCTTTCTCCGTGTGGTGTCGGAGGCCATGGAGAGACTGTCCAGCATCGGGCAACCGAAAAAAAAAAAAAAAAAAAAAAAAAAAAAAAAAAAAAAAATAATAATAATAATAATAATAATAATAATAATAATACAGAGAGAAAGTTTGTGCCATTTACCCCAAGAAAGAAACATGATGCAGCTACGGACACATGTTTCGGAGTTATTGCTCCTCGTCAGCGTAGCGTAGCTTAATGGACACAAACTTTCTCTTTGTTTTATTTAACTTTCCCACAAAACTTCTTTCTTTGTTTGATTATATTATTGCCTAGGTAGAAATTGAACAGTACGCATAGAGCTCTATGTGCTGACTGTTACCATTTGAGGCCATAAATTGGTCCATGGTGCACGAAATCACAAATTGAGTACTGCTGTTACTTTCTAACCGTTCATAGTTATTGTTTCTGATCCTATTCACACGGATCCATTAAGCTACCCTACGCTGACGAGGAGCAATAACTCAGAAACACGTGTCCGTAGCTGCATCATGTTTCTTTCTTGGGGTAAATGACACAAACTTTCTCTCTGTTTTATTTAACTTCCCCACAAAACTTCTTTCTTTGTTTAATAATAATAATAATAATAACAACAATAATACCTGCAGCCTGTCAGTTGATCGTTGTTTTTGTCGTCGTCTGTGTAGTTGTTGCTTGCTTCTCTCGGTCTGTTGTTTTTTTCTTCGTCCTCGTCCTATTGGTTGACGTCGATGATATCGCTTCCATCTGTCGATTGGTCCACTTCGATGTTATAATTTTCCTCCATCGGTTCGCGTTCTCCTCCTTCTGCGGCTGTTGTTGCTGTCCGTCGTCCGGTTTCGTATTTTTCTTCTGCAATCTTGAAGATATCTTCAACCACGTCCGTGTCGTCGCTCGATGGCCATAGGTGGTTGTCCTCTTTCGGTTGAGCTTCAATGTCCGAGTCGCGGGCGGTCGTCTTCGGCGGTGTTACAATTTCTCTTCCAGCGATGGCTTCGTTTATCTCGGCGAGTTCTTCCATGGGCGCCCATATCCTTGCGGTCCGTTCTGCCTCGTCGAAAGCGATTACCATGGTCTCTTCGTCCATCTGCGTCCACACCAATCCTCCCGTCGGATTTTCCTGCTGCTGCTGCTTGGCGGATCGTTGCGACGAAATTTCTTCTCTTCTTTCGTTGGTGCTACAATTTTATCTGAAAAATACACCTATAAAATTAGGGGAAAACAGATTACATTTTTTTCTCCATTAATAGGTAGGAAGTATGAAATTAAACGGCTGACACCATAACATTTTTTTGGTGATACATACTCTTTTAACAAATACAAAATCATTTTATTCCCATCATAAAAATGTCCTTCAACTCTTCTTTGTTTTCTAATATTTCTCGGCCGGCTGGCCTGATTTTTTTTTCGTCGAGGCTGACAGCAATATCAACTCCCTTTTTGATACCTAATATGTTTAAAAACATAAGCTTACATACTTTTTTTTTCTCCAATAATAGGTAGGAAGTATAAAATTGAACGGCTGATACCATAACATTTTTTGGTGATACATACTCTTTTAACAAATACAAAATCATTTTATTCCCATCATAAAAATGTCCTTCAAGTCTCCTTTGTTTCCTAATATTTCTCGACCGGCTGGTCTGATTTCTTTGTTTTTTCGTCGTGGCTTATTGGTTGTGTTCGGGTGTTCTTCCATTCGTGACAAATTTCCACCGACATTTGTGATCAGTGTCCAAAGACGAGGAAGTTCACTTGATTTAAAAAAAGAGTAGTAACACTTTATTTTAGCAATGTAAACATGACTCTTGCAAAAAATATTGAAAACAGTCATTATCTAAATGTCAACTGTCACAATATTTTTCAAGTTGATAATAGGCAAGTTTAATTAAGGAACCATTCTTGAAAATTTTAAATATTTGTCAGTTTTTAATAATGGTTAGACAACTAACAGAAATTCAGAAGATTAGTATTGTTTCAAAATTGAAAAATGGTTGGTCTATAAGAGCAATTGATTCTAAATATAACATAAATGAATGCAGTGTAGTGAAAGTTAAAAAAGATGAGAAAATGAAACAAAATTTTTATCCATTTACGTGTAAGATAGTTGATTAAACCGGAAAATTAACTACAGTTTGTGGACGACATGCAACAGGTTCCTATTAAAATTTTTGCATTTTACCTATTTGTGAAATGAAAACATAGGTATTCGTGATATTTCTTAAATTAGAGACTGCAAAAATTTTTTAAATATTTTAGTTAAGACGATAAAAAAGTTTCTGGCTCAACAATATATCATCAACAAATATCATCAACAAATTATATCATCTAACCCCTGCCTCACACGTAATTTATAAAATACCCACTTAAAAGCAGCTAAGAAGTGAATGCAATACAAAATACCTCTTACCTTCTGCTTTGGATTGCATTCCAAGCACTAACTGCACTATTTTTTGTAAAAAATGCATTAACCAAATGAACCTGCTGTAGGCATCAAACAAAAACAAACATATCACGCATAAAATACCAAAGGCTGGGAAAATTTTAATGGAGGCAACCGGTTGCTTGTAAAATATAAAATCCATAGAATCCATACTTTTATTTTCTGGATCAAGAGCTGAGTTCCATATGCGAATGGTCATGCGACTGGGCAAAGGCATAGTTCTTCGAAAGAATCTTTTGATGAACCCGAAGTTTCATTAATGACAGAAGTATCAGAGGATTTATTATCACTAGGACAATACTCTGAACCTGAAGCCACTAGCTCCTCATATTCTTGTTCTTGAAAGTAAAGTGGATCTGAAAGTTACATGTTTATTGTGAAATAATAGATTCATTTTATTTTGGGTTGGGTTATCAAAACTTTTACAAAAATCCTAAAAATTTAAAAATTAAATAAAAACCTTATAGGTTTTGCCTAACACTAGTTTTTATTTTTGTTACCTAAATATATCATTTTTCTTAAATTGAGTTTTTTGTAAAAATTTATGATTTTCAGTTGCACACCACTACAGTGAAAATACGTTATTCAAAAGTAGGAGATCGGTACGTGGTTTTCAGGGTCTATTTTTGACTTGGAAAAATTCCTTAAACGTTGCAGTGAAATTATGATGCGTTGTTAAGAAATTGTGATGCCATCAATATAGTTTTTAAACATTAAACTTTTTTTGATATTTCCTCTTTTTGTAATAGCAATTTAGCTATGATAATTGTTATTAGACCGAGAGTTTGCGTGAAAATGATTAAAATAAATATTCCGAAGGTTTAATGCATAACTTAGCCATACTACTATTGCAAGTTCCAAAAATTTACAAAATAATGTTGCTATTTAAAAAAATATTAATCACGTCATAACTTTTCAACATTTGCAGTTAGAATGAAATCAGCAAATAGTTTTGAAGGAACTGAGCAACTTTGATCAAAGAATTATTTTAAATCAATAATAAAACCAAAAAAACTGCCGGTTGCCGTTCCACTAGTCTTTAGTCTTGTTTAAATAAATTGAAAAATAAAAATATTTTTTGGAAATATCAGTGTTATACTTTGTTCAATAGCTGCCATAGAGAATAAAATAGGATAATAATGTATTTAAGAAAATCATAGTTTTTTAAATTAAAAATCCGTATCTTTTAAGTCGTCTTTTATAAAAAATTGATAGATCGTTAGAGTCGAGGGTAATGTTTATTATGAGATTATGGTTAATATCTTTAAAATGTCAGAAAATTTTCTACACTTAACTTTGAATTTAAAGTCCGTAGACTTTCATGGAATTATTTTAGATATAAAAAAACAAAATGTATTTTTTAAAATGTGCCTTTTCTTACTTTGCATAAGAGCAACTGATTTAGCGAGCCTACTTAAAACTTCTCTGTTTTTAATTCCAGACCCTTTTGTTGTTTCGTAAACTGGGTAATTCAGTGACGTTAGCCGATCTGCATCTCTTTTATTTATTGCAAGTTGGACATTTTTTTTCCTCTATCCATTCTAAAATTAAAAAAATATATTTACTTCAGTTATCCAGTGTAGAACATTTCAACAAGTTTAAAAAAAAGATATTAATTAATTAATCACCTTCATTAACTGTATCAGATAACCGTAATTCACACAAATGAGAATTTTGTTGATAGTCTAATTCGAAGTCTAATTCCTTATACAGGGTGTCCCAGAAATAAGTGCACAAAAAGGAACCACATATGCTCGACGTCAAAATAAATCGATTGGACCAGACTTACCTCTATGCCAAAATGCTTCCTAAGAGAGCTACTACAGGCCCCTAAATGTGGGCCCCTGAAGACGGTTTTTATTTATTATCTCCGAAACTGTTCAAGTTCAAGTGATTAAATTTTGCACATCCACTAAACTTTCTAAGCCTAACAAAATGAGGTAAACATCATCTCAAAATATTTACCAATTTCTATCAATCTAACGAAGAGACCAACGGAGGTAGTAGCCTAGGTTTATTTTTTCAAATTCGAGTCTTTAGAAGCAAATCATGTTACTTTTTGCCAACCTAAGTTTATAGAGTAATACGACCCCGCTGATTCCGAAAATTCCGGTTGGCATCTCGAAGTAAGGGTTGAACTACCCCAAAACCACTCCTAAAGGTACATTTTTTCAGTTTATCGAGAATATCTCCGTAAGAAGTGAATTGAGAGAAAAAAGTCAAGACGTCTGAAATGTAGCTTATAAAATTTTCTTTAAGATGATGTATATAAAGTGATAACCCCACTAGCCAATTGGCGTACAATGGGGGTCTAAAATGAGATAATTTAAAAAAATTAGCGAAATAGTTAACCATAGTTGTTCAGAAGGTTATTACTTCACGTTACGTGCGAAATATATTCAGATTTTCATCACCTGTAATTTTACGAATGTCATGGGCGTAGAAACGGGGTACTGGTCTCGGCTTGATTTTCAGGAAAGACATCCGAAATGACTCCTAGAAGCAAATCATATCAATTTTTGACAACCTATGGTTTAGGGGTAATTCTTTAAAATTACGTATATAAAGTGATAATCTCACTAGCCCATTGGCATGCAATGAGGGTCTAAAATGAGATAGTTTATAAAAAATCAGCGAAGTTATCCATAGTTCAGAAGGTTATTATTTCACATTACGTGCGAAATATAAATATATTCAGATTTTCATTACCTCTAATGTTGCTAATATCATGAGCGTAGAAAATAGGTAGTCGCTCTACTTGATTTTCAGTAAACCCTTCTTAAATCACCCCTAGTAGCAAATCATATCAGTCTTAGACAACCTATTACGTAAGGGTAATTCGACCTAACCGATTTCAAAAATTTCGGTTAAGAGTTCAAGATGGCGATAAAAAAGTACTATAAATTGAAAAAAAAATAAAGAGTTTTTAAATGTGAAATGTTAAAACAGAAAATTGTAAATAATTGGATTGATAATCATCAGAATCATCAGTTTCATCTGCATCCGGATATTCGTGTAGCTGATTTAGCTCTACATTCAAGCAACCAGGCGAACATGAGCACATGCTGGAGCATTTCAAACCAGATTTGCGACATTTGCATAATCTGTTCGAGCAGAGACTAGTTTTGCATGAGCACGTGACTATTTCTATACGAGCGCTGGTTACCGGTGGGAAGCAGAGAAATAGAGAGGGGAGAAAGCTCTTAGACCTTCTGCGCATCTAATTTTAGACACCATGGGGGCAGACATTTTGAACATGATCACGTGGTTTGTTCAAGTTTGTTGTCGTGCAACTGTTAAAAAGTGTTGAGTAAAGCTTTGAGTAAAGTGAGGTTATAGTTATTTAAATTTTTTGGTGTGCGTTTAATTATATTTATTTATAAACCCTACGGACTGCATATATGTTTCTATTTATTCTATAAACTAATTTAATACTTAACGCTGTGGTGTGGACTTTTTTATTGTTATTTTCTAGACTTTGTTATCGCGGTGGCCGTTTTTGTTTATCATTATTATATTGCTTTTACAACTGAAAATGCTTGTTTTTAATTATGTCCTGTGTTGTAAGGGGATGTTCTAACGCAATGCGATTTAAGCCTGAAGGAATTACATTTCACCAGTAAGGTTTTTCGTTATTTTTTTTGCAGCCTTTTATAACAGTATAACATTCTAGTTTCTCAAGAGGTGACATGTTTAAGAAGTGGTTGGAGAGTTGAGTGATGAATACACTTGGTCAGAGAATAAATTTGTTTGCTTTAATAATTTTAAAGCAACAGATTTTATAAAAAGTGATAATCAAATTCGCCTAAAACTTAATGCCGTACCAAGAATAGAGATGTATCGGGCACGGGCCGAGGTAGTAGACACCCCATCTAGCTTAGTTAGATCTGTAACTTCAGTTCAGAATATGGCCTCATTTACGTCTTCGATGTCCTCTTCAGATGATACGATAGAGTTGCCAAGAGATGCTAAACTGAAACGACACTGTGGATTACTTGTTAATAATATTTTTTTAAATAAATCTTGAGATATTGTTTTGTTTGAAGTTTGATAAATAAATATAATTTCAACGAATCATCTAGGCAAGATACTTCGGCAAGTACTAATAGCAGCACAAAGAGGAAACGTGTAAAGTATATTCAAACTGTACACAATTACAGGTATGTGAATACAAGAAAATATTTAAAGTGAAATACACTTGGCGCTTCTGCTCAAAGTAATATTAATAAGATTAAATTATATTTTACGTATCAAATTTTTTCCTAAATTAAATGTTTTTT
Source organism: Rhagium mordax (assembly GCA_963680705.1). NCBI lineage: Eukaryota > Metazoa > Arthropoda > Insecta > Coleoptera > Cerambycidae > Rhagium > Rhagium mordax. The sequence goes on from OY796664.1 coordinate 32,883,660, forward strand.
TTATATTTTTTATTATAAGCGATATATCCAGTTGTCTTTTTAATCGATCTTAGCATCCAATTTAATATGTATATACCTATATTATTTTATTATAATAAAGAAATATTTAAGAATGTTTCCGTCATTTTAAATCATCTGCCCTGTACTGCATTAAAAATCCCCAAATGTCATATCAAAAATCCCCAAATATCATTTAGGTTGCCTGCCATTATGTTCAAAATGGCGACCATTGTGATTAGCCATTCGCGCAGGTTCTAAGATCATTCTCCCTACTCTATGTCTCTGGTGGGAAGGTTGTGAGAACTGGCTTTAACCCTGAAAAATAACGTTAAAGTGTTCAAATAAATACGATACCAATATCGAGTCTCCAACCATTATCCGTCGGAGATATGGACACTTCGGGAAAGTGGGCACTTTCCCAAATAAACACTTGATAACGTGCTCTTCTTATGTGGAGATGTAAAGCATCAGATGTAGGTGGCATTTGCTCAAGTTGCTTCAGCTTTTCAAATAGAGTACATCTTGCTGCGTCCGCTGATTCAGCATCAATGTTATACAGTTTCAGTACAAACATTTCAGCTGAATCTATCGCTGATGTCAGCGGAATTTTATCTAAGTCACTGAGCAGTTCTGTATGTCTGATATAGATGTTCCAAACTCGGTTTTTTGTCACGCATGCAAAGAATGATGTTACATCACATCCGGTAAGCGCATGAAATGCCAGCAAATTGGATTTCAGAAATGCTGCAAGTTTTTGACAAATGCTATGAATTAGAATGTACTTCCTCGAATGTGATGTACCAGCTATCATACGTAATTCATCGTAATTAATCTTCTCAAAATGATAAATTAATTAAAGCAGAACATCAGTATCCCTGCACATAAATGATTTTTCAGATCAGATCATGATCAGACGGGTATCAGCCTACATGAGAAGCTTCTAGTTAAGTAAATAACATAGACTGGTTATTAGATGCTACTTTTCTTTCACTTTCAAAACCTCCTGCAGTTATAACCCCAAATTGGTAAAAATTGCGAGCTATAATAAATTAGACAAACTCCAAATTCAAAGTTCGGGAGGGGGTTATATTTAGAAAAACGCAGACACACAACCAACCCATTCGGCATTGCCAGTGCCGAATCTATGATTCGAACCCGGTTGTGCGGTTGCCACACTCGCTTTAACCAACTGTGCCACCGTGCTAGGACCTCATTTTAAACCCACCTTACACGCCAATGACTTAGTGGAATTATAACTTTATATACATAACAATTTTAAACAGTTACCCCTAAACCATAGATTGTCAAAAACTGATATGATTTGCTTCTAGGAGTTTCAGAAGTCTTTCCTGAAAATCAAGCCGAGACGAGTACCCCTTCTCTACACCCATGCCATTCGTAATATTACAGGTGTTGATAATCTGAATATATTTCGCACATAATGTGAAGTAATAAACCTTCTGATTAATTGTAATTAACTATTTCGCTGATTTTTTATAAATTATCTCATTTTAAACCCCCATTGCACGCCAATGGGCCAGTGGGGTTATCGCCTTATATACATCATCTTAAAGAAAATTTTATAAGCTACATTTTAGCTCTCTTGACTTTTTTTTCTCAAGATACTACTTACGGAGATACTCTTTGGGGCAGTTCAACCCTTATTTCGAGATGCCAACTGGAATTTTCGGAATCAGCAGGGCCGAATTACCCCAAAAACGTAGGTTGGCAAAAAGTAACACGATTTGCTTCTAACAGTGATTTCCGAAGGCTTTTTAGAGGATTAGTTCTAGTCTATATTACTAATTAGCTCTAGTTTGATTTAGTAGTATAATACAGCGGTACTCACGAACAATAAGATCTCTAAATATCTACACTATTGGTAAGGACGAATCTGGGAGGCCGATATAAATGCATCAGACGGAGATAACTTAAAGCATTTACAAGTTAAACAGACAACGCGGTATCCCCTACCTCCCACCTTCCATTCTTTACAACACGCAGTCGAAGGGGACAACGGAATCGGCCAAATGTGTCGTCCGGCCGCGATGTCGCGTCCAACAAAGTTATTCATCAATAAGCCTTCCTCCTGCGAAGTACAAACTGTTATTTTTAAAATACAAGTTTTTATTTCGTTTTTAGGTTTAAGGCTAATGAATAACATCAACTCTTAAACCGCTGTTGTATTGTCAAATGCAACAGCGATAAACATGATAAAAGAATGAAAACATCGTAAAAATATCTCACGGCCGTAAGCTGAACCGATGGCTGTCGTCGCACACATCCCCTCTTTAGTAGGAGTGTAGGAATGGTTAGACGTCTCTTGTTAACTGAAGGCTTTGCCTCTATGTACCTTCTCTCTTAGTTGCATTACAGATTTCGCATTCCTAGATTAATACTTGCCAATAGTGTATACTTAACTGAAGGCGGTACGGACGGATAGTAGCGGACCATGGTGTATTCTTACCAATACTATTTTCAAGAAAATTTACTAATTCGGTGCGGCGGTTACGGACGGATAGTGGCAACGGTGACAATTTTGGATTGATGCGGACTGATTCGGCTTGATTTGGAACTGATGCGAACTGTCTCGGACTGCACGCTCCTCCGGCGTTTTATTACGTTTATGACATATCCAGATGGCGCGTTAAAGGGGCTTACTGACTTGACACGAAGGACTCGTACTCACAACGTTATTTACTGAGGTCGACGAACAACCAGCGGACAACTGTACAAATTTGTACGGCTGCCTTGATAAATAAAATACGCATATGGATATGTCAAGATGATATAGATACTCACTGATGGTGACGTCCTCGTCGTTCGCTTGATCGGTCCGTCCTTACTTCATTGAGATCTGCAACAAAAATAAATATTATTACACTGTGATTTGTGATAAGAATGTTAATAATAATAATAATAATAATAATAATAATAACAACAACAATACCTGCATCTTGCCGGTTGATCGTTATTTTTGTCGTCGTCTATGTTGTTCTTGCTTGCTTCGCTCGGTCTTTGGTGTTTTTCTTCATCGTCTTCGTATTGGGTGCCTTCGATGATATCGCCTCCGTCTGTCGATTGGTCCACTTCGATGATATAATTTTCTTCCATGGGCTCGCGTTCTCATACTTCTGCGGCCGTTGTTGCTGCTGTTCGTCGTCCGGTCTCGAATTTTTCTTCTGCCATCCTGAAGATATCTTCAACCACGTCTGAATCGCCGCTCGATGGCCATAGGTGCTTATCCTCTTCCGGTTGACCTCCGATGTTCCAGTCGCAGGTGGTCGTTCGCGTTGCGATTTCCCTACCAGCGATGGCTTCGTCTATTTCGGCGAGTTCTTCCGCGGGTGCCCATATTCTTGCGGTCCGTTCCGCCTCGTCGAGAACGCTTACCATGGCTTCCTCGTCGATTTGCGTCCACACCAATCCCTCTCCCGTCGGATTTTCCTGCTGTTTCTGCTGCTCGGTGGCGGATCGTCGCGACGACATGTCTTCTCTTCTTTCGGCGGTGGTACAATTTAATCTGAAAAACACACCTATAATATTGAGGGAAAACAAGAAGGTTACGCCTGAAACAGAAAAATAAATTAATACAAATTACAACGTAAAATAATTAAATGTTTATAAAATAAAGCGCAAAATGTTAGTCAGTACTGAAAAGTACTAGCTGTCTGTGTCTCTCTCACGGAGTCTCTCTATCTATTTCACTGGCAATTTATATCATATAAATCGTGTATTTTTTGTAGTCATAAATCAAGTGTCGTCGATCAGACAAATTTTGATTATATTTATGGTCTCGTCGGGTCAGGTGATCGAATCTCATTGGCTGTCCCGATATTTTAGGGCGTTCCCGGACTATCACGTTTAACAAAACTAATTTCCGCCTTTAGCGGCACTACCACTTGGATTTTTTTGGATGCACCGTTGACAACTACATTGTTATGTTTCTATATTTCAGGTTATATCTATCTAGGTGCGTGTTAATTATTCGATAACGTTTCCCAATGTCTACTTTTTTAATTAATTAATTAACAGATTTATTTTTATAATTACTATTCGCTATGTGTGCGATGTCAGCGCCGCGTAGCGTTCACAACTTTGTAGGCTGTGATGTGTCTGTCAAAACAGTGTTATAAATTGGAAAATTAAAATTGCACATGAATTGCAGTAAATTTCATTGCACTGCATCAATTTTTGTGGCCAAAGAGTCATAACAAGTGTTTTCTTTCAGTAAAATGAAAACAGGTATGTAAATTCGCATAAAATGTATAATTTGGTTTAGACGTATTCGGTTATATTTACTTATAATTTTGTTGTAAAACAAGGAAAATAAAGCTATCTATTATAGAAATGCTTTTATTACAATCTGACAAACATATATTGTTGCTGTACCACTAATAATAAATAACAATTTGTTATACCACTTCTTAGACCAAAAAATGAGCATAGTTATAGAAACCCAATTTGAGAATGTAACTCAAAACTCACATGACTTTTGAACCTCAAACTCAATTGAAAGGAAAACTGTTGGTATCTACCTGCTGAACACGTCAGGGATGTGCAAGAGTTAAGAACAAAACATGACCAAAATTCAATAATTCAAGTTAACTATTTGTTGCGTTGTTCTAATTTCCAAGCTACCGTAGGAAATCGATAAAATTTGCATTTCCTCCGGTATTTTACAATTTGCAACACAGCAACTATAGTGGCCCATTTTTAAATTCGTTTACAAAATTTACTTTTGTAAACAAACTGTGACCACTACTACTGACAGCCTACTTTATTGCAAATATTTTCGACTGCGAGCGCTGCCATCGAATTAATTACCCCCACCCTATACTCTGCACATAGCGAATACACGACGCGTTGACAACACGTGCTGGACAAGCGCGTGCGCGCGCGCTCTCCGTATTGCCGCTGGTGGTCGCTGCCGTTGCCACGAATTTGTCTTATCTTCCATCCGGCTGGTCTGAGTTCGACATAAGGAGACACATTTGATAGTAGTGCCCCCTCTATTAATTTGATATAAGATAGAATAATATTAAGCGATTAAACAGATTAATCTTTAATTTCGCTATCGAAGTTCGGTGACTGTTTCTTTGCGGTAGGTACCCACTCGGCAAGCTAATTTTAATGGCCCGTTGTAATATTATATCATTTCAAAATTAAACCTACATACAGTAAGGTCCAAAAGTCAGTTACCCCCCTACTAACTTTTGAATGGTTTCAAATATTTTTTGGAGTCTTAGGGGTTATACTCCCAGACAGATTTGCGATTGTTTGACGCTTAGTATAAAATTTGATATTCCAAAATGGCGCCTGGTCGCCATATTGGATATTTCTCTATTTTCGGACCAAGGTGTTGTAACCTTCTTTCGTTAATGGCGGAAGTTCGAAGGAGGTTACTTTGACGCCTGAGGGGCGGCGGTGCTTTTTAGGACGGTGTCTCGGGCGCCACTTTCTGTTTAGAGTGCAGAAAGACCACTTTACTCTATTAGCAGGATAATAGAGGCTTCAGGTAACTGCAGTGAAGACACGGTTAAGCCAGGGGTCTAATTAACCTATAAAGAAAACTCAGAATTTCGGATTAAAAACAGAACAAGTTTTATTCAGGAATTAATACAATAAATTTAATATAATTACGGTTAAACTACAGTACAAATATAAGCACAAATATTTACAGCAAAACTTAAAGCAGGCAGGCTAGGCAAAACTAAAAGCGGCAGACTACGGTTATTAAGCGGAAAAACGGCAAGCAAATAAAGCGAGTAAGCAAATGTACGGTTAAAAACGGTTAAACGGAAAGCGTGCGGCAGGTAAAAAGCTCTATCTACAAAAAGCTACTAGCAAAGCTCGGTTGGCAATCTATTATTTGACCAGACAAGACAATCTAATTTACAGGCAAAACATATGTTCGAATTATTTTTCAACAGTTAATTTATGACGGGTACAATTTTATATATATAAAAAAAACATGGAAATAACGGAACACGCGGACTAATTTTTCTGGCTGCCCAGGGGGAAAAACGCGAACTAGTGAAGTTAATAACAATAAAATCGACAACGCCCTGACGACAGTCCTGTTAAGCGATTACACACGTCAAATCAGGAGGCCGTCAAAACGTCGAGTTTTCTGCGCGGTTACAGCTTTTCTTAATACGGAGCAGGCGGAATCAAATATCGACAACGCCCTGGCGACAGTCCTGTTAAGCGATTACACACGTCAAATCAGGAGGCCGTCAAGACGCCGAGTTTCGCGGTTATCAGACTTTATTAACGCGGAGCGGAATCAAGTAGCGACAACGCCCTGGCGACAGTCCTGTTAAGCGATTACACACGTCAAATCAGGAGGCCGTCAAGACGCCGAGTTTCGCGGTTATTAGACTTTATTAACGCGGAGCGGAATCAAGTATCGACAACGCCCTGGCGACAGTCCTGTTAAGCGATTACACACGTCAAATCAGGAGGCCGTCAAGACGCCGAGTTTTCTACGCGGGGATAACTCGGGGATAACTGATTTACGCGATTTAGGGCTAGGCCAGAAAATAACGACGACGACTTGGTAACGTTGCCAGTAAGCGATTACACACGTCAAATTGGCAGGTTAGCAAGACGCTATACTCGGAAGCAGAATTTTGCTCTAAACCGGAACGTTACTCGTGACGTTGTATTGACTTAGAATTAAGCCACTAAAACGTTAAGCGCGGATCATACAAAACAATTCGAACATACATAGGAAAATAATTAAAATAAAATTACCGGTCAAATATAATAGGTTACCCAAATGTCTTACTCTTTCTAGCAGCGGAGCTTCCTCTTGCAGGTACTTCGGTCGGTGCGGACTTCGGTTCAGGCGGAGATCTGGACTGGATGGAGCGTCAGCTCAACTGAACTGTAAACGGCGGGTGTGTTAATTTTGTAGCCGGCTTCTGACGTGTACCCCTACCCAACTTGCGCACTGAACGCGAAACTGACTTCAAGCATTGCTCACTTATGTTGGCGCGGTGCAGCTGGTACTGCAGTCAATGCGTTTTCTGCATAACGCGTGATCGGAGCTATCTCTGGTTTATTGCATTCGTTGCGGCATAATTTAAAAATGCATACACGGAAAAGACGCGGTTCAAAATGCTTAATTTGAAGTAAATTAATATTTGTTACATTTTACCTGCCTATTTTATACATTTAAAATTATATTTTAATTAAAAACTAATAATACGTCGGTACTAAAATTTACTTCGTTACACCCCCCTCTTACTTCGGTAAAAAAAAAAAAATGGAAAATTTCCAATTTTACAATTTTTTTTTCTCTATCCGGGGAGTCAAAATAATAACAACAAAAAAAAAAGAATAATCTAACGATTCCCTACGGCTACTTAAGGCGCATACCCTATCATGGTTACGTGAAACTTTATTTGCAGGGCATGTTCACCTTTTACAAAAATAAAAAAATAAAAAACTATCGGTGACTCCCGGATTTACCGGACTAATTAAACAGAAAATAAACTCATATTTACCCCAAAATAACTTAACGAAAAACTAAACGGTTGCCTGGTCGGTGAACCATGGTGTTCCCTCGGTGAAAACTTGGTGACGTGGCCAATCAAGTGTCTCCTAGGGACGGTGGATGTGGCGGCGGTCTGGCTGTCCTGTGGAGGGTGGGGATTGCTAGAAACACAAAGAAATTAGTAACGAGTAAATTTTAGCGGGCGGTGGCCTAGCATGAAGCTGGCCTTGATGATCGGTACTGAGGTTTCGGCGGAGTGGTTGCCTCAAAGAGGCAACATTGGGTTGCTTTGGTTACCTTCCGTCCACGGGCTGGACGGATCTGGGGTGGTCCACTGGCGGCTGCTGGACGAGAGCATGGGCAGTTTCGCGACAGTATTTCACACCGCCCACATCGGGAGCAAAACAGCCTCCCCGGACTTCGGCATTCCCGGCGGGTGTGTCCTGTGTTTCCGCATCTCCACCCTCGATTTACTATAAAACGAGGGGTCACACGCCTAGTCAGTTTTGTCACCGGGGCGGCCAAGTATTCCGGGTGAAGTCCGGTGAGACGACAAAACTCGGTCTAGACGGTGTGTCTGGGTGCAGGTAACTTCTTCCAATCGGTTTCGCTCGGTTCTGGCTTCAGACGGCGAAACGGTGAACCTTTTCGCGAAACGGCTGGTCGGCGAGTGTCCGGAGTACTTGCAATCGATTCCTTGGGTCTGACTTACTGCAAAATGATACCCCACTTGACTATATGTTGTACGGGCAACTTCGGATAGCCTCGGGTATCTTCGGGTACAGGTCGGTATTTTGGACGGAACGGCCGACTTGCCTGCTTGGCAGCTCGCTTGGAACTCCTCTCTGTTTGAAAATTCCTCCGTGCGCTGTTAAAAACGGTAATAACGGCTTCGGGGATGATCGGGGCGGGTCGGCGATGGTCGGAAACGGTTTCTCGTCGTCGGTTATGTCGAAAATGACACCTCACTTGCCTCCTGGTGTCACTTGGTCCAAATTCGGTTGCCTTCGGTGCCTGCAGAATGCTAAAATTTTCAATCTTCTCGGATTCGGTTAATCTTCAGAGTCCCTGTTCGGGCGCCATTTTGTAACCTTCTTTCGTTAATGGCGGAAGTTCGAAGGAGGTTACTTTGACGCCTGAGGGGCGGCGGTGCTTTTTAGGACGGTGTCTCGGGCGCCACTTTCTGTTTAGAGTGCAGAAAGACCACTTTACTCTATTAGCAGGATAATAGAGGCTTCAGGTAACTGCAGTGAAGACACGGTTAAGCCAGGGGTCTAATTAACCTATAAAGAAATCTCAGAATTTCGGATTAAAAACAGAACAAGTTTTATTCAGGAATTAATACAATAAATTTAATATAATTACGGTTAAACTACAGTACAAATATAAGCACAAATATTTACAGCAAAACTTAAAGCAGGCAGGCTAGGCAAAACTAAAAGCGGCAGACTACGGTTATTAAGCGGAAAAACGGCAAGCAAATAAAGCGAGTAAGCAAATGTACGGTTAAAAACGGTTAAACGGAAAGCGTGCGGCAGGTAAAAAGCTCTATCTACAAAAAGCTACTAGCAAAGCTCGGTTGGCAATCTATTATTTGACCAGACAAGACAATCTAATTTACAGGCAAAACATATGTTCGAATTATTTTTCAACAGTTAATTTATGACGGGTACAATTTTATATATATAAAAAAAACATGGAAATAACGGAACACGCGGACTAATTTTTCTGGCTGCCCAGGGGGAAAAACGCGAACTAGTGAAGTTAATAACAATAAAATCGACAACGCCCTGACGACAGTCCTGTTAAGCGATTACACACGTCAAATCAGGAGGCCGTCAAAACGTCGAGTTTTCTGCGCGGTTACAGCTTTTCTTAATACGGAGCAGGCGGAATCAAATATCGACAACGCCCTGGCGACAGTCCTGTTAAGCGATTACACACGTCAAATCAGGAGGCCGTCAAGACGCCGAGTTTCGCGGTTATCAGACTTTATTAACGCGGAGCGGAATCAAGTAGCGACAACGCCCTGGCGACAGTCCTGTTAAGCGATTACACACGTCAAATCAGGAGGCCGTCAAGACGCCGAGTTTTCTACGCGGGGATAACTGATTTACGCGATTTAGGGCTAGGCCAGAAAATAACGACGACGACTTGGTAACGTTGCCAGTAAGCGATTACACACGTCAAATTGGCAGGTTAGCAAGACGCTATACTCGGAAGCAGAATTTTGCTCTAAACCGGAACGTTACTCGTGACGTTGTATTGACTTAGAATTAAGCCACTAAAACGTTAAGCGCGGATCATACAAAACAATTTGAACATACATAGGAAAATAATTAAAATAAAATTACCGGTCAAATATAATAGGTTACCCAAATGTCTTACTCTTTCTAGCAGCGGAGCTTCCTCTTGCAGGTACTTCGGTCGGTGCGGACTTCGGTTCAGGCGGAGATCTGGACTGGATGGAGCGTCAGCTCAACTGAACTGTAAACGGCGGGTGTGTTAGTTTTGTAGCCGGCTTCTGACGTGTACCCCTACCCAACTTGCGCACTGAACGCGAAACTGACTTCAAGCATTGCTCACTTATGTTGGCGCGGTGCAGCTGGTACTGCAGTCAATGCGTTTTCTGCATAACGCGTGATCGGAGCTATCTCTGGTTTATTGCATTCGTTGCGGCATAATTTAAAAATGCATACACGGAAAAGACGCGGTTCAAAATGCTTAATTTGAAGTAAATTAATATTTGTTACATTTTACCTGCCTATTTTATACATTTAAAATTATATTTTAATTAAAAACTAATAATACGTCGGTACTAAAATTTACTTCGTTACAGTGTGTGACACCTTAAATTAAAGGTATATTTGTCCATAGTGACTTGCTCAATTTTCGAGGTAATCCGATGACGTATAACAATATAGCAGCATTAAAACAAATTCGATGTTTACACAGCGTGCTCATTTATTTACCTGGTTTTTTGACATTTTTTTGACATAATGATGCCCACCTATTAATCCCAGTAAGCATTTGAATTGAACATAATAAAAATTCTGTCAATAAAACATGTAAAATCATGTTTGAAATAAATTTTTTTATTATTTATTAGAATTTTTCAAAATTAACCAACAGTAGGGTAAATAATTTTTAACTTTAAATGAACATTTTTATCTTAATAATTAGGTGTAATAAATATTACAATTTTTTATTATTTATTAGGAATTTTTAAATCTCTTTGGACCTGTCAGAAATTATCTTGACAATTGTTTCCCGAATCGATGGATAGTTCGGGGAGGTCCGATAGGGTGGCCAGCGTGATCTCCCGACTTATCACCCTTAGATTTTTTTCTCTGGGGCTTCATAAAGTCGCAGATTTACCGTACCCAAGTCAGAAATTTAGAAGAACTTACTCAAAAAATCTTTGACATATCTAGAAGTGTTAATGGTATAACGCTCGAAAGAGTTCGCGAAGAATTCATAAAAAGGGTTCGATGTTGTCGTGAACAAAATGGAAGGCACTTCGAGCATTTATTATAGTAAACAAATGTCCTATTTATTATAATTTAAGATTACGATAAAAATGTTCGTTTAAAGTTAAAAATTGTTTGCCCCACTGTTAGTTAATTTTGAAAAATTCTAATAATATAAAATTTTATTTCAAACATGATTTTACTTGTTTAATTGACAGAATTTTTATTATGCCAATTCAATAGCTTACAAGGGATTTATAGTTGAGCATCATTATGTCAAAAAACCAGGTAAATAAATGAGCACGCTGTGTGAACATCCAATTTGTTTTAATGCTGCCATTTTGTAATACGTTATCGGATTACCTCGAATTTTGGGCAAGTTACTATGGACGAACAGACCTTTAATTTAAGGTGTCACACACCTTGGTCCGACAATAGAGAACTATCCAATATGGCGGCCAGACGCCATTTTGGAATATCAAATTTTTTATTTAGCGTCAAGCAATCGCAAATCTATCTGGGATTATAACTTATAACCCCTAAAGTTCCAAAAAATATTTGAAACCATTCAAAAGTTAGTAGGGGGGTAACTGACTTTTGGACCTTACTGTATGTAATGTTCGTCATCCTACTTAGGTTGTGTCGCTTGGGTAGATAGAGCATCGGATTGGTGGTCTAGGGATCAGTGATTCGAAACGCCGGCAGATTTAATTTTCTTTTTTACCTATTTTTGCGTAAAAATTATTCGTTTCGTATATTTCAATTCGTCTCTTACGAATACTGCTACGCGACGGTCGAATTTTCATTAATTCATATAAATTTCGCAAGGAAATTGTCAAATTAATATCGGTACTGTTAAACACTGGGAAATTTATGTGGTAACTTTAACGTTATTTGTACGAAATTAAGTAGCGTTATTGCAATGAGTGTTATGAATTATTTTTGGAATTTTTTGGTAGCCCTGAGAAGGGCCGATATGTTAAATAAAATTCTATTTCATTCCTTTGCACGTCAGACCAGAGAAGTAATCTTGCAGGGACGTGTAGGCACTGAATAACTTTTTGTTTTCCATTATCCTCTCGACGAAAATATTACGCATTTATTTGCAGGAACGATTATTTCGACCGGAGGTGTTGCCTGCCTCAAGCCTTCTAGCCGTCTATCTGCCCTTCTCCCGAGAGATGACGTTTGGAGAAGATGTCACAATGTCACCTTATGTTACAATTTAAGGCGATCGGCAGCATTAATAGTCAGTGTGGGTTTTATCTTTGATTACGTGAGCAAAAGGGCGCGAGCCAATATGAAATTGACAAGGGAATTTGGAAATGTACAAAACAACACAAAAAATTTAAATGGGCGTTTTTAAATTTATAAACAATTATATTACCACTAGCAATGAAATATATTTACACATTGGTGTTAATATCACGTTAATAAATTAATAATTAAAAAAAATTAATATATAAATATAGCGTATTATGTAATTAGCAACATTGACTCGTAGCATCAGTAACCGGAAATGAGTTACTTGCAATTTCTAGACTATACTGCAAAAAGAAACGGATTAAAACGGACACGGATTAATATTTTAACCGGTTTTAGTAATTAATGATTTTTGTTTCCGACTCGGTCATTATTTATAAAAATTCACGGATTTTACTTATACGGGGGATACTGAGCCCTTGAAGGTTTAACTTTTCCTCAGAGATCTGGAAATCATTTTCCACAATCAAAATTACCATCAGGTAATAAAGTTTTTAAATGTGGATCGGCAGAAGCTAACCAAAGTATGGGGCTCACCACGTTAATCGGCGTAAAATGTAATATTCTGCATTTTCTTGATAGCTTATGCAGATAAGTAGGTCTTATATATCGCTAAATTAGCATGAGTTGAATGTTAGCTATTTCTAATTTAACCTGCCAATTTGGATATCACGGCTTCCTCACTGAGTTGTAAAAGTCGTCCTTTTCGTTTTAAATTTTCCAAAATAAATATTTTTCCAATTTGTTTTATTTTCTTTATGTAATACCTATTTACATTCTTCCATACGAATATTTTCTTGTAATGTACAAAATTTAAAAGTCGGGGTGCAGGTCGATTTTGCTCGTCAACTCGTCATCTTCTTCCTGGCCTCTAGAATGTGTGCCCAAATTTGAAAGATTATATAAAAACTTGTGATCGCGCCCGACGCATAGAAACACACACACTTACAAACAGACATAGTTACAGAGAATGTTTTTACTGAAATTTTGTTTTTCGTGACAATTCCTCAACATTCGTCCAGAAATGGAATAAACATTTTGGATTTTGTTTCATGACTCCTTCCTCACCGAAGGATAAGGAAGCGAAACCTAAAATACGTTTTTGAAATATTAATATTTTGTGATGTAGTTGTAATTGTTAGTAAGTTATCAACGAGTGAAAATTAATTGCGTGTGGAGAAACTGCAAATATCAGAATTGGATGTGTAAAAACGCAACTTGTTTTCTCTAAATATGAAATCTTTTGCCCAATCTGGGAACTTTTTACATGCAATTTAAATATCAGCGGCACTTATTCCAGATCAAAGAAGTGTTGTATATTTTATGATGTGATGGCAGTAACGTCTACCAGTTGATACGCATAATTCTGTGATACTGTTTGAGGTTGAATTATATGTATCGTTTAGTGACTTCTTGATCCTTTTGCTCCGAAGGGAAGTTATTTACTATAATTCAATAAAAGGTTGTTGAGGTAATAAAAAGTAGTTTAATGCAACATACATTATAGGTATTTGAAAAGGTTAACACAACTGATTTTCTCTTGTTTATTTAAATAAAATATATTCTCTTGAAGAGGCGGTAAAACTAAAAATCCCTCAGAACCCACATCTGCTTCCGTTTCAGTTATTTTAGTCTGTTCTAAAATACGTCCATCCAGAAAAATGTTTTTATCTATTACAATTTCCTCTTTCTCATCATGTTCGTCTTGCCCTAGTTCTATCTCTTCAGGGAGACCAGGGCATCCTATAACATGTATCCACCCCAGTACCCCCATTAATTTATTTTCTAAATCATTGAATTCAGTTGATATGTAAGCTCCTCCTCCAGTCTGGTTAGTAGATGCTTTATAGGTACGTGCTTTTTTCTTCGTTTTCGATTTCCATTCATATAGGAACTAAAAAAAATATATGGTGAACATAATAATATTCATACATTAAAATAATAATAATATATACTTACAGCTTTCCACTTCTTCTTATCCTCTCTTGCCCCATTTTCTTCCAAATTTAATACGTTTAAAAGCTCATCCCACTTTTCTTCTATTTCGTTAGTTTTCAAAGGGTGGCACTTTCCAGAAACCATAAATGAATTATTTTTAAGAAAGTTAACCATTATTTCCATTTGCATTTTATTCGCTTTTTTACTTCTGGACATCTTAAGCAATCCAAATGAATCCTACAATTTGTAAAATATATTTTACCGAGTCTACCGTCAAAACTTTGAGGTTAGTTCCTACCTAGCAATTCACAATCTTCTTCTTTTAGGAAATAATTGTAACAATCTGTGTTGCCATATCTATTTTCATATGAATTGTGCACGCGGGAAATTTAATCATAACAATGTTGCTATCAGAAAAACTTATAACAATAATTGCCATACAGTAGCAAACAGAATACCAATTTATCAATAAGTATTGTTATAACTTAGATTCGTAACAATATGGTTGATGAAACAAGATTTTTAGCAATATGCAAACAGAAACGACCTGATTATGAGGTTTTTCAATAAAAATGCAGCAGTTAGTTCAACAATTAACAGAAGTTCATCATGGCTGTTCAAAAGATGGACCAAAAACAGTTTTCCACTTTTTTCGCAGAAAAAAAATCAAGCTACCATTCTGAATAAACTCACTGGTATTTAGATTTGAATTTGAAATCAACAACTCTTCAAAGGATTATTTGTTTTATAGGAGTATAATGGGGTGGGTGCCTATATTTTAATTACAGTGGAAATAAAAAATCATGACGTATTTCTTATTTTTTTTTAGACATACAAAATGTGTATATGTTAGACGATATAATGTATGTAATTTGTGGACTTGTAAACTTACAACAAATGCTTATTAAATACTAATTTATATATTTTTTGGTAATAAACAATATTTTTCTTTGTATTATAAGACATAATCAGAAAAACTTATTAGTAAAATTAGTATAATTTACAGTGACACATGATAACAGCTATTACATTTTTCCTGATCAATTTTTTTAATTCGTCTGCACAAAGTGGAACACTATATTTATTATATTATTGATCTATCTTTCCTGATGTTATCAGTCTAAAATCTAAAAGTTATATTCTAATGGTTTATAACAAGTCATAAAAAAAACTCGAGTCATTTAATTTTTCAGAATTTATATTCAGAAGCTTCAATCTTAAAGCAATACAGGAAATATATACGTGTTCCAAAATTCTTCACATCGATTAATTTGATTGTGTATTAATTCACTATCATAAGCTACTTCAATGATTGTTACTTCTTTGTTATTTTCAAAATTTGGCGAAGCCACACAAAATAAGCCCTTTTTTCTTTGACAAAGATGCATTTGTAGGTTCATTTGAGATAAATACTTTTTTGATATTATATTTTCATCGGAAATAAACCTTTTTATAGTTGACTGTTTTGATGGGCATTTAATTTCTATACAAAATTTTTCAGATAAGCCATCTGGAGATGCTCCAAATACAGGATGTTTCGACGAGAGCTGTATTCCTGATGAAACAGATTTAATGTTACGTGTTGCTTCCACAGCTTTAAGTACTTCTTTTTCTAACTGTTGCCTCCTCTTAATGGCTTCCGATGAAAATGGAGATGTGGCACCCATTATTTGTTGCACCAAGAGACCCTAACTTCATAAAATATGGAGCAGTCAAATTTTATATACAATTCTATTTAAACGATCTATAAAATTAAAAATATTTTGAAAAATTTTAGTACAATTTTTACAATACGTAGGGGCTTTTATTTTAAAAATGAGATCTATTGCTTAATATAAAGTATTGTTAGCATGTGAAAATTAGTCAAATTTGCCATTAATTTTGTTAATTTATTTCTTATAGATGCCTCGCAAACAGTCTGATAATGTTGGGAAAATCTTAAACATACTGAGAGATTATTCGGAACGTATACAGGGTGTTTCATGAGGAACTGTACATAGTCAAATGGTAGATAGGGCCCATCAAGGTTAGTAACAAACCACTATTTAAAATCATTTTAGCCAAGTATTTAGGGTTGTACAGGGTGATTTATGAATTTTTACCAAAATTTGCTTTCGTTGCCTTTTAGAAACTAATTGTCCGATTCAATTTATTTTTGGTACACATTAAGTACTATCAAATACCAACAGTTCGCCATAATTACAAAACCAAAATTCCAGATCCGTATTAGAAAAAATTTCATTTTATCTGTGCCCCCTAAAAAGTTCACCCTGTATATATTTTTTTAAAATCTTATTACTGTAGTTTGAAAGTACATAAACTACCAACAAAAGTGGAATACTTCGTTTTCTTGTCACACTTACAACAGATACAAAATAAACACATTAAATTTAAACATTATCTTGTTAAAATTCAAACTTTCAATAATTCAATATTATTTGTCAAAGTTCCTATCAGTTTAAGTTTCTAAGTAATTATAACTATTATTAGTTAAAAATAGTATGAAATACCAACAGTTAGTCGCAATCAGACAAGACTCCAGGACCGTATTAGGAAAATTCATCATCTCGTCGATTCCTCCTAAAATTTTCACCCTGTATATCTTATTCTTAACTTTACTTGCTATAATTTAAAAGTACATAAAGTATAAACAAGTAGTGTAGTGTGATCCGTTTTCTTATTACACTTTCAACAGGTTTTAAACCAACCAACAAAATTTATCTCGATAAAATTGACATTTTCAATAAATTGGTTTCAGTTAGAGCAGCTATTCTGTCTGTATATAATACTCATTGAATTCTAAAACAATTTAATAGTAACAGAACAGAACAAGCAAAATAAAAAACGCAACATGAATACAAAACAACATAACAAAACAAAATAATACATACTCGAATACGTATTAACAAAATAAAAAGTAAAAATCTATAACTTATTTTCAAAATGTAACCCCCCCCCTCTTCACGGCATTTTATTACCTACTACTACTAAATGTCCCACAGATTTTCGTATAACGTCCGGGAAGTTTCTTATTACGTTACAATACTGTTCAATTCGGTCTATTAATTGCTGCTCTCAAGTTGGACTAATGGCATTAGTAACGTAGAAACAAAAGTTATACCTCATCAACAATTATACCTGTCAAACTATTGCCAAAGCCGACTACTCCTTTTGTTAACAGTGTCGGTAGATAAAAAGTCTATTATATTCCTACTGTAGAAAGAATTGACAAACTTTCGCAGAAATCCTGCACAAACGTCTTTAGCTGCACACTAAATAAAATAAGTTAATTTCTTAAAACTAGAACTGAACATGAAAATATTCTACATTACAAATTAGAACAGAATGTACTAGATTACCCTTTAATTACTACACAACTTATGTGTCGGTAGTTGGACGTTCATAATTATTATTGAAAAGTGTGGATCACACTACACTACTTGTTGATACTTTATGTACTTTTAAATTATAGCTAGTAAAATTAAGAATAAGATATACAGGGTGAAAATTTTGGGAGGAATCTACGAGATGATGATTTTTCCTAATACGGTCCTGGAATCTTGTTGATTGCGACTAACTGTTGGTATTTCATACTATTTTTAACTAATAATAGTTATAATTACTTAGAAGCTTAAACTGATAAGAACTTTGACAACTAACATTGAATTACTGAAAGTTTGAATTTTAACAAGATAATGTTTAAATTTAATGTGTTTATTTTGTATCTGTTGTAAGTGTGACAAGAAAACGAAGTATTCCACTTTTGTTGGTAGTTTATGTACTTTCAAACTTCAGTAATAAGATTTAAAAAAAACATATACAGGGTGAACTTTTTAGGGGGCACAGATAAAATGAAATTTTTCCTAATACGGACCTGGAATTTTGGTTTTGTAATTATGGCGAACTGTTGGTGTTTGATAGTACTTAATGTGTACCGAAAATAAATTGAATCGGACAATTAGTTTCTAAAAGGCAACGAAAGCAAATTTTGGTAAAAATTCATAAATCACCCTGTACAACCCTAAATACTTGGCTAAAATGATTTTAAATAGTGGTTTGTTACTAACATTGATGGGCCCTATCTACCATTGGACTATGTACAGTTCCTCATGAAACACCCTGTATATGTAGAACATAGTCTAAAGCCAGTTCCTCCAAAAATTATGTTTGGGATAATATGAGCAAGTCACTAAACTACATTGTTACAACCAAGAGTCTATACCGTGCTTTCAGATCTCACAGCTACATCGAGACACGACAATCGTACATATTCGAAGTAGAGGGGAGATCATGGCCGGTGCTGTGTGACCTATTCGGATGGGGGTCTCAGTCGACGATGCATGTCGGCTAATTCCCACATTTGGCATTCTGTAGCCCCACTCACTCACGAGCTTGACCGAATGCTCCCCTTGTGTAGTATTGCGAGATGAAAGCACGGTATACCATCGTTTTATTTAACAGATATAATCTATTGGAGTATTTAGGGAAAGAACATATTCCAGTCATAATGAAAACGTCACCATCATTGGTAAGCGACACTAGTATATCATCAGAATCTGGATGTTCCTGTAATAGTGAAGATCAAGATAATCTAGATTCACTGACTTTTCATATAACATGAGCAGGAGTGGAACAGAATAGTTCCAAGAGACGTAATATATAAAGAAGATATTCATTGAACTTAATTCTGGGAATCACACCAAATTCTAAAAAATAAATAGAAATAAGAAAATTGCCAAAATATGTCAAGATAAAAGGGTAGTATCAAAGGCAAACCTCAACAGTTTGCCCCAGAAAACCACTGTATATAGTTCTAAATGAATATAAATACAATATTGTTATCTAAAATTCGTATCAGCGGTTTTCTAGTATTTTACACTAGAAAATATAATAACAAAATGTATATTATATAATATATACAGGGTGTATTCTAAAATCACCGACAAACGGGAACTGGAGATTCTGTGATCCAAAATAAGACGAAAGTTGTTATAAATGTATTTCCAAAAATGCTTCCTAACCGAGCTACAGGGTTTTAAAAACAATTTTTTTTTTTAGTTTTTTGGAGTTTTTTCAAAAACTGCAACGTCATCTTCGTCATCGATCCCCGCTCCCCGCACGTTACTCAACAGAATTCTGAGATAGAATCGTTCCAATTGTTCCTCGGACGCGCTGATCTCGGCGGTGCAACCTATCACTTTGCAGGCCGACCTGCTGCGGACTCGCCACGAAGAGGTAGCGTGCTCCCAAATATAGTACTCAGGAATTTCCTGGCACTTATATTGACGAACAGCCGGCGAGGAACGATTCAATTCGAACCAAGCCAACAATTTGGAACGTTTCTCCATCCTGAACCGGATGTCCTCCTCCTCATCTTCTGCCTCGTTAAACGCGACTACGTCCTCGTCGGGAAGATGCACCGGCAAAACTAACACGGAGTGAGATCTGCCGGACGTCTTGAATTCGAGCAATCTCCAATCGGCCTCCATAGAACTGACGTATCTGCAATCGAGATATCGTTGAATATCATCGATGCAATACGTCCTGCCCGGAAGATTTTGCTGTCGTTCGTTACCTATTACGCCTCCGTCGTCGACAACGTCGTCCCGTCGTCGCTCCTGATGCGGTTATTGAGACGATTGTCGTTGTTGTTCGTCATCGTCGACGTTATCCGCAACAATAGTTATGCTGTCCGGCCCTTTCGTAATGTATTTGTACAAATACTTCATGGTGCTGAGAGACCCGACAGCTTCGAAATTGATGTGGCACGCGTACTTCGCCAAAGCGTAGGCGTTGTAAGGCACTACGCGTCGGTTAGTAACGTACCGATCGATCTGGGGCAAGCGAATGAACCTGCCGAACGCGTATTGGCATTGTTTACCATGCTGCAACACAGATATGTCTTTGCACGTCAGTAAAGAATGACTAAACGCTCGCTGCATATATTCAGACAAAGCTTACTACGGTTCAGCACTGGTGCGTGTTCTGGCGTGGTAAGTATTGTCTTATGGATAGCAGCGCATTGTTTACCACGTTGCAACCCGCCGTTACAGGCTTTTGCGTTTCCGTTACAGGCTTTTGCGTTTCCGTTACAGGCTTTTGCGTTTTGAGCGCCACGTGACATTTTTTATTGTCTTTTAGATCATTTTTATTAATTACCTAGGTATACAAAAGAGTGTCAAAAAGCGTCACGTGACTCTCGTCAGATAAAGACTACGTGATTCGACGATATAAAAAAGCATGTCGCAGCAAATTACAAACCGCAATCAGATAGATTTTAATTGGTTGGAAATTGAAAAAACCAGCTGTGAATTCATTTCCACCAAACAAATTTGGTCTCACTGGTTTGAGATTTGTGTTGTAACATCATAAAAACAACATTATCATATAATACAAAAACTAGTTTATTATGCATACCAAAATACAAACTATTAGAAGGCAGTATACGAAAATATAATCTTAGTGTGCAATTCCATGTGATTTTGCATTGGCTCTATTTAAATCAATATTTTCCTTTAAGGATCTTTGTCTTTTACGATTAGTTGGTTTTTCTTGCTTGGATGGCCTACCAGCTTGAATACGTTTTGCTCCAGATGTTAAACCACATCTATTTTTTCTACGGCTGACTGATGTTGGTTGAACAGAAATATTCTTTTTCAATGTGATATTTTTTTATGTATGAACAAAATTGAGTAAGTCAGAGGGCGTAGTAATTTTACTCAGAGTTTTATTGAATTTATTGGTTGCATTAGTCATATCAACCGTTTTGCTATTAGAAGCTATTTTACTAATGCGTTCAAAATGTTCTGATAGCTCTGTTACAGCTGCAGAATGTTCTTTACATAGATTTGTTTTATTCATCGACAGTATTTACTATTTCGGCAATAAAATTATTATCCTGTTGTCCAACTTTGTTAAATTGTTCTGTATTAATTGGCAATTCGTTTATTGTTTCCACATCAGCTGACATATCATCGTAAAATTCTGGGGATATATTTTCTCCTAAAGCCAGTTCTGCTAATTCTTTCCTGTCATCGCGGTTTATTTGCATACAGTTCCTAAAAGTAATTCCAAACTTATTTTGTATAGCGCAAAGATGTTTACAGTATCTTCCACCCTGTCCATAAATACAGTCGCAAAATGCAATATCTACATATGCAGTATAGAACATATGATCATCGTTCTCCGAAGAAACCAGAAAAGTATTTTCGTCGATTTTTTGAACAGAGACTTTGGCAGAATGTGACATTTTTCTAAACAGTATTTCATTTTTTGAGTTCCGATAATTTGCAAATGATAGCAAATGTCGCTTTTGATAGGATTCGAAAACTTTGGCGATAAAATCGACTAAGGCACAAGCATTGAACGCTTTACATCTTTGAAGAACAATATCTTTAAAAATACGAATAGACGCTTCTACATAATTGTTCGTATTATTTCCTCGTGTTAATAAAGTACTTCTATAAGCTAACGACCACTCCTCCCTCCGCTCCCAATAATTAGTCATATGTGCTTGAATAGTATCATATTTTTTTAAAATGGCATCGTTTAAAATATAGTCATAATTTTCGCGAACTTCTTCAATAGTATTTGCATACAGGATTCTCCTAAATAATAACATAATGTGTCGTCTATCATCCTTTAAAATACCGTGGTGACTATCCCACAACCATCGCCACATAGCTTGGCACACATGAAAAATACATAGAAGTCTACGGGATTCAGGAAAAACATTCTTTAAGGCATTTCTTTCTGCACTGGAGTCGTCAGTCATAAATATTTTCGGGAAACCAAAACCTCCAAAGCTTTCCTTGGGTAAGGACTCACGTAATAATTGAAACGCTGCCGTGTAGTTTTCTTCTGACTGTTCAGTATGGAGAATGCAGGCTAGAGGTATTGCACCAATTTTAGTAGCTCCAAAAAAAAATGTAACACACGAATTTGTTTGGTCGCATGAACCACTGGAGTCTACAAAAACTATCTCATGGCTAAATACGTGGGTATGGGCTCTCATCATAATTGGCGTTAATACAATGATAATTAGAGGATCTTCATGAATAACTACTTTAATACCCATTTCAGCAAATAAGTTCTGTTTTTTTCTTAAAACGTGTCAGCTGGTTGATGTTACTTTAATTCGAATACAGAATTAAATGGAATTACTAACCCTTAAACTAAGGGTGCGACTGATGGACAAGTGCTGGGCGAACAGCTGTTCAGACTGCACATATATCTGCCCGGTAGAGTGGTATATGCAGCGTTTATTTATTTCTAGCTCAGTCCAATTTCGGAGTCTCCGGCTCAGGGCGTTACTTCACCCAGTAGATTTTTGACTTTAACTAACCACGAAACTATTCACAAGATGTATCTCTAACGTACTACTTTCTATATTAATCAACTTTGGGGTAGCAAACTATGAGCAACCGATATATAAAATACCACAACGTTTGCAACAAAACTTATATTACTCAATATTTACAGAGAATAAAATGAACAAATGAATGTATATATGAATTTCACCAACCTGAAGGGGTGGTTACCAGAACAAGCACCATAAAATATGATGGTGATGTACTCTCACTATAGGTAACTTTTAACACTATAACAATACATGGGGGGTTCACTAGATAATTGGGGAGGAATCAGGGATGTACATAAAGTATAAAACCTCAGTCGACTGGTGCTTTTGACCTCTGAACCTAGAATAGGGTATAAACGGTGTTAGGGACAAGAGTATGAACGTTACCTGTAATAGAGTTTATAAGCAAATAGAATAATACACTAAAACTAAATACTAAAGACTGACTTGACGATACGTAATCTATGCGGTAACCTGGAGCAGCTCTATGAAGCCGATGTCCACCAGACAGAAGGTCGGGAACTCGTACCAGTGATTACCAGCGATTTCCAATGATCTCGAAGATTATGTCGCTAGGGGACGACTGTTGGACTGACCCCAAATCTGGATCTGAACCTGGTCCCGTCTCTGGATAGTTACTTGAACCCTTTATTTGGACCCTTAAACGCGAAATGAAACCGTTTAATACACAATAACGCTTAGCCAAGCAATTTCTCGTATGAAAATAAAATGATAACTCACCTTGTCGCTGCAAGGGCTGCGCTATTTGTAGACTGACTACGGATTGATTGTTTACGTAGACTTGATGGAAATGGACTTGCACGTTCTGTAATTAATAAAAGAAACACCGATCTAGACATGCTGAGCAAGATGTAAAATGGCGCTAAAATGCTTACCTAAATTCTGTAATTTTACACGCTAATAATCCCGGAACGGATATATAAGGTGGCCTAAACTAAAGCACAAGGCACGACCCAAAAGACAACACCTTATTTTATAGCACTCCAATAAAAGACCCCACTTAGGAACGTGAATTAACTTATCGCGTTATTACTATGGAGCACTATCTCGTGTAAACGTAAAACAGAACCATATATCATGCCCGCGTCTACAGCAAGTAGAAACGGATCTGTCCGCGCAAGGAACGCTCAGCTCTATTGGCTGCGCTCCATCGATAACCAAGCGATTTTTAATACCGACTGAGTCGGACGGAACACAATTGCCACCAACAGCTCTCATATGTAATACAGGGTAGTATCATTCTCATGTTACCTAGGCAGTGAATAATTGAAACGTAACAACTCCCCCTTCACTCACAAGAAAAAAAAAGAATTTTCTTTTTTTTTTTCTCGAGAATGAACTAAACAATTGGCGTTAGAGACTAGCCTAACTCGCTATCCTATCCTAATCCTATGAGGCTAAAAAGCATCATAATAACCCGCCTCCGGCTATTATTGCGCTATCAACAAAACAAACACTGGACTTAAAAGGCATGGGTAGCCGGTCCTACAACTACCCATCTAGCCAAGGCGATGACGGCGGGATTTCTCCCTAAGTCGGCCACGACGACGACCCTTCCGAACGGCAGCTGGCAAGAGACCACAGCAGAACATCGGACCGGCACACACAACAGTGTTAACCAGGCTTCGACCTGGCTAACCAAACCGGTGACCTGCTGTGTGTTTGGTCCAATCCGACGCTCCAGGCACCCTCCGCCAGCTTCACATTGAAGTGAGCCGCCGAAATGCCGCCGCCCCTGGTCCACCCAGAGTCCCTCTTTGTCGACGAATAGTGGCCGTACAGAGGACTTCTACCTCCCGCAGGTGAATGCCGCGGTGACAATATTCACAAACCCCTGTCACAGGGCTATTACCAAATATCTAACACCAATATAGCCGAAAAGTATTTTTCCTGCACTAGGGCGGGACAAAAGAACTACCAAAACGAAACAGATGTTTAAAAACATATGTTTACCAAAGTCAAAATCAGGTATACACTCACTAACCAAAGCCATGCCAATCCGTCATCAGATATTCCAACCAAACAGGAAACTAGTCTAAATCAGGTGGATGAGCCTTAAGGTCCTTAATATGCCAAACTGTGCCCTTACTCGCCGAATCGTTGAGTTCATACGTCCAAGGTGACAGAACTTTACTAATTGTAAACGGTCCTATAAATTTGGGAGCCAGTTTAGCCGAAAAGTGTTTAGTCGCATCCAATTGCGCATGTGCGCGTCTCCAAACCTTTTGGTTCAAAGTGAACTTATCAGGCCGGCGTCGTAAATCATAATATTGTTTACTCTTAATATAGGCTTTCGAAAGTTTAGCCTGAACGTCCCTATATATTTCCACGAAAGCGAGCTTGCGATTTTCCGGATCAAATTTAGGAAATTCCGAATCTGTAGGCACATATTTTTCACAATTCCCGTCTAAACTTACTTCGCGTCCGAAATTAATAAAGTTGGGGGTGAAACCGGTGACTTCATGTTTAGCAGATCTAATCGCGAAACCTACTTTCGGTAAATATTCGTCCCAGGCTCTATGATTTTTACTAACATATGCTGAAAGCTTAGACTTAATAACTCGATTAACTCGTTCCGTTATGTTACACTGCGGATGGTAATTTGCCGTGTACGCAATATTTACGTTATATTTCTTCGCCAGATCTTTAAATAATTTACTCTGGAATACAGTGCCATTGTCAACAATAAGGGTGGATGGTGCACCGAACAAAAGGTAAATATTTTCCTCAATAGCTTTAGACACACTACTAGCGGTCGCGGCTCTTAAAGGAAACAGCATCACAAACTTACTGAAATTATCTACTACCGCGAGAATATACGCGTAACCTTTAGATGTTCTAGGTAGAGGACCCATTAAATCAGCACTGATTTATGACCAAGGTCTGTCAACGGTAGGCGTTTTACTTAGCATGTGACCTGCTACAGGTTTCTGTTCTGGTTTGGTGCTAATGCAAACTTCGCAATATTTAACAACTTTAGCCACGTCGGCTCTTAATTTTGGCCAGTAATATGTATTCCCTATTCGAGCTACAGTTTTAAATACTCCAGCATGTCCACTACACGGATCGCAATGAGACGAGTTTATAATTTCGAGACGTTTCTCTTTAGGTATCACCAATTTCCAGGGATCAGAAGGATCTGCCAACTCTGAATATCTTTGACGTACATACTTGTACAGCTGACAATCGTTCTGCACCCTCCATAAGGGATACCGCAAAGGAGACTTTTTTACACGTTCTAACATAGACAAATACCACTTATCCGTAGTATCGTCATTTAAAATTTCATAATCCTGTATATTATTAACCATTATATCTACCGACGACGTTTCGACAAAATCAGTTGAAATTGGTACAGCACGTGACAAAAAATCGGGGACAGCATGATCAGAACCTTTTCGATGTATTATTTCGTAATCGTAGGGCTGTAGTCGTAAAGCCCAACGCGCTAAACGACCCTGAGGGTCTTTTAAATTATGCAACCAAAGTAAAGAATGACAGTCGGTTAGGATTTTAAAGTGAAAACCGTCTAAATAGTGCCGTAGCTTCTCGACTGCCCAAATACAGGAAATGCATTCTCGCTCTACGGAACTGTACTTCCGCTCTTGACTAGTCAACGAACGAGACAAGTAGCAAATTACTTTCTCACCATCATCGAAATTTTGCGTCAGCACAGCCCCTATCCCATACGCAGAAGCATCTGTTTGCACATAAAACGTACGTTCGAAATCAGGACAAGTTAGTATCGGTGCTGTCACTAAATATTCTTTAAGCATTTTAAAAGAACCTTCACACTCAGGTGTCCAACGCCAATTTACCTTTTTCTTTGTCAAATTCGATAAAGGAGCTACAATAGTTGAAAAATTAGGGACGAATCTACGATACCACGACGCAGTACCTATGAATCGACGAACCTCTTTAACAGTTTTCGGAGCAGGAATGTTTAAGATAGCCTCTACTTTCGCTGGGTCGGGACGTAAACCAAATTTATCAACAATATAACCCAAATACTTCAGTTCCGAACGACAAAACTGACATTTGTCAAAATTAACTTTCAAACCAGCCAAGTGTAGTCTATCAAACACCTTCTGCAACGTCTCCATGTGTGTCTCAAAATCTTGTGACACAACCACTATATCGTCCAGATACACGAGCACGGAAGGTTGTAAGTCAGCACCCAGTACCGAATCTATCAACCGTTCCCAAGTAGCCGGACTATTGGTGAGCCCAAATGGCATGACACAAAACCTATACAAACCACCTACAACACTAAATGCAGTGTAATCTTTCGAAGATTCCGCTAGCGGTACCTGCCAATAAGCACTTTTAATGTCCAACGAACTAATAAATTTAGCATCCCTTAACTTATCTAAAATTCCCGAGATTAGAGGGATAGGATATGCATCCTTTTTTGTACACGCGTTCAACTTTCTGTAATCCACACAAAAACGATAGGTATTGTCCTTCTTCGGGACCATGCACACAGGCGATGACCAAGGACTCTTACACGGCTCTATTATACCCAAGTCAAGCATCTTTTTGACCTCATCGTCGATAAGCTTTTGCTTCGCAGGAGAGACTGCGTAATGACGCTGCTTGATAGGTTTAGTGCCGGGTAATAATTCTATGTCATGCTCAACCATATGTGTCCGCCCTAAGGTTGTCCCCATTATTTTTTTATTATTTTCCAATAACCAATCTAAAACCAATTTCTGATCCGCATCCAAACTAGAAGTATCTACTATATTACACAAAGTCAACATAGGTTCACATTCCGAGAAATACCAAATGCGCTGTCTTAAATCGGGTATAATGTTCATAGCAATCCAAAAATCAACCCCAAGTATCAATCTATGTGGTAGGTCTGGTACCACTAAAATATCTATCACCCGAACTCTATCACCCAAAGAAATTGGAGTTGTAACATAACCTATGCTATAACAAACCTGTCCATTTGCAACAGTACACTCTGAACGTCTCGTTTTCAAATGCAACCCCATTTGTTTCAAAATTTCAAAACCCGTAGACCCTACAATTGTTCTCGAAGAACCCGAATCTAATAAGCCTACTAATGAAAAACCAAATACTGACACTTCCAAATAAGGACGTTGATCGCCCACTACCTGTGTAAAAATATAATTTAAATAAAACTGAGATATCGGATCGCAATGTAAAATATCAGTCGAATCGTAATTTTCGGTGGACGCTACTCGACTACTTAGCGCCTCCCTGAGTAGTTTTCCGGTCGCTTACAATCAGGGCAAGTTTTAACAGTAAACCCTTTCTTGCCGCATTTAAAACAATGTTTCGCCCGAGCCTCGGAACAATTCCTCGCTATATGACCAGCTTTGTCACAATTAAAACACTTAAAGTTGGCGGTGCGTGTATCCGTACCAGCTTTATCAACTTCCAATAAACTTGACCTTGATGAGGTGGACGCAACAGACGAAGTACCCGAAGCGTATGCCAATTCTGGAATCAGCGACTTCCTCTTCGATGGAGGAGGTACATAAGATTTAGCAAGTCCCCTCTTAAAATCGAGTTTACGGCAAAACACTAACAGCTGCGTAACTGAATTAATTTCCGCAAAAGCTAAGAATGGGTGGTAATACGGATCTATTCGCTCTAAAATAATTTCTAGCTGAGTCATGTCCTCTACAGGTGTCCGCATTTTTCCAAAAAGTCCAATCATGCTGGCTACATATAAGCCAATACTTTCGTTAACACCTTGGGTACGTTTTTTAATATCTTCGAACAAATCACGATCAAAGTTCTCCGGTAAGAATTGTTCTTTCATTAGCTCTACCAAGCTATCCCAATCAACAGCAAAATTTTTCACAAGCTTATACCAAGTGTAAGCATCGTCACTAAAAAAATCTACCGCGTCGGTAAAAAGCATTGCCTTTGTAACACCGCGCGATTTACATCGTTCTTCCACTTGCTCAATGAACGTTATGAAAGATATTTCTCCAGGCTTCCCTGTAAACTTCAAATTCCAATCGCGAACCGGTACAGGTTTCGACTTAACTACTACTTGTTCATCATCACTACTAACTACTAAATCGGTAGCTGAACTATGAGCCTCTGGTTGTCCCACGGTTTTGCGTAACACTGACAAATCGAATACCGTTGATTCCTGTCTACGTTCTCGTTTGGCTTTCTCCTGTAACTGATCTACTGCTAACAAGAGTGCCTGCCTAATGTCCGTTTTCTTGGCAATTTCCTCAGCAGAGGAAGGACTCGAATTATTAACGCGACCTATGGAATGTAAAATCTTTGTGGTTATTGTTCGGTATTTACTGTCATTTACTACCCCTGAAAAATCTGCTATGAGCGCACGTATATTATCCACACTGGCATCTAAAGCTGTGACGTCGTCAGCCCATTTAAACGGGTATCGCGGATTTTTCATGGCCAATGCAGTTCTCTCTAAACTCAACGCGGAACGCAAAATAGCACGCATATCTACTACCGTGAGCACTTCACCATCTCCTAAACCACGAATGGCCAACTCATAACTTAGCTCATCCTTTACTAAACGGTTGATGTCCATTTTCGTTTGGCCCGCCATTCTATTTATCTAAGTTCAAATTTAAAACAAAGAACTAAAATTTAACAAAACTTTCAAAATATTAATCTATACTAATCAACCATAAGTCACTTTCTAGTCACTTTCCCGATTGTAACTTCAATTTATGCTCCAAAAGTTTGTTAAAGAAAAACTTTAACACGCGTCTGATAGTAAGTATACGTTTTCTGCAAAGATTTATCCCAAAATCGAATCAAAACCCACGATAAAATCTTTTCCAGCAATGAAAATTATCTGCGAGCACTGTCAAACAATCCAAAAAAAAATTATATAAGTTACTATAATAATTTACGTTACTAAATAAACTCCGGCCTAAACAAAACAATGCGTCAATTACTAGTATCTTAACGCACAATAATTGATTAGCCGAAATAGACAAATCCGTGAAATAAATTCAAAAATATTCCCGTCCGATATACAAAACACTCAAGTTGTCACCCTGTATACCAAACCGAAATCTGAAATACGTAGAAATACACCGATTCAAATCTAATATTAGAAAACCACTGCAAAAGCTTCCCTGCAAGAAATCAAACTACAAATCGTCTATTCTACACGACAAGATTTCATCAGCAATGGGCAGGCAGTTACAAAACAACGATCCTAAAAGTTATCAATTTTTTTCAAATAATCGATTACCAAAACATACAAAATATGAGGCCGCAAAATTATATTCCGTTAATTTGCTAAATTGACCAATAAATTAATTAACAATAAACCGATATTAATTAAGATTCACTCCCCTTTCCAAAAAAAAAACGAATTTCCAATTCGTTATAAATGCAATTAAAGTCTGTAAACAGCCAAAGTTTCATCATTTATGGAAACAAGTAATCAGCTGGTTTCCTACACTCCAAATAAATTTCAATGTCAACGTCCACTACGTATTGTGTCTCTCTTTATATATCGATTGTCTTTGTTGCATTCCCAAAGAATATTAAATTGTTTTGATTTCAACTACCAAGAAATAACTCGAAGCAAAGAACAAGCAACAAAAAATGGGACTAAATTTCTTTCACTAAACTTGCAATTTATTTAATTATTTGCATACGACTTTCACCATTCTAATTATAATATTTGATTACTCAAGTTATCAAAATACAACCCTCAAAATTTACTTATCAAAAGTGAAAAAAAAAAAAAATGCAACTTTTCCAAAATTTCAATTTTCAAATTTTTCAAAACTTATCCCAAAAAATAAGAAAGCAATAGTTAGATATACTGAGCCTTTTTATCGTTGGGCGCCACTGTCAGCTGGTTGATGTTACTTTAATTCGAATACAGAATTAAATGGAATTACTAACCCTTAAACTAAGGGTGCGACTGATGGACAAGTGCTGGGCGAACAGCTGCTCAGACTGCACATATATCTGCCCGGTGGAGTGGTATATGCAGCGTTTATTTATTTCTAGCTCAGTCCAATTTCGGAGTCTCCGGCTCAGGGCGTTACTTCACCCAGTAGATTGTTGACTTTAACTAACCACGAAACTATTCACAAGATGTATCTCTAACGTACTACTTTCTATATTAATCAACTTTGGGGTAGCAAACTATGAGCAACCGATATATAAAATACCACAACGTTTGCAACAAAACTTATATTACTCAATATTTACAGAGAATAAAATGAACAAATGAATGTATATATGAATTTCACCAACCTGAAGGGGTGGTTACCAGAACAAGCACCATAAAATATGATGGTGATGTACTCTCACTATAGGTAACTTTTAACACTATAACAATACATGGGGGGTTCACTAGATAATTGGGGAGGAATCAGGGATGTACATAAAGTATAAAACCTCAGTCGACTGGTGCTTTTGACCTCTGAACCTAGAATAGGGTATAAACGGTGTTAGGGACAAGAGTATGAACGTTACCTGTAATAGAGTTTATAAGCAAATAGAATAATACACTAAAACTAAATACTAAAGACTGACTTGACGATACGTAATCTATGCGGTAACCTGGAGCAGCTCTATGAAGCCGATGTCCACCAGACAGAAGGTCGGGAACTCGTACCAGTGATTACCAGCGATTTCCAATGATCTCGAAGATTATGTCGCTAGGGGACGACTGTTGGACTGACCCCAAATCTGGATCTGAACCTGGTCCCGTCTCTGGATAGTTACTTGAACCCTTTATTTGGACCCTTAAACGCGAAATGAAACCGTTTAATACACAATAACGCTTAGCCAAGCAATTTCTCGTATGAAAATAAAATGATAACTCACCTTGTCGCTGCAAGGGCTGCGCTATTTGTAGACTGACTACGGATTGATTGTTTACGTAGACTTGATGGAAATGGACTTGCACGTTCTGTAATTAATAAAAGAAACACCGATCTAGACATGCTGAGCAAGATGTAAAATGGCGCTAAAATGCTTACCTAAATTCTGTAATTTTACACGCTAATAATCCCGGAACGGATATATAAGGTGGCCTAAACTAAAGCACAAGGCACGACCCAAAAGACAACACCTTATTTTATAGCACTCCAATAAAAGACCCCACTTAGGAACGTGAATTAACTTATCGCGTTATTACTATGGAGCACTATCTCGTGTAAACGTAAAACAGAACCATATATCATGCCCGCGTCTACAGCAAGTAGAAACGGATCTGTCCGCGCAAGGA
The DNA here is from genome assembly GCA_963680705.1 of Rhagium mordax. Classification (NCBI taxonomy): domain Eukaryota; kingdom Metazoa; phylum Arthropoda; class Insecta; order Coleoptera; family Cerambycidae; genus Rhagium; species Rhagium mordax. The sequence continues at coordinate 32,915,444 of OY796664.1, forward strand.
ACGCTCAGCTCTATTGGCTGCGCTCCATCGATAACCAAGCGATTTTTAATACCGACTGAGTCGGACGGAACACAATTGCCACCAACAGCTCTCATATGTAATACAGGGTAGTATCATTCTCATGTTACCTAGGCAGTGAATAATTGAAACGTAACAAACGGCTATAACATCTGAATGTTCACGTCCACCAAAGTGTTTCTGTTATCGAACCCAGGAGATGCTGTGAAAGTAGTTTTAAGAAAAAGATCCCAATTAGACATAAGCACACAAGCTAAGGCTTGAATGGTGTATGTGGAACATCTGTTCCATGTACACCATTTTTTTATCAAAAATATGTCGAATTTCAAGTCAGTTCCTAAACCCAAAATTCCTTCTTTTTGCCTGATATGCATGAATCCATGCATATCAGGATTTTTTATAAAATTTATAAGACGATTTTCAGTACAGTTTCCAAAATTCCCTTTATCTTTTTCGGCCCATATCTCATGTTTGAACGAACGCATCCAGGCACGATGCAGCATGTAGAGACGACCAAGGACATGCATTGTCCTCAGCCAGTGCCGATTCCTCGAAGGACGGACTGCGCCACTACAATGATCATAGCGCAGATGATCATTGTCATAAGCCGGTCTAACAGATCACAGGAATACTCCACAAAGGCGCGAGAGTGAATCTACCGTAGATCGGTAGCTCTTGATCTGATCTACCATAGACTGATCCACCTTCGTGGTCGCACTGATCTACGGACCCATAGGTTCACTCTACCCTCGCGTTCTGGAATTCCTAGTGAGTCCGTGACCTACGGCTTCCAAGGATGGTTGAGCTGGCCTCGCCTACCCATTGGTCATCGTCTCTACCGGGATCGTGTCTGATAGCACCATTTTGAAATTTTAGGAACTGAATAAAAATTGGAAATAGCGGAATTTTGCGACGCCACGTGGCGATATGAAATGGTCTCGGGTCTTTTCCATATCTATAGTGGGAGACCTCCCAATGATCTCGCAAAATGGAAGTCCGGTATTTTTGATCAAATCAAGCCAGGATAAGCCTCAGTGCGGTACGCACGGGTACCGGGGCACTTCTCCATTATTACCAGGTGACCGCCTTGTGAGATAGCATTCGAAGAGATTTCCCCTTTCTGAAATATCCACAGACGTCTAACGGCATATACCCATTTTGGAGAATATTACCTTAAATTTTTAGTCTATAATTCTAACAGCAAATCTATAAAACCCACTCACTAAATTGCCAGTCACGTCCATGTAATAATTCTCTTTCGGCAATCGATCACTCGTCTTTAAGCGCGGCCGTCGCGGTCGCTGACCCCTTGTGGGGGTATCGTGGTTATGGTGGCAGACCTTGCTAGGTGAGGCTCTATATGTATTATGATGATTGTTTAATATATACCCTTATTTATTATCCATGTCTTCTTATTGCGTTCTAGTAATAGTCTAGTATCTGTGTTGACCCCATAGCTAACGACCCTCGCATTTGCGTCGGTTTGACCATTCGGCTGAAGCCAAAGAAGAGTGAACGAACAAGACCTGTCTGGGCAGGTGTCAGAAGTGAATTGTGTATTGTGCAAAGTGTTTAGCTGGTGTTGTATCTTTAGTTCAGGACGTTGCGAAGCCTGTATACGAGGAAGCATTCATTGTCGACAGTTGCCGTTAATCTATCGATTTCGAGACTTCGATATATTAAGGGTTTGCCACGACCTGCGTTGAATTCAACGGCCAAGAGTTAAATCAGATGTGGTGACAGCGGTTGGTTGACTTAATACGAATATCGGTCGTTCCCTCCCACTATCACTGGTTATAACGAATGGTTAACTAACGTTGACACAGCCTTAGCAAATTAGTTTAGTTATTAAACGTTGATATGGCGCCCAACGTGGGGCTGTGCTTCGGTTGACCTCATCTCTTGCATGAATCGTAGTCATGAACGACAATCCTTTGATATCTTTGACCCCTAGTGGCTTCTACGAGCAAGAGACCGGGTTGATGGAAGATTCCTCCGTAGTGCCGGAGCGGCAGCCGGAACTGATCAGTAATGTTTCTCCCTCGTTGAGGTCCCCTGAAAATCCTCCATCAATGGAAGATCTATTCGCCAAGATGGCGCAAACTTTTGTAAACGCTATGCAAGACGCAGCACAGTGCACAACTTCTACCTATGACCGACCACGTATTCCTAACGTGGAATATCATGGCTTAGACCATGAGAGTCCCGAAACTTTCATCAGAAATTTCGAAGACTATTGTCACAGAGCAAGAATTAATAACAGTACAGACCGATTCCATTTAATAACTGAACAACTCAAAGGAGAAGCCCGAAAATGGTTCGATCAATATCGAACTCTCATTACTTCGTACGAAGTATTCATTGAACGTTTCCGCAATAGATTTGATTCAGGCGATATCTACACTCAGGCAATCACAAAACTTTATGGAGAGATGCAGCATGCAGGTGATTCATCAGCGGTATTCATTACCAAGAAAATATGTCTTTTTAATAGGGTCGACCCCTTCAAACCGGAAGCTCTGAAGGCCAGCATCATACTGGACCAACTCAGACCGGAGATACGTTCTCGCTTACGCGGAACACATATTTTTAACACTGAGTCACTTGTATCGATAGCATCTAGGGTAGAGCGAGATATAGCTGATGAAGGATCTGCGGCACGTTCAATCGAAACCAAATCTAAGGCAAAATCAAATCAAAATTATAATCAACCATCTTCTGGCAACTCCTATAATGGCCGTGTTTGGCATACTCCCCAAAGTGAGAATAACAATAGAGACACTCAAGACGTCAGGAACCGACAAGTCCATTTCCAAGAGCAGGCAACCTCTAGTCGATTCTGTCCTGATGTCCAATGGCATTACCATTCCGATTGTCCAAACAATCCTTATAAGAGACGACAACAGGGAAACTTCTCAGGGGTTCGGGAACAGGGCAATTCCCGCAATCCACCTCCAGTCGGCCCTACGAGTACGCCTCGTCGTCAATAGACCAATCCCAAACTATAAACCCATTTGACCACTTACCTGACCTGACGTCAGAATACCCAGAATATGCCAAAGACCCTGCCAACTTTCAACCTATAATCCTATCAGAAGCCATTAACCATTTATCAAATTTTTATCCTTTGCCTCGAATCAAAATTATCGTTAATAATAAACTTGTGTTCGCACTTCTTGATACCGGTGCTACAAGGAATATCATTCATCCGCAATTTCTCTCATCGATGAATAATCTATCAGATCCTCAAACTTTCGCTCTTGCTTGTGGCGATCAAGTTATTGATTCGCAAGGCACTACTTCTCTAGACATCTTTATATCGGATGTTCGTTTCCATGTACCATTTCAAGTTATCGAAGAACTGAACGAAGGAATCATATTAGGAGCTCCATTCCTTTATTCTCAACATGTCGTATTTGACTATCATAGGAAATGTGTGTATGTGGGAATAGACAGACGTATAACCGTGTTCTGGAATCAGGCAACCGATAGAGCATCTAATGAAGAATTGCCGGAAACCCTAAAAATTTCTAACTCCATTTTCAATTCACTTTTCAAAGAATTTTCTGATCTATTTACGGTGGAATTGACTCAAGCGACCACCGTAAGTGTTAAACACAAAATTATCGTTAAGGACCATCGTCCATTCAATGTAAAGCCATATCCCATGTCGCCTAGTAAAAAGAAGATCATGTATGATCAGATAGAGGAAATGCTAAAAGCCGGTGTTATTGAATCAAGCACATCACCATATAGTTCACCCCCAGTCATCATTGAGAGACAAGATAAGAAACCGCGTTTCTGTATCGACTATCGTAGATTAAACGAAGTCACGCTTGACGAAGCCTCTGTTTTACCAAAAATCTATGAAAGTATCAAGGACCTGGGGAAAGCTACAGTATTTACAGTACTTGATTTGAAGAGCGGATATTGGCAAATTCCTTTAGATGATTCATCCAAAATTTACACAGCGTTTACTACTCATGATGGAGCTGCCTATCAATTCAATGTTATGCCGTTCGGCTTGAAGACTGCCCCGTGCACATTCCAAAAATTCATGGCCAAAGATGTTCTAACAGGATATTTGCACCATTTCTGTAAAGTCTATTTAGACGACATCATCATTTATAGTGAAGATTTGGAAGGACATGTGGAGCACCTCAGGTTGATTTTTGAACGACTAAGGCTACATAACTTGAAGGTTTCTCCGGATAAGTGTGTAATCGCTACTAATGAGATTACCTATCTTGGGCATCAGATTACTTTAGATACCACTAGACCACTTGATAAACATAAATTGCAGCTTCAGAACTATCCTGTTCCTAACAATAAACGACAACTTCAGAGTTTTCTCGGTCTATGCAACTGGGTAAGAGAATACATCCCTAATGCAGCCCTCATTACCAAGCCGCTAACCAGACTACTCTCGAACGACGTCCGCTATAAATGGACAAAGGAGGCCCAGAACGCGTTTATGAATATTAAGCAGATCTTAGCAGAACCCTTGGAACTTCATAGACCAGATTTGGACAAAACTTTTATTCTTCAGACGGATGCTAGTCTACTAGGCATGGCAGCAGTTTTATATCAGTTCGGCGATGGAGGTGAAAGACATATCATATCTTATGCAAGTCATACCTTGTCTCCTACAGAGAGAAAATATCACATAAACGAGCTAGAATGCCTAAGTGTGGTTACTTACGTTAAGCGATATAAGATTTACTTAGCAGACAAACCTTTCATCGTCCGAACTGATAATAGGGCTCTCCTGTGGTTGGATAAGCACCGAGATGAGAAAACGAAGTTTACAAGATGGTCGTTGTTGTTGCAAGAATATTCTTTCAAAATTGAACACTGTCCAGGCAAAGAAAATCTTTTGGCCGATTATCTCAGTAGGAATCCTCAAAATTCAAGTTTGGAGCATCTCGATGAAGAGCGAATGTTTCCGCCTAAATTCAAATCAAAAGAAAATATTTTGGCTATCACCCATTTGGAACTTTATCAATCAATTATAGAAAGTCAACAGGATTCTACGAACATCAGGGAGAAAGTTAGTCGTTGGATTGAACTCAGTCAACGAACTATAAATGAGAGATCGGTTAAAGACCAGAAATTTTACTCAACTCGTCAAGTGAGAAATGGCATACTTATGAGATTGATTTCAGACAAAATTTATTTAGTGGTTCCTAAACGTAAGATCAAAGAGAGCATATCACATTTTCACGACAAGACTGGTGTCGGCCATCCAGGAAGAGATGAAACCTTTCGGACCATATCTAGAACTTATTATTTTAACAACATGTCCAGGCTAGTAGGCCAATATATTCAAAATTGTTTAGTGTGCAAATCTGTTGAAGGACGACAAGTGCAGCCGGAAGCCCCATTACGGTGTCATGAACCTCAATACCCTTTTGAGGTGATCAGTATGGATATCTTGGGACCATACAAACGCACTAAGGACACTGGTAATCGATTTATAGTCATGACGGTCGATTTATTTACCAAGTGGACCGAAGCGCAAGCTTTCGTAAAGGTGAATGGTGAAACTTTAGTCCGATTTCTGGAGGAGCACTGGATATCTCGGTTTGGCTTGCCGAAGACTATCATATCAGATCAAGGAGGACATTTCCAAAGTGGATGGTATACTCAGTTTAGTAAACGCAACCATATTCAAAATTTCTATACGCCCATTTATCATCAACAGGCAAATCCAATAGAAAGGCAGGTGCAAGAAGCCAAGAAAATTTTAAAATCTCTTATGTTCAATCAGGCAACAGACACATGGGATATGTACATTGTACAAATGCTTTACAATTTAAGAACACGTAGGAACGCTTCCACAGGATATACCCCAAGCTTTGCAGTTCTAGGCTACGAACTAGCAGAAGCAGGCGACTGGCAGATAGAAAGTTATTTCCAAGAAAGGCAACCCACATTAACCAGACCAGCTATCGTGCAAAATATAAGTCAAAATTCACAGCAGTATAGACAAAAATACGCCCCTAAGGAAGCAGTCACTCCTATCGTTTTAAAAGTTGGAGACAGAGTTATGGCTAAAAATATGCGTAAAGATAAACAGGCATTTATACCATCGTGGACTGGGCCACATAGGGTGACAGAGAAAGTGTCAAATGAGGTTTATATTATCCAGAAAGACCAACATCTATCCCGATTACATGTGAACGATCTGAGACTTGTGAAACCAACGGAGGAAGTAGGATTCGCATCCAGTGAAGACGATTCCGATGACTCTTCAATGGGCAATCCGCACGATGGACCAGAGCATACCAATGATCCAATTCCCGTCCAAGTCCAAATTCATACCCCTAATACAGCCAGCGTAGCTGTCTCGAATGTAAGGAGGCATCCTGCGTCGAAGCAGACAAAGGGTAGCGTTTCCGAAGGGCCGGAAACCAGTTCGCAAGCAGCTTCGCATGCTGATATTTCCATTCATGATCCAGATCCTTCCACACTAGTACATGACCAAAATTCTATTCGAACCAATGATTCCAAGCAAAACACTGACCAGACTATTCCGCTTACAGAGGGTTCCTCTGAAGCAAATATCCTTTCTGAAAATATTCCACAAAATTCCTGTAATCCTTTCAATCTCGAGAGAGAGCGAAGACTCATAATTCCTTTGACAAATGTTAAACTACCAAATTTAAGTTGTATTTCTAAAGACGTTCCGTAGAGAAGTCTCTCCTTTCGCTGTCCACACGCGAGGAGAAAATAAGAGTGATGAGATTATGTCCAGAAATTTTAAAGTCCAAATTTACAGTCGGATACTGCGGTATCCTTTGTTTCAATTTTAACTAATACGTACTGATTTATGTTCACAGCCTGAACATAAATAGATGCATGCTGATCCTATCCTGAGATCCTAACCATAAATTCCCAATGCAATGATCCACCAGTCCCAATGGTATGTTGGCAGATTCCAGACGAACGAGCCAAGCAGTGGAGTGCAGCATTCTCCAAGAGGATGGACTCCCAAGACATAAGACGAAGACAGAAGACGAAGATCGAAGGCCAATAATTTTATAAATTCTAAATGTTCAGTCCCATACTACCATTCGGCCAATAATTGTATAAATTGTATTGTGTTCTATCTATCAATGTTAACCATACCACCACCACCATATTCCCACAAGAGTTGTTAATAAATCCTATGATCCATATATCCATTTCTTCTATTTATTTCCTGATGGAAGTAATTAATTTTAAAATTATTATTAAGTAATCTTAAGCAGTGACAGAGTAATAGTGATCGATTCCAAAAGACGAATTTTCAAAAGGAGGGGAGTGTTATCGAACCCAGGAGATGCTGTGAAAGTAGTTTTAAGAAAAAGATCCCAATTAGACATAAGCACACAAGCTAAGGCTTGAATGGTGTATGTGGAACATCTGTTCCATGTACACCATTTTTTTATCAAAAATATGTCGAATTTCAAGTCAATTCCTAAACCCAAAATTCCTTCTTTTTGCCTGATATGCATGAATCCATACATATCAGGATTTTTTATAAAATTTATAAGACGATTTTCAGTACAGTTTCCAAAATTCCCTTTATCTTTTTCGGCCCATATCTCATGTTTGAACGAACGCATCCAGGCACGATGCAGCATGTAGAGACGACCAAGGACATGCATTGTCCTCAGCCAGTGCCGATTCCTCGAAGGACGGACTGCGCCACTACAATGATCATAGCGCAGATGATCATTGTCATAAGCCGGTCTAACAGATCACAGGAATACTCCACAAAGGCGCGAGAGTGAATCTACCGTAGATCGGTAGCTCTTGATCTGATCTACCATAGACTGATCCACCTTCGTGGTCGCACTGATCTACGGACCCATAGGTTCACTCTACCCTCGCGTTCTGGAATTTGTAACGATAATTTGGTAAATTACGGTTACAACTGGTTTCTACCGGAGACAATTAAATGTAGCTATGTTATGCGCGCGTCGACGGCACTGAAACGTTCTCGATCCTACCGCATTCCTCCTCCACCAGCTTTTTCCTATCTTCCGTACTGGTAAGTCGTAATTTTATGAATATCTAATTATTTTTCTCGGATGTAGAATTTTTCTGTATCTATCGTTATAAAGTATTATTTGCAATACGTAGCCTAGTAAATATTTAGCATGTTGGTTATTTATTACAGTCAAATGTGGTAAATATCGATTTAAATCGAATTTATCAATTGGGTGTGTTTGACGCCGGCATTTTAGCCAAATTTAGTGCTCTCCACGCGTGATTGATTTCATGCAAATATCTACACGTGGTGTCGTCTCGCAAGTTAACTTATGTTATTACCGTTCCTTATTATCTTTTGCAATTAAAATTTGCAATTATCGTTATTATCTTTATCGAGTTATTCATAAAATATATGCACTTACACAGATCTCTTTCGTTTGCGGAAGGTGGTAAAAAACTCTTCGAAATTAATAGTTTTCGCTTAACGGAAAATATTGGTTTTTATCTTATCTCACAATTTGATTATTGTAATTTTTCGTAATTTAATTTAATATTTAAATTATTCCCTGCTATATCTTAATACGATTTGAATTAATTAAAATTCATAGTTATTATCTAATTGTCGTAATTTAATTGAATAAATTACAGCATTTCTTACCATTTCTTACTCCAATTGGGAGAATTAAATAAACTTATTGTTTCTTATCGTTCTACAGTAAATAGTAGAAATTAACTTTAATTAGTAATCTAATTAAATTAGTTATAAAAATCAGAATACCTAACTTTTTACTTTCTTACTTATTGAATTATTTTGTGATTCACACATTTTCTATTTGTGAAAATATTGCGTTTTAGCAATATTAAAACTTAATTTTCTGAGTGTCTTATTGTGATTTGTCTATTTAATTACTGTTATTAAATTTAAATAATATAACAAATTTCTTTCTAACATAATTTCTTATTCAGAGGAATTATTTTTATTGCTTTAATCTTGTCTAGTTATATCTAGAGTAATTTCTAAAATTTCATAGTTTCGAAATTATAATAATTAGTTTATTATAATTTATATCTTGAGTTATTTTTAAAATAAAATAATAAATTCATATCTTTGTAATTATAATAATTGATTTATTATAATTCATATCTTTGCTAAATTGTTTAGACAACTTTTCTAGAAGAAACTTGCCTTCAGTAAGTTTTTTTCTAATTTTATCAGCCGTAAGCTAACTTGCATATTTCCAACTTTACTTTGTACATTTTTGACACTGGTATATTTATGTTTTATTGAACGAGACCAAGAAGAGGATTCGACAGATTCAACTTTACCAGACCACATCAGACTGAAATCCAGATTATTCTATTATCTTATCCAGGATTGGTTACATCTTTCCCAGGTGCAGGTGAAGTCTAGCTAGACCCAGAAGATCAGTATACACCAGCATAGGCCATCTTGGCAAGGGAATAGATCATCGTGGAAATCCTTGGAAATTAAGGTCTGTAAGTCTGTGGTAGAACATATTTCCATCATCAGGTCTTCGGTTCCAGCGTAACAAATAATTGCCAGTAATTGTTCTTGTAAATGTAAGCCTTGCAGTTGATAAAATATTTTCTTTCAGTCATTTTTTATTGTGATAGCCCTTCAGGCACTTATTTCCATTGTTTTGCCCTTCAGGTAAATATATATTTTTATTCATTGTTAAGAGTAATTTGTTATTGTTAATATTTATTCTATTTGTTAATATACTATTTATTTGAGCTGAATCGTTTTATTTCTCTTGTTGTGAAAATCTGATATACAAATTGTTACTAATTTTTTTAGTAGCTGGCGCCCAAAAATTATCTTAATTTATCTTAATTTTACTTGATAAATAATTCCTTAACTTTTAATCTTTATTAACTTGCAGTTTTAAATCTTACTAAGCTAGAAACTTAAAGTGCACTCTTCAAGTTCTTTTGTTAACAAATCAGGGTTTTAACCAAATTTAATAATAAGTTTGTTAATTTATTAAACACCATATTCTGACTCACGACCCACCGGAAAAATCTGAGCAGCCGACAGGTAAAATAAACTTTGAAACCCAGAAGCCCATAAGGCAAATTAGATTTATTCAGTCTGGGGTTACAAAAATTGTCGTCCAACGTGTGAGGCCTGATATTTTATGAATTTAAACTGCACTATAGTTATATTGAAATCAGATTTTCTCAGGGAGAAATAAGCCAAAGTCAAACAAACAATAAGACCTGGAACCATTACCTAAATTTTCTAAGTATAAAATATTCTAACTAAGAAAGTATATGTTTCGTACTTTAAACATAAGTACATATTACTAAAACTGATTTTTACAACTATTTGATATTGACATTATTAAAGTGGTATATCTTATCTTATTCATTACTATCTTATTTTTGCAAGTATTTTGAATTAAAATTGTGAAGATATTTGCGGCCGTTGTAAACATAAAAACTTGTTTACCGATTTCTTTATTTCCCTATTATTTTTTACAAGTAAGGTTTAAAGTATTTATGAAAACTTAATAGTGTTGGAATAAGAGATTTATTTACCTACCGAATTTAACTTTACATTATTGGAACTTTGTGATTTAATTTTTTGTCGCGAGAATAAATACGAGTTCTTATCTATTTATAATTTAACTTGTGGATTTTTATCTGAATTTCTTATTATCTGATTAATTTATTTGAATTACAAGTGATTGAAAATTATTCGTAATATACTGGGTGGTTATTTGTTAGCGTTACCTATGAGTTATTGAAATTTATTGGATTATTTTCGCATTTCTATTTTAACTTTTCTCTATACGTGATATACCGATTACGATTTATTGTAATCTTGATCTTGAGTTTTGTAACTTGTTAACGTAACTTATCTTTCATTTCTCGTATTCTATCTTATTAAGAAACTATAACATTATGGAACCAAATCACTTAAAGGTTGCCGAACTTACTTATGAATTAAAAGTACGTAATGTCGATCCGGTTGGGGATACGGATAAAAAACGGAAAATTTTACGGGGATTATTAAGTCAAGAAAGCGCGAATAGAAGTTTTGTACAAGGGTCAACAGTACATCCGTATAAATTCCTAGATGATTGTAAAGAAATACACGCGACGATTACCGATTTAACGAATGTAATTGATAGTTATCAAACTAGCGGGGATTCTTCACTTAAGAAACGAATTTCGTCACGTTTAACTCATTTATCGGGTAGAATGCAACGCTTGATCGCGAATAATGAGGAAGAAGAAGTCAAAAAGGGCGAATTGCAAATTCTAATTTTAGAATTGGAGGGTGATTTTGCTTTTAAAGACTTGCCGACTACTTCCACTCCTATTGAACCGACTCCACCTGTTTCGCATACGTTTAATGTGCAATCTATACCTCCATATAAATGGAATGTCACTTTTAGCGGATCAACCGAAAACGAATCTCTTACGGCTTTTCTAGAAAAAATCGAACTTTTACGTCAAGCGCGAAAAATCTCTAAAACCGAGTTATTTTTGTCAGCATGTGATTTGTTTACTGGATCTGCTTGGATTTGGTTTACAAATAATCATAAGAAAGTTAGTAATTGGGATGAGTTAGTAGCAAAATTAAAGCAGGATTTTTTACCTTATTGTTATGAGGACGAGTTATTACAAGAAATTAATAATAGGACGCAAGGTCCTAATGAACGTGTTGCTATTTTCATTGCGTCAATGGAAGGGTTATTCAATCGTCTACCGATTAAACCAAGCGAAGTTGTTATAGTGAATAAAATCAGACGGAATTTATTACCTTATTATATTTCGAGGTTAGCATTAGCACAACCCACCACTGTATCTGAATTGTCGGACTTATGTAAAAAATTAGAGGAATCTCGTACTTGGTCAAACCGTTATAGAACACCACCACAGCCTAAAGGAGGGTTATTAGAACCTGACTTAAGTTGTATAGCTTCGAGTTCAAATACTCAATTTAAAAATAACCATTCATTTTTCAATAAAAATTCATTTCCTAGTGATAAAAATTCGAGAAGTAATTCTAGTAATCAAGTAAATTTTTCTGCAGTATCGCATTTTAAATGCTGGAATTGTGATAAAGTAGGGCATTCCTACAATACGTGTCGGAACCCACGAAAACTATTTTGTTTTGGGTGCGGGTTGAAAAATACTACAAAGTTTCGGTGTACAAAATGCAGTCCAAAAAACGAATTGAGCGGGGACGTGTCACTGGATGTCGTTGCCTCAGCCTCCACTTCCGAAAATCGTCCAGTTACAAACCAAAAACTCAAAATATCAAAAAAAGGAAAGAAATAAAACAATCAGTGTCTGATTGGCAAAAGTGGCTTTCGACGGTGAAACACTTTTATCAATCCCTTCCTACTATGAATCCTATTTGTGTAAAGAAACCTAATGATAATCGTCCCTATTTTAATGTTCAAATTTCCGGTGTTAACATTTTAGCGTTAGTAGACAGCGGTAGCTCTGCTTCTGTATTGGGTTCTTCGGGATATTATTTGCTACAGAAATTAAAGATACCTATACAGTATGAAAATTATTTTAATGTAACCACTGCTGATGGTACGTCACAAAATGTGTTAGGCTATATTTCGGTTCCGGTATGTTTAAATGATGTTTCGAAAGTAATGAAAATTTTAGTAATTCCGTCAATGACTCACACTTTAATTTTAGGAGTAGATTTTCTAAAAGAATTTCAGATAAATGTAGATTTCAAGGATCTTACCTATAATTTACCTATTTCTCTTTGTAAGGTTAATACAATTCAAACAGTACACGATTTATCTTCAGAAAATAAAAAGTCCTTAGATAAGGTTGTTAATATGTTTTCCGAAATTGCTCCTTCTGATCGTCTGGGACTTACCCACTTGATATCTCACACGATTGATACTGGGGATGCCAAGCCTATCAGACAGAGACAATATCCTCTATCGCCGGTTATGCAACAGCACTTAAATACCGAACTTGACAAAATGCTTGAAATGGGTGTAATTCAACCTTCTCGATCTCCGTGGTCTAGTCCTTTGTGGTTAGTAGAAAAACGTTCGGGAGAATATCGCATATGTTTCGACGGGAGAAAAGTCAATTCAGTAACTGTAGATGACTCATATCCTATGCCGTTAATTGATAGTATTTTAAATAAACTTCGTGATGCAAAGTTCCTTACCTCCATTGATTTGAAAAATGCGTTTTTCCAAATTCCTTTAGATCCCGCGTCACGACCAAAGACTGCCTTTGCTGTTTACGGCAAAGGATTGTTTGAATTTCGCACTATGCCTTTTGGTCTAAGTAATGCACCAAAAACTATGGCTAGGTTAATGGACCAAGTCATTGGACCTTCACTTGAACCTTTTTGCTTTTGTTATTTGGATGATATTATTATAGCTACCCCCGACTTTTCGACTCACTTAGATATCTTGAAGCAAGTTTTCGCAAAATTAAAAGAGGCTAATCTTACCGTAAATCTAAAAAAATGTCAATTCTGTCGTCCCTCTTTATCCTTCTTAGGTTTTGTTGTCGATCAGCAAGGTTTAAGAACGGACCCAGAAAAGGTTACCGCCATTTTAAATTACTCCGTTCCGAAAAATACCACCGAAATAAAACGTCTTATCGGTCTTGTTAGTTGGTACCGCCGGTTCATTAAAGATTTCTCCACTATTTGTTCACCTATCTCAGACCTTTTACACGGACGTAAAAAGGGTCAGCCTATAACATGGACACCGGAAGCTAATCAAGCTTTTGAGGAAATAAAACGTCGTTTAACCTCTGCCCCTGTTTTAGCTAGTCCTGACTTTACTAAACCTTTTTTTATTCAATGTGACGCGTCAAATACAGGCGTTGGTTCTGTGCTCTATCAGGAGAGTGACGGAATTGATCATCCTATTGCTTATGCAAGCAGGACCTTAAACAAATGTGAACGTAAATATTCAGTAACGGAAAAGGAATTACTTGCCGTAATATATAGTATAGAAAAATTTCGTAGTTACGTACAAGGCTCTAGATTTACGGTTGAAACGGATCACGCGTCGTTGTTATGGTTAACTAATATTTCTAATCCGACGGGTCGCTTAGCTCGTTGGGCGATTAGATTATCTCAATTTAACTTTAATATTATTCACCGTAAAGGTAAACATAATATTGTAGCGGATGCACTTTCTCGTTCTATTACCGAAACAGCTGTCTTAGATTTGAATAAATTAATTCCCGATAAATGGTACAATACCATGTTAACTAAAATACAAGAAAATCCGGAGAAATATCCTTCATATCGAGTAGAAAATAATATTTTGTATAAGCATATTTTTAATAATCATAGTTTGGTCAGTAACGTAACTGATTGGAAGATTGTCGTACCTACGAAAAACCGTTCGGAAATTTTTTATATGTTTCATGACGATGCTACTGCTGGACACTTTGGTGTTTCTAAAACTCTCTTTAGAATTATGGAACTTTATTACTGGCCAAATATCCGTAAAGAAGTGTATAAATATGTGCGTAAATGTCCTATTTGTGCAGCAAACAAAAGTTCAAATTTACCACGTGCCGGTTTAATGGGTGCTTATCGGAATATTAACTTCCCTTTTCAGTTAATTTCAGCGGATTTACTTGGACCTTACCCTAGATCAAAAAACGGTAATCAGTATGTTCTCGTAGTAGTCGATTGGTTTACTAAGTTTGTCTTAGTCCGTCCTTTATTTAAGGCTACCTCAACAGCAATTATTAAATTTCTTGAAAATGACGTTTTCCTTATTTATGGTGTACCACAAATTTTCGCTTGCGATAATGGCACACAATTCACTAGTCGCGAGTTTAAACAATTTATCGATAAGTATAAAGTTCAAAAGGTGTGGTATAATGCAAAATACCATCCCCAAATAAACCATACAGAACGGGTTAATAGAGTTATTGTAACCGCGATTCGTTCCTATGTAAATGAAAATCATAAAACTTGGGACATGTCAATTTATCAAGTGGCACAAGCCATTAGGTTAGCGAAACATGACATTACGGGTTATCCACCTGCTTTTCTAAATTTTGCAAGGAATATTCCTTTAACAGGGGATTATTATGGGAAAATTACTGAAAACGCGGACAATATACTTTCTATTGGAGAGAAAAACCAATTGATTGATGACATACAAGAGTTACCTAAATTATATGTGGACATACGTAAAAGGCTGCGTCATGCATATGAACGTAATGTCAAGCACTATAATTTACGTAAGCGACCTTTGAGATTTTATCCCGGTGACCGAGTCTGGAAAAGAAATTATACCTTGTCTAATGCTGCCAATGATTATTCCGCCAAGTTAGCGCCGAAATATATACAGTGTAAAGTAAAAAGAGTTATCTCTAAATTAGTGTATGAACTTTCGGATCTTGAAGGAAATAATCTTGGTAAGTGGCATGTTAAAGATCTTAAGGAAAATTATGTCGAGTTGGACTCAGATGATGATTCCGATCCAGACACCGAAACCGATCAAGTCGATTAAAATCTCACTCACTATATCTTATCTTATTATACCTTTCCTTATGAATACTACTTGATAGTAATTCATTTTAGTGCCCTGTGGTAAGGGGTAACGAATACTACCACCGTGGATTAACCTGCGTGAGGTAAAAGTCCTCTAAACGGCCACTTATCGTGCAGAGAGGCTTGATTGTGATGGGAGTGGTTTCGTCACTGTTTGGCTACTTTTAATAGTAAATGGACAGGATGTGTCTGCTTTTCAAGAGTTTCTGACATCTAGTCTGGTGAGCCTTGCTAGCATAATGATTCTCAATGATCTGCTGTTTATACAAGTCTGTTTCATTGCTGGACAGGGAAATTAGCCACTGTGTTATAATCAGGAGCAACCTCGTCGCCTTTTCTTTTCTTGGAGCTACGCTTCCAATTTCAGTAATGGTAACTACTATACAGTACTGAGGCGGCAAACCACGTCTCTGGAGACTGACTTAGTGTCCTCTCCTTAACTTCTTTCTGGTTTTTTCTCTATCTCTCTCTCTTCTTTTCGTGATTCTTTTGGGCGAGTGTTATTTGCTTCTTGCATCTTCCTTGTTTTTCTTCATGGACTTCCGAGTAAGGGTACATTAACGAGGCTTTTCTTGCATCTAGAACTGCGCATAATGTCCTTTGGTTTGATCCCATTTCATCTGTGATCATGCCACATGTCGATTGACTTGGATGTGTTCGAGGGGATTAATCACTTCTCCAATAGAACCCAGTATCTTTCCTTCCTGTCTATCTTGTTTTATGTCTTATTTTTTATTTTTTCATCCTTTATTTGGGGTAATTACGATAACGAAAATTTGTAACTCCTAGAGTTAACAAATTTTCTACCCGAAGCGAATGGGGTGTGTAACGATAATTTGGTAAATTACGGTTACAACTGGTTTCTACCGGAGACAATTAAATGTAGCTATGTTATGCGCGCGTCGACGGCACTGAAACGTTCTCGATCCTACCGCATTCCTCCTCCACCAGCTTTTTCCTATCTTCCGTACTGGTAAGTCGTAATTTTATGAATATCTAATTATTTTTCTCGGATGTAGAATTTTTCTGTATCTATCGTTATAAAGTATTATTTGCAATACGTAGCCTAGTAAATATTTAGCATGTTGGTTATTTATTACAGTCAAATGTGGTAAATATCGATTTAAATCGAATTTATCAATTGGGTGTGTTTGACGCCGGCATTTTAGCCAAATTTAGTGCTCTCCACGCGTGATTGATTTCATGCAAATATCTACACGTGGTGTCGTCTCGCAAGTTAACTTATGTTATTACCGTTCCTTATTATCTTTTGCAATTAAAATTTGCAATTATCGTTATTATCTTTATCGAGTTATTCATAAAATATATGCACTTACACAGATCTCTTTCGTTTGCGGAAGGTGGTAAAAAACTCTTCGAAATTAATAGTTTTCGCTTAACGGAAAATATTGGTTTTTATCTTATCTCACAATTTGATTATTGTAATTTTTCGTAATTTAATTTAATATTTAAATTATTCCCTGCTATATCTTAATACGATTTGAATTAATTAAAATTCATAGTTATTATCTAATTGTCGTAATTTAATTGAATAAATTACAGCATTTCTTACCATTTCTTACTCCAATTGGGAGAATTAAATAAACTTATTGTTTCTTATCGTTCTACAGTAAATAGTAGAAATTAACTTTAATTAGTAATCTAATTAAATTAGTTATAAAAATCAGAATACCTAACTTTTTACTTTCTTACTTATTGAATTATTTTGTGATTCACACATTTTCTATTTGTGAAAATATTGCGTTTTAGCAATATTAAAACTTAATTTTCTGAGTGTCTTATTGTGATTTGTCTATTTAATTACTGTTATTAAATTTAAATAATATAACAAATTTCTTTCTAACATAATTTCTTATTCAGAGGAATTATTTTTATTGCTTTAATCTTGTCTAGTTATATCTAGAGTAATTTCTAAAATTTCATAGTTTCGAAATTATAATAATTAGTTTATTATAATTTATATCTTGAGTTATTTTTAAAATAAAATAATAAATTCATATCTTTGTAATTATAATAATTGATTTATTATAATTCATATCTTTGCTAAATTGTTTAGACAACTTTTCTAGAAGAAACTTGCCTTCAGTAAGTTTTTTTCTAATTTTATCAGCCGTAAGCTAACTTGCATATTTCCAACTTTACTTTGTACATTTTTGACACTGGTATATTTATGTTTTATTGAACGAGACCAAGAAGAGGATTCGACAGATTCAACTTTACCAGACCACATCAGACTGAAATCCAGATTATTCTATTATCTTATCCAGGATTGGTTACATCTTTCCCAGGTGCAGGTGAAGTCTAGCTAGACCCAGAAGATCAGTATACACCAGCATAGGCCATCTTGGCAAGGGAATAGATCATCGTGGAAATCCTTGGAAATTAAGGTCTGTAAGTCTGTGGTAGAACATATTTCCATCATCAGGTCTTCGGTTCCAGCGTAACAAATAATTGCCAGTAATTGTTCTTGTAAATGTAAGCCTTGCAGTTGATAAAATATTTTCTTTCAGTCATTTTTTATTGTGATAGCCCTTCAGGCACTTATTTCCATTGTTTTGCCCTTCAGGTAAATATATATTTTTATTCATTGTTAAGAGTAATTTGTTATTGTTAATATTTATTCTATTTGTTAATATACTATTTATTTGAGCTGAATCGTTTTATTTCTCTTGTTGTGAAAATCTGATATACAAATTGTTACTAATTTTTTTAGTAGCTGGCGCCCAAAAATTATCTTAATTTATCTTAATTTTACTTGATAAATAATTCCTTAACTTTTAATCTTTATTAACTTGCAGTTTTAAATCTTACTAAGCTAGAAACTTAAAGTGCACTCTTCAAGTTCTTTTGTTAACAAATCAGGGTTTTAACCAAATTTAATAATAAGTTTGTTAATTTATTAAACACCATATTCTGACTCACGACCCACCGGAAAAATCTGAGCAGCCGACAGGTAAAATAAACTTTGAAACCCAGAAGCCCATAAGGCAAATTAGATTTATTCAGTCTAGTGAGTCCGTGACCTACGGCTTCCAAGGATGGTTGAGCTGGCCTCGCCTACCCATTGGTCATCGTCTCTACCGGGATCGTGTCTGATAGCACCATTTTGAAATTTTAGGAACTGAATAAAAATTGGAAATAGCGGAATTTTGCGACGCCACGTGGCGATATGAAATGGTCTCGGGTCTTTTCCATATCTATAGTGGGAGACCTCCCAATGATCTCGCAAAATGGAAGTCCGGTATTTTTGATCAAATCAAGCCAGGATAAGCCTCAGTGCGGTACGCACGGGTACCGGGGCACTTCTCCATTATTACCAGGTGACCGCCTTGTGAGATAGCATTCGAAGAGATTTCCCCTTTCTGAAATATCCACAGACGTCTAACGGCATATACCCCTTTTGGAGAATATTACCTTAAATTTTTAGTCTATAATTCTAACAGCAAATCTATAAAACCCACTCACTAAATTGCCAGTCACGTCCATGTAATAATTCTCTTTCGGCAATCGATCACTCGTCTTTAAGCGCGGCCGTCGCGGTCGCTGACCCCTTGTGGGGGTATCGTGGTTATGGTGGCAGACCTTGCTAGGTGAGGCTCTATATGTATTATGATGATTGTTTAATATATACCCTTATTTATTATCCATGTCTTCTTATTGCGTTCTAGTAATAGTCTAGTATCTGTGTTGACCCCATAGCTAACGACCCTCGCATTTGCGTCGGTTTGACCATTCGGCTGAAGCCAAAGAAGAGTGAACGAACAAGACCTGTCTGGGCAGGTGTCAGAAGTGAATTGTGTATTGTGCAAAGTGTTTAGCTGGTGTTGTATCTTTAGTTCAGGACGTTGCGAAGCCTGTATACGAGGAAGCATTCATTGTCGACAGTTGCCGTTAATCTATCGATTTCGAGACTTCGATATATTAAGGGTTTGCCACGACCTGCGTTGAATTCAACGGCCAAGAGTTAAATCAGATGTGGTGACAGCGGTTGGTTGACTTAATACGAATATCGGTCGTTCCCTCCCACTATCACTGGTTATAACGAATGGTTAACTAACGTTGACACAGCCTTAGCAAATTAGTTTAGTTATTAAACGTTGATATTTCCCCCTGAAAAAGAATGATTGTATGTATGTACTAATATAAACATTGTACAAGGCGACAATATGAACGAGAAAACCCTTCAACAAAAATCATACATACCTCCATTTACAGTACAAATGTTTTACTTGTCGCTCAGTGGGATTGATTTGTGCATTTGCAAGAACAACAGGAATTTCGTGTTCATCAGTTTCATTTTCTAATTTTATTTCATGATATCCTCTAGCTGCAGAGGGTGTCATACCGTCGTCAAAATATTTCAAAAATATTTCTTGAGCTTCAGGTGCCATACGTAAATAACTGTAAGCCTCAACTACATTAATTTTATGTGAATGATGATAACGTATCTGTAAAAATATTGTTATTAGTTGAAGTACCATATTACAAATGTACGAATGATATATAAGATCGATTTTAAATTTTACAAATTAATGTTATTTTGAGTACAACAATTCGTTTACTATTAAATATTATGGTTATAGCCAGGTAGGTACTTACTTGTATATGTACATCCAGTTCTTGTCGTAATAAAGGATCATTCCTAATTGTATGGCGGTTAATTTTTTTAAATATAATTGTGATAGCCGCATCGCATTCTTTATTCCGTTGTCTGGTATCATCACGTTTCCATTTCTTAACTTTATCAAAGCTATTGTGCTGGCATTTGAAAACTTTTTTGAAATGACACTTTTGCATATTTGGATATGTATATCGTACAATCCAGTTTGTAGACGTCTCCTGGCTGAATGTTTGTATCCAATTTGAACACCATCCATTATAAAAAGGTGCATCCTTATCATCGGAATAACCACTCTTTGCTCTAACAATAGCAGTAAAATTATTTTCATTTTTAAACGTGTAATTGTTGACAACACCTTCTCCACTTAATTTTTGCAGTGAGAGTAAAATACTACTTTCTACGGGCATTTTTTCTTCAAAACACTAAAACCTTTAAAAATCAACAATTCACTCAACTAATTAAACGGCGACTAAAAGAAACTGGCATATGCATATGCATATGCACAAAGCGCAGAAGCGCACGATATTAAGTTGCGATGCGGTAAACAATGCCTTGAGAATGCGGGCCACGCCGTGTTCCATAAGACAATACTTACCACACCAGAACACGCACCAGTGCTGAACCGTAGTAAGCTTTGTCTGAATATATGCAGCGAGCGTTTAGTCATTCTTTACCGATGTGCAACGACACATCTGTGTTGCAGCATGGTAAACAATGCCAATACGCACTCCGGACGATTGAAAAAATCCGATTGATTTTTGTTGAAATTGATGTCCATTGTACAGTTGTTTCGATCTTCCTTGATCTCATCAGCGCTGTACGGTTCGTTGGACGGTATATTATTCTTCGACTGCCTGATAGATACTCACTGATGGTGACGTCCTCGTCGTTCGCTTGATCGGCCCGTCCTTACTTCATTGAGATCTGCAACAAAAATAAATATTATTACACTGTGATTTGTGATAAAAATGTTAATAATAATATTAATAATAATAATAATAATAACAACAACAATACCTGCAGCTTGCCGGTTGATCGCTATTTTTGTCGTCGTCTATGTTGTTCTTGCTTGCTTCGCTCGGTCTTTGGTGTTTTTTTTCATCTTCTTGGTATTGGGTGCCTTCGATGATATCGCCTCCGTCTGTCGATTGGTCCCCTTCGATGATATAATTTTTTTCCACCGGCTCGCGTTTTCGTACTTCTGCGGCCGTTGTTGCTGCTGTCCGTCTTCCGGTCTCGAATTTTTCTTCTGCCATCCTGAAGATATCTTCAACCACGTCTGAATCGTCGCTCGATGGCCATAGGTGCTTATCCTCTTTCGGTTGACCTCCGATGTTCCAGTCGCAGACGGTCGTTCGCGTCTGTGTTGCGATTTCCCTACCAGCGATGGCTTCGTCTATTTCGGCGAGTTCTTGCGCAGGTGCCCATATTTATGCGGTCCGTTCCGCCTCGTCGAGAGCGCTTACCATGGCTTCTTCGTCGATTTGCGTCCACACCAATCCTCCCGTCGGATTTTCCTGCTGTTTCTGCTGCTCGGTGGCGGATCGTTGCGACGACATGTCTTCTCTTCTTTCGGCGGTGGTACAATTTAATCTGAAGAACACAAAACAAAAAGGTTACGCCTGAAACAGAAAAATAAATTAATACGAATTACAACGTAATATAATTAAATGTTTATAAAATAAAGCGCAAAATGTTAGTCAGTACTGAAAAGTACTAGCTGTCTGTCTCTCTCTCTCTCTCTTTCTCACGGTGTCTCTCTATCTATTTCATTGGCAATTTATATCATATAAATCGTAAAAACTGCATAAAACAACTCGATTCTGTATTTTTTGTAGTCATAAATCAAGTGTCGTCGATCAGACAAATTTCGATTATATTTATGGTCTCGGCGGGTCAGGTGATCGAATCTCATTCTCTGTCCCGATATTTTAGGGCGTTCTCGGACTCTCACGTTTAACAAAACTAATTTCCGCCTTACCACTTGGATTTTCTTGGCTGCACCGTTAACAACTACATTGTTATGTTTCTATATTTCAGGTTATATCTATCTAGGTGAGTGTTAATTATTCGATAACGTTTCCCAATGTCTACGTTTTTAATTAATTAATTAACAGATTTATTTTTATAATTACTATACACGACGCGTTGACAACACGTGCTCGATACGCGCGAGCGCTCTCCGTATTGTCGCTGGTGGTCGCTGCCGTTGCCACGAATTTGTCTTATCTTCTATCCGGCTGGTCTGCGTTCGACATAAGAAGACACATTTGATAGTAGTGCCCCCTCTATTAATTTGATATAAGATAGAATAATATTAAACGATCAAATAGATTAATCTTTAATTTCGCTATCGATAAAGTTCGGTGACTGTTTCTTTGCGGTAGGTACCCACTCGGCAAGCCAATTTTAAATGGCCCGTTGTAATATTGTATCATTTCAAAATTAAACCTACATATGTAATGTTCGTCATCCTACTTAGGTTGTGTCGCTTGGGTATCTCGAAGGTAGAGCATTGGATTGGTGGTCTAGGGATCAGTGGTCCGAGACGCCGGCAGATTTAATTTTCTTTTTTACCTATTTTTGCGAAAAATTATTCGTTTCGTATATTTCAATTCGTCTCTTACGAATACTGCTACGCGACGGTCGAATTTTCATTAATTCATATAAATTTCGCAAGGAAATTGTCAAATTAATATCGGTACTGTTAAACACTGGGAAATTTATGTGGTAACTTTAACGTTATTTGTACGAAATTAAGTAGCGTTATTGCAATGAGTGTTATGAATTATTTTTGGAATTTTTTGGTAGCCCTGAGAAGGGCCGATATGTTAAATAAAATTCTATTTCATTCCTTTGCACGTCAGACCAGAGCAGTAATTTTGCAGGGACGTGTAGGTAGTGGATACTTTTTGTTTTCCATTATCCTCTCGACGAAAATATTACGCATTTATTTGCAGGAACGATTATTTCAAGCCTTCTAGCCGTCTATCTGCCCTTCTCCCGAGAGATGACGTTTGGAGATGTCACATATTACGTGTAAGCAAATTTAATTTTCTTTGGGATGTTGTCCTCCCTAAGCCAGGATACAGCTACAGAAAATGGCAAGTACAACCTTGAATGGAGGTGTATCACCTACTTATTCTATATACCATGACACGTCTAGGGGAAATGCTGCATAACTTTAATTGGAGATATATTCTCCACTATTCCATGAAATGTGTCTAGAGGAAAAGTTGCATCCATTTGCCGATACAATTTGAATTAGAGATGTTGTCCATTTCTCAATAATTTTCATTAAATCTTGATGCCGTCCATATGCCTTTTAACGTTACATAGATATTCTTCGACGTAGACTTGCGTGCATCCACCTGGCTAGCTTGCCGGCTTCCCTGTCTGCGTTAGGCAGTGGAATGAGACCGCGTAGCGCCGTATTCAAGCTTATCGGCGGCGTGTAGACGCGTCACATTAGTATAAGGTTTCGGATATAATTTCGAACAACGACCGTCCCACATGCATTTAGCGTTCTCATTGATCCCGACACCGCAAGGACGATGGATATTAAACTGATCCACGTTCCGATAGAGAAGAGGTTGACTCTCCATATCCGGTATGGTGGCGCTTATGATGGCATCCACCCCCGCGTCGTCTACCAATTTATTGTCGTCGATGAACGTAACGACTATGTGAACATGAGGCAGGCCGCGTTTTTGAAATTCTATCGCGTAATGGTAATTCAAAACTACACCATACAATTGTTTTGACACCAGATCATCCATCAATTCTTGAAACTTCGCTTGGAACACGCGACATACTAGATCGGGACGATGTTCCCATTTCTGTCGGTGCTGCAAGTTGGTCGTGATCTCGGGCCACGAAGGATTGCACGTCATGGTCACGAATAGGTCCGGCTTTCCGTGTCGCGCTATCACCGTCATCGAGTCCAAGTATTGACGTTGCCGTTGTCGTTCGCCACCGTAGAAGGTAGGCGGCAGAATGCAGGCTCTACCTACCCTCATGTAAGGCGGATCATCTCTTCTCTCTTGTCGTTGACGATGGTCCTCTCCTTCTCGTTCGATCGCCGCGTCACGCGCCCGACCGCGGGCTTAATATCTACGCAGAGCTTCGCGGGCAGCAATTCGAAATTTTTGCTGATTTTGTTTCAGCCACCACAACAGGTTGGCCTCAACTTTCGCCCACGCGTCCACTAGATATTGCTGATACAGCTTGGCATCGTTGTGTATGGGGCTGAATCCGTCACGCACCTGTATCCGATAACCATAATATACGCGGAACGTTATCGTTTTGTTGGCGTCGTTCCGATGCGCCGTCCCTTGAACGTATCCCAGTTCACCTGACGGAAACAGCAACGGATACACCATCGGATCGGACAGGGAACTCAAATTCTTCAGTTCGTGGTGACGATTCTCGCCCGGTCTTCTCGGATACAGCTTGAGAGCTACCTCGAAAGGCGGCTATATCGCTAGTACTACGAGGGAGATCGTACATGCGACATTCATGTTGGGATGTTGCATGAAACCGATAATCATATTATCTACGTCATGGCCGCGTTGCCGTTCTTGGAGCACCTCTCCCATCGTTCTGTACGCCTGCATGAACGGATTCACGCGACGGAGGGTGTTCTCCACGATAGTCAAGAGATCTTCGGCGACCCGTTCGTCTACGAAACGCACCCGTCTGTTGGTCACCTAGTCCACGTCTAAGAAATAGTACTGATTTAATCTGGGCCTCTGCAAATCTTGCGTATTCGGTATACCCTCCGTAAAATGGTATACCTTACCACAGATGGAAAAACACCAATGCCCCTGAATTCCGCCCTCTTCCTAATAAGGCCTGGACGTTTTAAACGAGGCCGTGGCGAACAGACTATTGATTAAACGGATCTTCCTGCGAAACTGCGTGGCGCGCGAGCCCTCACCCACGTAGAGATCGTGAAGTTCGCGCGGGCACGCAAGCAACGGCGGCAACTCGTACGAGCCGTTCTTGCAATACGACAAACGACTGCCCTGTCTATTTTTCGGTTCTCCCGCAACACGCGCAGCGATCCGTGAAAGTACCGCACGAGTGAGGTGACGCACACAACTCTTCCAATTCGGCGGGAGTTATGGTCAACGCCCGTCTCCACGTCCTCTTGTGCGGAACTTCCGCGTCTCTCCTTCTCGGCGGGGCAACGCGTGCGGGCGGTTGCGGCGCCGCCGGCGGTTGATCCCGGAAGAATCGCGGTTGCCGGCGTCGAACTTACACCTTCCGCCGGACGATCCGTAGATCTGGACGAAAGAGTTCGCACCATCCGTTGCCGACCTATTCCCTGTGTAATAACGAGATCCTCAGCTTTTTGGAAGATCTGGACCGCGCGGTCGCGGATTTCTTTAAGTACCGTTGTGTATTTCAGATCTCTCCTGATGTCTGCGTTGCGTACAAACCATGGTGCATCCACAGTGCACCGTAGTGCGATGTTTTCCACGGCCTGTATCTTTAGGTGACTTCGCCGCGTAGCCCCATACTACCGAGGCGTACCTCAGCTGGGGCTGTATGACTTGCCTGATCACCTGTAGCTTGTTGCTCAGGTTTAGCTCGCTGCTTTGGTACCCCCTGCTTCCATCTGTCTGTACGTTGTGTACTCTTTGCCTACCTTAGCTCGCATTTTCCTACGAGTAAGGAAGGATCGCACCAGCTTGATGATGCCGGCCGGCGTTGAAATCTCCTATAGCTAGGGTCTGCTCACCGTTAGGTAGAATTGCTTCTAGATCGGTGTTTAGCAGGTCCCTGCCTGCTGGTTGGTAGCAGGAGACTACCGTGATCCTTTTCCCTTGCCTCGTGATTTCCACGGCGACTGCTTCCATCTCTTGTAGGTATGGCAGGTTCTTCTGGACGTGTTCCAGTCCTCTTCTTACGAGTACGGCTACCCCACCGCCTCGTACGTTCCTGTCTTTCCTGTGGACTTCATGCCCTATCATCCTTATTTATTTATTTATTTATTTATTTACAACCATTCAACAGATTAACAATCCAATTACAGAATGGGTACATAACATTATTGAAAATATACAGAATATATTTATATATATATATAAATAGACATATATAATATGTATTGTCATGCAACACATAAAAAAGAAAAAAAAAATCGAAAACAATAGGTCATTCTTTCAAATTTTTGATGGAGGCTACACTGCATTGAAATATGTCAATAAAATTTTGTTTCGAATTATACGTAGCACACATTCGATGCAGTGGGGAGAACTGTTTAAAATTTGTTCTAGATCGATTTTAAATTTTACAAATTAATGTTATTTTGAGTACAACAATTCGTTTACTATTAAATATTATGGTTATAGCCAGGTAGGTACTTACTTGTATATGTACATCCAGTTCTTGTCGTAATAAAGGATCATTCCTAATTGTATGGCGGTTAATTTTTTTAAATATAATTGTGATAGCCGCATCGCATTCTTTATTCCGTTGTCTGGTATCATCACGTTTCCATTTCTTAACTTTATCAAAGCTATTGTGCTGGCATTTGAAAACTTTTTTGAAATGACACTTTTGCATATTTGGATATGTATATCGTACAATCCAGTTTGTAGACGTCTCCTGGCTGAATGTTTGTATCCAATTTGAACACCATCCATTATAAAAAGGTGCATCCTTATCATCGGAATAACCACTCTTTGCTCTAACAATAGCAGTAAAATTATTTTCATTTTTAAACGTGTAATTGTTGACAACACCTTCTCCACTTAATTTTTGCAGTGAGAGTAAAATACTACTTTCTACGGGCATTTTTTCTTCAAAACACTAAAACCTTTAAAAATCAACAATTCACTCAACTAATTAAACGGCGACTAAAAGAAACTGGCATATGCATATGCATATGCACAAAGCGCAGAAGCGCACGATATTAAGTTGCGATGCGGTAAACAATGCCTTGAGAATGCGGGCCACGCCGTGTTCCATAAGACAATACTTACCACACCAGAACACGCACCAGTGCTGAACCGTAGTAAGCTTTGTCTGAATATATGCAGCGAGCGTTTAGTCATTCTTTACCGATGTGCAACGACACATCTGTGTTGCAGCATGGTAAACAATGCCAATACGCACTCCGGACGATTGAAAAAATCCGATTGATTTTTGTTGAAATTGATGTCCATTGTACAGTTGTTTCGATCTTCCTTGATCTCATCAGCGCTGTACGGTTCGTTGGACGGTATATTATTCTTCGACTGCCTGATAGATACTCACTGATGGTGACGTCCTCGTCGTTCGCTTGATCGGCCCGTCCTTACTTCATTGAGATCTGCAACAAAAATAAATATTATTACACTGTGATTTGTGATAAAAATGTTAATAATAATATTAATAATAATAATAATAATAACAACAACAATACCTGCAGCTTGCCGGTTGATCGCTATTTTTGTCGTCGTCTATGTTGTTCTTGCTTGCTTCGCTCGGTCTTTGGTGTTTTTTTTCATCTTCTTGGTATTGGGTGCCTTCGATGATATCGCCTCCGTCTGTCGATTGGTCCCCTTCGATGATATAATTTTTTTCCACCGGCTCGCGTTTTCGTACTTCTGCGGCCGTTGTTGCTGCTGTCCGTCTTCCGGTCTCGAATTTTTCTTCTGCCATCCTGAAGATATCTTCAACCACGTCTGAATCGTCGCTCGATGGCCATAGGTGCTTATCCTCTTTCGGTTGACCTCCGATGTTCCAGTCGCAGACGGTCGTTCGCGTCTGTGTTGCGATTTCCCTACCAGCGATGGCTTCGTCTATTTCGGCGAGTTCTTGCGCAGGTGCCCATATTTATGCGGTCCGTTCCGCCTCGTCGAGAGCGCTTACCATGGCTTCTTCGTCGATTTGCGTCCACACCAATCCTCCCGTCGGATTTTCCTGCTGTTTCTGCTGCTCGGTGGCGGATCGTTGCGACGACATGTCTTCTCTTCTTTCGGCGGTGGTACAATTTAATCTGAAGAACACAAAACAAAAAGGTTACGCCTGAAACAGAAAAATAAATTAATACGAATTACAACGTAATATAATTAAATGTTTATAAAATAAAGCGCAAAATGTTAGTCAGTACTGAAAAGTACTAGCTGTCTGTCTCTCTCTCTCTCTCTTTCTCACGGTGTCTCTCTATCTATTTCATTGGCAATTTATATCATATAAATCGTAAAAACTGCATAAAACAACTCGATTCTGTATTTTTTGTAGTCATAAATCAAGTGTCGTCGATCAGACAAATTTCGATTATATTTATGGTCTCGGCGGGTCAGGTGATCGAATCTCATTCTCTGTCCCGATATTTTAGGGCGTTCTCGGACTCTCACGTTTAACAAAACTAATTTCCGCCTTACCACTTGGATTTTCTTGGCTGCACCGTTAACAACTACATTGTTATGTTTCTATATTTCAGGTTATATCTATCTAGGTGAGTGTTAATTATTCGATAACGTTTCCCAATGTCTACGTTTTTAATTAATTAATTAACAGATTTATTTTTATAATTACTATACACGACGCGTTGACAACACGTGCTCGATACGCGCGAGCGCTCTCCGTATTGTCGCTGGTGGTCGCTGCCGTTGCCACGAATTTGTCTTATCTTCTATCCGGCTGGTCTGCGTTCGACATAAGAAGACACATTTGATAGTAGTGCCCCCTCTATTAATTTGATATAAGATAGAATAATATTAAACGATCAAATAGATTAATCTTTAATTTCGCTATCGATAAAGTTCGGTGACTGTTTCTTTGCGGTAGGTACCCACTCGGCAAGCCAATTTTAAATGGCCCGTTGTAATATTGTATCATTTCAAAATTAAACCTACATATGTAATGTTCGTCATCCTACTTAGGTTGTGTCGCTTGGGTATCTCGAAGGTAGAGCATTGGATTGGTGGTCTAGGGATCAGTGGTCCGAGACGCCGGCAGATTTAATTTTCTTTTTTACCTATTTTTGCGAAAAATTATTCGTTTCGTATATTTCAATTCGTCTCTTACGAATACTGCTACGCGACGGTCGAATTTTCATTAATTCATATAAATTTCGCAAGGAAATTGTCAAATTAATATCGGTACTGTTAAACACTGGGAAATTTATGTGGTAACTTTAACGTTATTTGTACGAAATTAAGTAGCGTTATTGCAATGAGTGTTATGAATTATTTTTGGAATTTTTTGGTAGCCCTGAGAAGGGCCGATATGTTAAATAAAATTCTATTTCATTCCTTTGCACGTCAGACCAGAGCAGTAATTTTGCAGGGACGTGTAGGTAGTGGATACTTTTTGTTTTCCATTATCCTCTCGACGAAAATATTACGCATTTATTTGCAGGAACGATTATTTCAAGCCTTCTAGCCGTCTATCTGCCCTTCTCCCGAGAGATGACGTTTGGAGATGTCACATATTACGTGTAAGCAAATTTAATTTTCTTTGGGATGTTGTCCTCCCTAAGCCAGGATACAGCTACAGAAAATGGCAAGTACAACCTTGAATGGAGGTGTATCACCTACTTATTCTATATACCATGACACGTCTAGGGGAAATGCTGCATAACTTTAATTGGAGATATATTCTCCACTATTCCATGAAATGTGTCTAGAGGAAAAGTTGCATCCATTTGCCGATACAATTTGAATTAGAGATGTTGTCCATTTCTCAATAATTTTCATTAAATCTTGATGCCGTCCATATGCCTTTTAACGTTACATAGATATTCTTCGACGTAGACTTGCGTGCATCCACCTGGCTAGCTTGCCGGCTTCCCTGTCTGCGTTAGGCAGTGGAATGAGACCGCGTAGCGCCGTATTCAAGCTTATCGGCGGCGTGTAGACGCGTCACATTAGTATAAGGTTTCGGATATAATTTCGAACAACGACCGTCCCACATGCATTTAGCGTTCTCATTGATCCCGACACCGCAAGGACGATGGATATTAAACTGATCCACGTTCCGATAGAGAAGAGGTTGACTCTCCATATCCGGTATGGTGGCGCTTATGATGGCATCCACCCCCGCGTCGTCTACCAATTTATTGTCGTCGATGAACGTAACGACTATGTGAACATGAGGCAGGCCGCGTTTTTGAAATTCTATCGCGTAATGGTAATTCAAAACTACACCATACAATTGTTTTGACACCAGATCATCCATCAATTCTTGAAACTTCGCTTGGAACACGCGACATACTAGATCGGGACGATGTTCCCATTTCTGTCGGTGCTGCAAGTTGGTCGTGATCTCGGGCCACGAAGGATTGCACGTCATGGTCACGAATAGGTCCGGCTTTCCGTGTCGCGCTATCACCGTCATCGAGTCCAAGTATTGACGTTGCCGTTGTCGTTCGCCACCGTAGAAGGTAGGCGGCAGAATGCAGGCTCTACCTACCCTCATGTAAGGCGGATCATCTCTTCTCTCTTGTCGTTGACGATGGTCCTCTCCTTCTCGTTCGATCGCCGCGTCACGCGCCCGACCGCGGGCTTAATATCTACGCAGAGCTTCGCGGGCAGCAATTCGAAATTTTTGCTGATTTTGTTTCAGCCACCACAACAGGTTGGCCTCAACTTTCGCCCACGCGTCCACTAGATATTGCTGATACAGCTTGGCATCGTTGTGTATGGGGCTGAATCCGTCACGCACCTGTATCCGATAACCATAATATACGCGGAACGTTATCGTTTTGTTGGCGTCGTTCCGATGCGCCGTCCCTTGAACGTATCCCAGTTCACCTGACGGAAACAGCAACGGATACACCATCGGATCGGACAGGGAACTCAAATTCTTCAGTTCGTGGTGACGATTCTCGCCCGGTCTTCTCGGATACAGCTTGAGAGCTACCTCGAAAGGCGGCTATATCGCTAGTACTACGAGGGAGATCGTACATGCGACATTCATGTTGGGATGTTGCATGAAACCGATAATCATATTATCTACGTCATGGCCGCGTTGCCGTTCTTGGAGCACCTCTCCCATCGTTCTGTACGCCTGCATGAACGGATTCACGCGACGGAGGGTGTTCTCCACGATAGTCAAGAGATCTTCGGCGACCCGTTCGTCTACGAAACGCACCCGTCTGTTGGTCACCTAGTCCACGTCTAAGAAATAGTACTGATTTAATCTGGGCCTCTGCAAATCTTGCGTATTCGGTATACCCTCCGTAAAATGGTATACCTTACCACAGATGGAAAAACACCAATGCCCCTGAATTCCGCCCTCTTCCTAATAAGGCCTGGACGTTTTAAACGAGGCCGTGGCGAACAGACTATTGATTAAACGGATCTTCCTGCGAAACTGCGTGGCGCGCGAGCCCTCACCCACGTAGAGATCGTGAAGTTCGCGCGGGCACGCAAGCAACGGCGGCAACTCGTACGAGCCGTTCTTGCAATACGACAAACGACTGCCCTGTCTATTTTTCGGTTCTCCCGCAACACGCGCAGCGATCCGTGAAAGTACCGCACGAGTGAGGTGACGCACACAACTCTTCCAATTCGGCGGGAGTTATGGTCAACGCCCGTCTCCACGTCCTCTTGTGCGGAACTTCCGCGTCTCTCCTTCTCGGCGGGGCAACGCGTGCGGGCGGTTGCGGCGCCGCCGGCGGTTGATCCCGGAAGAATCGCGGTTGCCGGCGTCGAACTTACACCTTCCGCCGGACGATCCGTAGATCTGGACGAAAGAGTTCGCACCATCCGTTGCCGACCTATTCCCTGTGTAATAACGAGATCCTCAGCTTTTTGGAAGATCTGGACCGCGCGGTCGCGGATTTCTTTAAGTACCGTTGTGTATTTCAGATCTCTCCTGATGTCTGCGTTGCGTACAAACCATGGTGCATCCACAGTGCACCGTAGTGCGATGTTTTCCACGGCCTGTATCTTTAGGTGACTTCGCCGCGTAGCCCCATACTACCGAGGCGTACCTCAGCTGGGGCTGTATGACTTGCCTGATCACCTGTAGCTTGTTGCTCAGGTTTAGCTCGCTGCTTTGGTACCCCCTGCTTCCATCTGTCTGTACGTTGTGTACTCTTTGCCTACCTTAGCTCGCATTTTCCTACGAGTAAGGAAGGATCGCACCAGCTTGATGATGCCGGCCGGCGTTGAAATCTCCTATAGCTAGGGTCTGCTCACCGTTAGGTAGAATTGCTTCTAGATCGGTGTTTAGCAGGTCCCTGCCTGCTGGTTGGTAGCAGGAGACTACCGTGATCCTTTTCCCTTGCCTCGTGATTTCCACGGCGACTGCTTCCATCTCTTGTAGGTATGGCAGGTTCTTCTGGACGTGTTCCAGTCCTCTTCTTACGAGTACGGCTACCCCACCGCCTCGTACGTTCCTGTCTTTCCTGTGGACTTCATGCCCTATCATCCTTATTTATTTATTTATTTATTTATTTACAACCATTCAACAGATTAACAATCCAATTACAGAATGGGTACATAACATTATTGAAAATATACAGAATATATTTATATATATATATAAATAGACATATATAATATGTATTGTCATGCAACACATAAAAAAGAAAAAAAAAATCGAAAACAATAGGTCATTCTTTCAAATTTTTGATGGAGGCTACACTGCATTGAAATATGTCAATAAAATTTTGTTTCGAATTATACGTAGCACACATTCGATGCAGTGGGGAGAACTGTTTAAAATTTGTTCTAGACGTACTTAAATGGAAAGTTAGATGTTCCCGCGCTGATAGTCTCGGCACGTGAAAATATAACATTTCCATAATTTCAGGACAATCTATTCCATTATTTAATAGTTTGTGCAAAAATATTAGTTGAGACTTATCCCGCCTAACTTGCAAACTTTCAAAAGAAAATCTATTAAGCATGACAGAGTGTGAGAAGCCAATTGGAGGATAGATTCCATCTTCCTTGTAACAGCAATATTTTAGAAATTTTCTCTGCACTTTTTCTAAACTCTGAATATGGACATTGTAGAAGGGACTCCAAATACTGGAGGCATACTCTAAACGCGATCTTACAAAGGAATAAAAAAGCAATTTTAATGTGCTAATATTGTTGAAGTCGTTAGAGTTTCTTATAATGTACCCTAGAGCTCTAAAACAGTCTGAAGTAAGATTACTGATGTGATTAACAAATGAAAGTTTCTGATCAAATGTCACTCCCAAATCTCGGTAGGTAACAGGTCGATTTAAATTTGTGTCGTTTATAGAATAATTAAAGGTAATTAGATTTGCTTTGTTGCTATACGTCATGACATTACACTTTGCTACATTTAAGGGCAACTTATTTGCAAAACACCAATTACTGATGCTTACTAAGTCATTTTGCAGCTCCATACAATCTTCAATGCTTTTGATGTTACAGTA
Organism: Rhagium mordax; assembly: GCA_963680705.1. Classification (NCBI taxonomy): domain Eukaryota; kingdom Metazoa; phylum Arthropoda; class Insecta; order Coleoptera; family Cerambycidae; genus Rhagium; species Rhagium mordax. The sequence continues at coordinate 32,948,990 of OY796664.1, forward strand.
CAGTTTCATATCATCGGCATACAGTAAGCAATTTACCTTTAGACTACAAGTGATATCATCAATGAATATGTTAAAGAGGAGTGGCCCTAGGTTGGATCCTTGGGGAACACCAGATGTTACTGAAATCTGGACAGACTGATGACCAGAACATCCAACATATTGCTTACGATTCGTAAGATAGGATTTAAAAAATTCTTGGAGACTCGAAGAGAAACCATGAGCTTTAAGTTTAGTAATAAGTATGTTATGATCAAGTCTGTCGAATGCCTTAGAAAAGTCAGTATAAACAACATCAGTTTGTAGTCCTGCATCAATAGATTCTGCTATGAATTGAGTCACACAAAAAAGATTTGTAATAGTGGATCTACACTTCATAAAGCCATGTTGACAATTATTTAAGCGATTGTGCATATAGTAATATGTATAATCATATATTAAAATTTCAAATACTTTAGCAAAATTGTTAACAATTGTAATTGGTCGATAATTTTCAATATTCGCTCGTTCACCTTTGTTGAAAACTGGTACTATTTTAGATATCTTCCATGCACTTGGAAATGTTTTCGTTTCAATAGAAAGATTAAAAAGTATTTTTAGAGGTTGTGCAAATATTGCTGCGCAATCTCTAATCAAAAATGCTGGTAATCTGTCAGGACCTGTTGTGAACTTGGGCCTTAATTTCTTAAGACTGTTAATAACATCTGATTCTTTAAAATTATCTAAATAGAAATTATCAGTTGTCTTATTAATTTGCGAAATATTTGTTGGACTAGGTAATGTATACGAGTTTTGGAAAAAATCTGCAAATGCGGTAGCAATATTTTGCCCATCATCAATATTATTTCCATTATAATTCATAGAATTGGGGATACCCGATGTTTTTCTCTTGTTGTTCACGAACTGCCAGAATTTTTTTGGATTGTTAGAAATATCATCCTCAATCGCCTTACAGTAATTTTTGTAACTAATATTAATGGAATCCTTGATTCGTTTTCTCAAAATTTGAAATTTTTCAAGGGACTGAGGATCCCCATTTTTTTTATATATTTTCCAAGCTCGATGTTTCAAATTAATATCCTTGATTATTTTAATAGAGAACCATGGAGGATAATTTCTATTATGTTTCTTAGTTTTAGGAACGAATAAGTCCAGTACCTCATATAGTTTAATATAAAATTGCTCACATGCTACATTGACGTCCCCAAAATCATTCAGAAAACTCCAATTGATCTCCGCAAGACTTCTGTATAGATCCATATAATTAGCCTTACGGAAATTATAATAAATTGTATTAATTTTTTGTTTATTATTACTTGACTTAGGAGCAATATTCACAAGTCCTAATAAGGCCGGATGATGATTGTCCTCATTTAACAGAATGTCTATAGCTTTTTGAATATTACAGTCAACGTTTGTAAGTACCAAATCTAGCAATCTCTCATTAGAGTTTTTTATAAAATTACATTGTTCTAAATCCAAAAAGTTCAGAAAATTTATTAGAGGGATAGTTCGTCCCTCAGGGATGTTAGTTGTTAAATATTTAGAGTAATCTGGGATATTAAAGTCGCCCTGTTGGTTAAAAATGTATTCAATGGAGCTGAGCATATCAAATATCGAATGATAATCATTCACTGTTACGTTCGGAGGTATGTATATGACAAATAAATATAACGCATTATTATCCAACATTATTTTGACTCCAACAATATCCACAAAATACAAATCTGAAAATTTTGTTTTTAAATCTAGCTGAGTAGCAGAAAGTACAGAATCGACGGCAATAAGGACTTCACCACCTCTGGAGTATCCGGTTCTGAGAAAATCACGATCAGATCTAAAAACTGAAAATCTTGAGTCTAATAGTTCAGAATTATTTACATTAGTATCAAGCCAAGTCTCAGTAAGAGCTAGAATGTCAAACTTGCAAGTAATAGAAGCATTAAAGAGATTAATTGTTTTACTATTTAAACCCCGTACGTTTTGGTAATAGACTGATAGATTTTGGTGTTTTAGAAACGTCGCGCTTGAAATAGAGGGAGCATGATTTTGAGAGGTAGAATTTGACTCATATTCAGAATCAAGGAATTACTGTGACATTTGTCTAAATGGTTGCTATTTTGTACCAAAGAGGTCGACTTTAAATTTTTCAAAAACTTTCTTATACGCAAAACAGTTTTCGTAATCCCACACTGCATGATTTGTGTCGATATCAATTTTTTGTTTCAGTTTAATAGAGATACAATTACTGCATTTGTATTGTTCCTTATTGGCAGTGCATGACTTCACATCATGTTTTTCAGAACATAAGGGGCATGAGATTAAGCTATTACAAAATTTGTGACTATGATTGAAATTGTTACATTTAAAACATCGTGGTACTTGCAAAGCATTATACACTGTACAAAAATCTAAGCCTATTATTAAGTGACCCTTATTTATTACCTTATCATATGTATATGAATCAATCTGCAGTGTAGCCTGAAATATTTTTTCTTTTTTCTTTGTGGGCCAGATACGTAATATTTCGCAATCAGATTTGTCACTAAATACGTCCATGTTCTGTTTCCGAATATATTGAAGAAGAATAGGCTCGTCAAACTTCTCAGAAATTCCAACTACTCTAATACGGGGGTGAATGCTTCTTAATTCATGTATTTCATAATTATCAGCGAGTTTTTGTCCAGCAATTTCTTTAAATTTGCTCGATTCGCTCTCGGAATTACATCCAACAAGAATACCACCATTTTTAATATGCTTTACCTTATTGATGCAAATTTGTGTATTGATAGGGTCAACATTTTGCAGAATGTCTGATTTTGTAAGCGAATTTTCTTGATTTTTATTCTTGGGTTGAACAATAATTTTCGGCTGTTTTCGAGATAATATTTCCGAATAAGAGGGTTGTGCATTATTCAAGATAGATTGAGGTGAAATTTCAGATAATTTTTCAGTGGCATTTTTCAAGAGATCTTCTTTTAATGAATCGAATTTACTTTTTATTTCCATAAAGACCGTTGAACATTGTTGCTCAATTATTTCAAGAATACGGGTTTCATCAAAGGAATCACCGATAGATAAGCAAGCGTTGCATTTCCAGGACAGACCCTCAACTTTTGTGAAGAGTGTATAAAACTCAGAAGGTATACCGATGCAAGAAATATGAAATTGGTTCTTACAAAAACCATTGCAAATAATACTCTGTTTATTGCGGGAGATAGCACTATCGCAAAGGCCACAGCGAGACATAGTTTTTAATTAGTTTTTTTTACACCACACCAGTTCCACATTAGTGGAAATTTGGCGTTCTGCACTTAAATTAGACGTTTTCACACAATAGAAAAACACTTATATACACAAGAAAGTCTAGAAAATTAGAATGCCGAAAAATTCGATTTTGTTGGGGTTCTAGAAACCACCGAAATCACCATAAATTTAACGACACACTGCGTCCTGTCCTATCTTGGTTTCTTGAACAGCCATCACGTCAATTTCGTGTCTCGCTAGTATCTCCTCTAGCTCGCACTTTGAGCTACGTAAGCCATTGACGTTCCAGGAGGCTATCCGCAGAAACTTACCCTTGCCCCACCTCGCGCGTGCATTAAGCAGGTCCTTGGGGGAAGAATGCTGAGAACATTTCTTGAATCTGCGCTAGTGCTGTTGCCAGATTACTGACAGCCAGCACTGGGTCGAAGGCGGCCGCCTCCTGGGGCTTGCCTTCTTGGCTTCGTCTCTTGTCTTCGTTTCCGCTTGCTGCCGCGGCGTAGCTTAAACCTTCACCGACCTTTCGGCTTTGGGGCTGGCTGCTGTCTCGCTGGCGCCTCTCTTTGCGCCTGTCTTCTGTTTGGCGGTGTACGTTCGCATCCTCTATAACTTGCGGGGTGACTACCTCCGCAGTTTGCACATATTGCCGGCTCATCTTTATTCTTCTTGCAGTCGGCGGCTCGGTGTGGTTCCCCACACTTTACGCACCTGATCTGCGCGGCGCAGTGGTTTTGGACATGTCCAAACCTCTGACACCTGTGGTACTGGCTCGCTTCTGTCTTCGCTTTTTGTTTCTCTACTTGTACTACCAAGCAGCAACATCTTGAAATTTGCATTATTCCATCTCCTTGGGGGTTGTCTTCTGACCCTGGGGGGGGGGAACTTCCATTTCCTTGGGGGGGGCCTTGGAGGCTTCTCCGGCCTTGGGGGTAGGTCTTCCGCCGTGGGGAGGCCTTGGGGGCTTCTCCGGCCCTGGGGGTAGGTCTTCCGCTGTGGGGGGATCAGTATTTGTACTACTTACCTGGGAGCCTGTCGACCATCATCTCGCCTTGGACTTTCATCGCCTCCTCATGGCGTTTTTGTGCCTCCTCTCGAAGGGTCGTTAGTTCTGCTCGGAGGGCTGCATTTTCCCTTCTAAGGTCCTCGTTTGCGCTGTTTAGTACTTCCAGTAAGTTGTAGTTTGCCTCTGCCTCTGAGATATCTTCTGTGGAACTTTCTGTTCCAGTCGTTTCTGTAGTTATTGTGGATTCTCCTCCGTCAGATTCCATCTCCGACTCTCGTTGTTTGATCTCTTCATCCATGCTCGCTTAACTTTCACTTCACCGTTTTTAACTTGCACTTTACGGGTTTTGTCTTAAAAAAGACAATGGCACTACGCGACTTCACTCTCACTGCCCAACTCGTAATGCGCTGATGATGATGATGATTGAAACAGGCGTTTGTATTTATGTATCCAGCCGCAGTTTCAATCGGCTCCGCCCACAGCGCGAAACGAATGCAGAGCATGCCATTGGTCGGACGATTTACTATAAATATAAAACTCAAATATGGTACCACCACAGTATAATAATTTTACAGTAGCATTACTTCAGCAATTTATGAATGAAATCTGTCAGCCGATTTCAAGGACCTCCGGCCGAAAGTTCAGCTTGAGAACGGTCGCTTAACAGTTATAAATGTCATAATGTTAGTACGGTCGTCAATACAAAGTCTGCCTAAAACTGTAAATGCCTAAATTTAATTTAATTTTTATGATTTCAGAATGAAATTATTTTTTTATATTAGGTACTCTACATTAATGACAGACTTTCTTAATAACGTGTATGCAATAGGATATAAACAATGGAAAATATATTGATTCTGTTTATGAAATTTTCATATTTTACCACTCGTCTTATCTGCAAATAATTGTGTATTGCAAAAAATGAATATTTGAATTTGTAAATACAGTGCTCACAATAACACTCGTAGCCAAGACTGACTAAACAAGCGAGATGAACACAATAATGGTGGGGCATCTCGAATGCACTGCATTGAGAGTGGCCGTACCAACGCATGAGTTGCTTGTAAGTGTGTCGTGGATAGAAGGAAACGATAACCCATTACCACTCTTGAAGTAACCTATTCGATTTGCTGGCTGTCTTAGTCTATCTCATTTTATACTAGTTGTCAAGCAAGTATCGTTCTATTCTTGTTCTAGCCAGCTGTACTTTACATTAGGGATCCTGTATATATATTATTATATTATATATGCTATTCAAAAAAATATTTCTGGAATTCACTAAATTGATTTAAAAGGAAATGTTAAAAAAAATGCTTTTATGGTACCATAATATAGCATTGTCATCAGAACTACATGTGTATGTAAAATTTCAGCTTATTCCAATAACAGGAACTGATTCAAAATTGACTTGCAGACAGACAACAAACAGCAAATTAAATAAAAGGCTTTAAAAATAAAAACATTAAATATTTACAAGAGAATGCTCTATTCACTATATAAGCTGTATGAGTTCAGACAATTGCTGTTCGACTGTGCAAATGCAATACGAGACACATATCCAGGGATAACAGTGAACAAGTTAACTTAGTTGATGACTAAACATGCTGCCATTCAATTGTTTTTCTCCTGCTTTTCTCCAAATTGTTATTTATAAATTTTAGTGTATAATATAATCTCATTCGAGAATATAATTTTATTAAATAAGCTCGAGGAAAGCTAGTGCAAGGATGATCAAAATCTACTCTTTCATACAAATTCACAAATAGGTTTAAACAATTTTTTTCTAAGACTAGCTTTTCAAAGTTTGTAAAGAAAATATTTTCTAATGAAGTTATGAATTTCAAAAAATTCTTGGCAGGCATTTTTAAATTTCCAAACGTACTTCTTTCGGTATTTTCGTATGCCTTCAAGTGGCAAAATATTGATGTCTCATCTAATTCTTCGTGTTGTGTCGCAAAATTATTATATATATCACAGCTATGAATTTTCAAACACCTTCTTATCAAATATCCACATATATACCTCAATGAATTTTGTTCGAGAATATCATGGCTGTAATAATCAGCATCAACTGCTATTTTTTCAGTTATCTTCTCCGTTTATTCTTCGTCTGCCTCAGTATTTGATTCTGCCATTTGCATAGTTGCTAGTAGAACAGCAAAATCGTCAGCACAATTTTGTGTATCTGAATGAAAAAAATCCATACAAAAAAGTTTCATGAAAGACCCGAAGAACTGTATTGGTGTTGGATTGACTGCATTGCCACTTTGCTGCCGAAGACTACCGAAATAATATTCTAAACAGTCCTGGTTCAGCCTCCTACTGAGAATAAACTTGTAGCCATTCTCTGACAAATTCTTCCATAATTCCATGAAAGCTCGAATGGTTATTTGCCATCCCCTAATACATTTCACTTGCTTTCTGTGATCTTTTCCTGCAGTATCAACAATTTTTAAGTTTGACAAATATTCAAATGTTTCTTCGAGAAATTTAGTTTAATATAATTTACCTTGGAATGGCTTATTGAATATTTTTGATGCTTCAAAATTGGATGAATTGAATACATTCAATTGTCCCAATTGCTTCTGCGGGTAATCCTCCAAAGGTTAAATGAGTCTCCATACCTGCAGCCACAGAAGCACTTAAAACCTGTGTGGCATATTTTACTTTCATTTTCTCAAATGATGATGGCTTAATATGCTAATCGGTCAGCTTATGTGTATATCTGTTGTTTTTCTTCTTATCCATTTCATAGAAGTGTACTATGTGACTCCATCTCTCGTCTCGAATGAATATTTCATTAAATTGTTCCTGATGGATTTAATTAAATGTGGAGGGTCGAACATAAACACAATATTATGACCATCTATTGAAAAATATGGTTTCTCAGCTGTCACACCAAGATAATGGCTCAATTGGTTGAAGTTACTGCCTTGATCCGATATAACTGTCACAATTGTAAGACCAATATTTTTTGAAGATCTAAATATATTTTCAATTGTTTCTTGTAAAACTGCAGCAGAACAACAGTTATGTACAAAAAAATATCCAACAGTTATTATAAATGCCTCTTAGCATAAATACTGTTGCATTTAACGCAGGTCTAAATTGCTTTCCGTTTCCCATATCTTCAAAGCCAATAACTTCATCTGCAGTAATGTTATAAAACAAACTGGATTTTATTGACGTCTCATCCATGGTTAATATGCAATATTTATCCAAATTGCAATTGAAACTATCCACTTTGGGTTTTATTGCATTAAATAAGTTTTCATTAATGCCAGGTTGAAATTTATTTCTCTGCGTCATTCGACTCAATGTTTCTTTAGTTTTAATCATCTCTCGATGATGCCAACTTGGTTGGCGAAACGCGCGTCGAGTGTGTGCAAAAGTGTTTTGGTGTGTGTGGAAAATTACTCCAAGTGTAAGTTTTACACCAAAGGTTCCAACCCCTCTTCAGGAATTTCTTTAGATGGTAGGATGAAAACTTTTGCTAGGCCATTGTAAGCTTTTGGTCCTTTGAAATACATTGATAAACACATCTTTTTAAATTCATAGGTGTATGCGACCTCTCATGGCTCGACCTTTTTGGTTGGCTTGTATCTTTGTGAAGCCTGATTGCGCCGGTGTTAAATATTTATCACATAAATGATCATTTCTCTTGTTTCATCCTTTTGTACAGGTTTGCTTTCTATAACTTGTACTTTCTGTTCCAGATAGTTCAGCCTATTTCTCAAAGATGTTATCTTCTTCTTAAATTTTTGTTTCCTTGGACTTTAAGAACTTAAGGATTTTGGAGTTGTGTCCCTACTGGCGAAGAAACTGGTGTTGGCGTTCTACTCGTTGTAGGTTCTAAAATTTCCTCAGAGGTATCTAGTAATTCTGCAAACAAACAATAATTATTAAAATTAATAGGTACTTACTAGTTTTTAATAATCCAAGTAATAGTTCTCAGTGTTCTTTTTATTTATTACTTATTCATTATAATATAACTTAATCACTAGATAGCGTGTCTACGTTCAAGTTGCACCACCCTCAGATTTTTTGCTTGTTAACCGATTTAAAAAAATTGCAGTATCAACGAAACTGTAAGTACTTACAAGAACTTTATAACTCCTAATCCAAAGTTTGGACAATATTTTTTTATTCTTATTCTTATCCAGACTTGCAATTTTGGGTTTTGGGGTGATTCTGAATAACTTGTCCTAATAGTTTTAATAAAAATATATAGATACTTTCTCGATTTTTTTGCCTCTAACCTGCTGTAGCAGGTTGCGATATATCAAATAAGTGTTTTTTCTTTGGTCAATTGGGTCTCATAAAAAAATGTTGGTAACAGGTAAAAAAATAGGAGGGTAGATAGATAGATAATACGTTTTTTTTAGCCCTTGGGTATACAACAACAATACATTACACAAAAAAACTCATATTTACATTGGAGATATTATTATATGACTAACATAAAAATAAAGTAAAATAATGTAATAACAACTATTCACTAACAAATTATATACATATACACTACTATATCATGTTTTCCAGCATATGTTTGAGTAGTCTTTTAAAAGTATTCGAGTTTGTACTGCGCAACTCTGTACTCAATCTGTTATACTCTACTACACCTTTATAAAAGATGGAACAATGCGTAGCTGCTTTATTGGCTTGCTTAATTACAAAACTGTCTTTACCGCGCGTATTATATTCATGTCAGATGTGATGACGTTGCACACACTTTGAAACATATTTCAGGTTGGACTTCATTAAAAAATCAAAACATGAGAATTCGACATTTTTATATACGATCCTTTGCACAACTTTTGCAATGTTCTGACATTAAACTTTGAAAAAAAAAATTTACATGGGATCTCCATAGTTTGTTTAAGTGAAACTGAAGGAAAAAATATCAATAGCGAAGCATCTTGTGAAATTGAAAAGAAATGGTTAAAATCCCTTATTGCATATGGAATTAATACAGTCTTGGACAAGCTTACTGAAGGTGATGTAAATGAAAGTGGTATTTTGGTAACAGAAAACATAGAAGATCACAAATCAGAGATCACAGATCAGATTTTGTGCCATTATTTAACCCTTTTGTACAGTGGACAAACGAGGTTAAGGAAACAGCTGAATTGAAAATTACTGAAGGAGATCGAGACAATTTACAATATTTACCCAAACTAGTTACTGATATTTTTCAAATAATGAAACTCTTTCCACTTTGGTCCGCTGTTATGACACCTTATTATTCAGGTTCAAAAGTTACTGCAAGTAGCGCTATTGTAGAGAGTAATTTTAATATTGTAAAACACAGATTATTTAGTAACAAACAACTTCCTTTAAGAATCGATATTTTGTTCTGCTTCACATAAATTTAATTAGGGGAATTTTAAAGTTAGCTGAATCTACACACTTAAAAAACGAGTAAGTACCGGCTGTGGAGGAAAGAGTAAAAATAAAATCAATAAAGCCCTAAAGCCTAAACCCCTAAAGAAAAATTTAAAGTTAGTTGAAAAAAATACAAAGTCAGAAGCTGCTTCTTTGACTGAAATAATTGTGTTTGAAAAGAAATAGGAAGAGGAAGATTTGGAGGAAAACTGTCAAAATGTTTCAGAAAGACCGAGGTCCTCATATCTGACATCAAATTCAGAGTGAATGACCGTTGATTTGAGTAAAAAAACAAACATAATACCAATTGGAATATTGAAAAATGGAAATTTGTTAATCTTAAAACCTGTGAAATTTAAGAAAATTATCTACGTTATTACCAACATGTGTGCTTTTGATTCAGTCGCACAGTTATTCGCATCATCGTATTGTGATAGTGAATATATGAAGACACTCATAGAGGATACTTGTTCAAGTAATGACTTTTTCAAAATTGTTAAATTATTAACAACGAAAGTAACTTAATCATATAGACTAAGGGTAAAAATTTTATCTCAAATTTTTGATTACATTGAACAGTCCAATTATAAGAAAATATTCTACCGAATGCAATGTGGTCAGTTTAGTTGAAAAATTTTCAAATGCTGATTTTTTTCCAACACTCACTTATTGAATAACGTACCTGCCATATTTGTGACATACCGTGCTTTCATCTCAGAACCCTACACAAGAGAGCAGTCAGTCAAAGTCGTGAGTCCCACCGCAGTAGTGGGGATTAGCCGTTATGCATCTTCGATAGCATACCTGACCTGGACATTACACGTTTTGCATTCGAACTTAGAAGGTGTGTGCTTTTAATAAAACTCCACAATTTCTTACGTAAACAATATTATTTCGACGATAAAAATGCGATACACCTCTCTCAGCATCCAAAACGTTACTGAGTGAGTAGTGTAGTGACCGTCAGCGCACGACGTGCCGACTGACTGACACCCCACTACAGGCCATACAGCACAAGCCATGATCTCCCCCCCTACTCCGAATGTACACGATCACCGCATATCTATGTAGCTATGAGCTGTGAAAGCACGGTATATGCGAGTCGTAAATGTCATACAATTCCAATAACTGTTCCAAGATTCCAATTTTAGCATTCAAATATCATTAAATGAATATATTAACAGTTTACCAAAAACGTGTATTAAAAAACATTCAAGAAGTGTAACTTCAACAATATTCAATAACACTTACATCTTCATTGAATTAACGGATACTACCGGAAGAAATATTCCGACAACTTTAAGAAATATTGAAAAAAATCTTACAATTAATAATATTATATATGCATGAGAGGTGTAGTTTCTTTTATCGGAGAGAGCACAGGATATCGTGCTATTGGTCACTACATAGCTTACTGTTACACAGGCATGTAATGTAGCTATTGCTATGGCGAATTTAACTATGTACAGGGTGATTCAAATTCGACTCCCACGCCTAATTTCTCTGAAACTGTAAAGGTTATGCACAAATTGTTATCAGCGATCAAACATAACTTATACAGACTACACGTTAAGGTCAACTGAAAAGTTTCATGCGACGCTCTTTTTAATTTTTTTTCGAAACATCCAATTTTTTTATATTTTTTGAAAGATCTATTAATTCTGAATATTTTTTTGTAAATAACACTATGAGTCTATTTCTAATAATTTATGAGCTACAACGCTTAATAGTTATTACTGCATCTTGATTTTGTGTTTATAGTTTATTGTATAATAGTTTTAATACTTAACCTTAGCAACTGTCAAAGTTTGAGTTGTTTGTCAGACTACAAGTCATATTAGAGTGAAAGACTTATACAATATGTTGAATCACAATCATAAAATTGACATGCTATATACAATACAGGAAAAAATTTAGCAAGTAACATAATGGGAACCTATAGATTTTTAGAAAATAAACGACAACTAAAAAATTCATTCTTTTTAGGTAATATAAATGAGGATGAGGTAAAAAAACTATTTATAACCTGAAATCCAAAAAAGCACCAGGTATAGATGAAATTCAGTCTTACACATTAAAAATAATTGCCGATTATATTTCGAAGCCACTGTGTTTTATACTTATACTTATATTTAATTTAGGTATATGGCCCACATCACTAAAAACAGCAGTGATAAAGTCAATGTATAAAGGAGGAGATAAATTGGAATGTGCAAACTATACACCTGTATCGTTAATTTCAAATATTGCAAAAATATTGGGAACATTATTAAAAATACGAATAGTAAGTATCTTTTTTAGATAGATTTCATATAATAAGTAATTCCCAATTTGGATTTAGACAGATCTACGCAGGATGCAATTGCTGTGCTGGTGTCCAGTGCTTATAATGCTTTGTATGAAAGCGGCCCTTTGCACTTTCGTAGATCAGGCAAAAGCCGTCTCTCATGAAAAATTGTTGGTGACATTAGAAGAACTTGGTTTTTGCGGTAATATTTTGCACCTAATGTGGAGTTACTTGTCAAGGAGAAAACAGTGTGTAGCAATTAATGAAACTAAATAATTTTAAAACTAGAATTTGGAGTACCACAGGGAACGGTACTAGGCCTAGTATTGTTTAATATTTATATGAATAACTTATTTTTGCAAAAAATTAAAGGGGAAATTGTTAATTTCGCCGATGACACATCTATTTTTTATATAGGTAATATTGGAATAACGTGATTAAAACAGCTGAGGAGAACGTACAGCAATTATTTTTTGTTGATATAGTCTATCAACAAAGAAAGTCGAGATTTGAACATCCTATTATTCATCAGCACTCCACAAGGTATAAAATAGATGCAGTTAAAATTCTACTTTATAAAACAATAGGCCAGCGATGCTTTTTCTATCTCGGACCGAAGGTGTATAATGCAGTGCCCGCTAGTTTAAAAAAAATAAATTCATTGGTATTATTCAAAACCAAACTTAAAAAATGGATATTATCTAAACCCCGTTTTTATGCACATAAACAGATCGATATTAAAAATATATTATTTATAATGAAGTTTATGAACATTCAGTAAAAATATGTACCTACTAATGATAAAGTATAATATATGGGTGTTTTTCAACTATTGGGGCACAGATAACATACATTTATGTCCAAGAAAAGAAAACCGTGAAAATAAAAAGATTTTCTGTTTTATGGAAAGATCCATCTTTTAAAAGGTAACTTGCAAATGGGCCAGTTAATTAACTGAGTTTTCTTAAATTTACTAGCTCCCAGGGAAAAATGCTTAGCAGGGGAATGACAAACCTTACAGAGGAGTAACTTTATAGCGCGGGGGGGTGACAAAACTCTCAAATGTTTAAATAAAAAACTATAAGTAATTATTACTTTGATTTTAATGTAGTAAATACTGATGATTAGTAAACAGTTTTAAAATTATATAAGTATAGTAGCGGAAATGTATAAATTAGAAGGGACTGAGGCGCGCGACGGGAAAGAACGCAGATCCGGATTTAACTTTATTGTACGCACGTTTACGATTTCAATTTTGATGTGTGCTCAGTTCAGCTAGCAACAAAATAAATAGTAATTTAAAGTATTGGCTATACAATAGTTACAGTATTCATGTTCATATTCATTAGCTTGTCTCTGTAAAAGAGTATTGTACACATTTAAACAAATTTGTTTCGCTTGATTATTTAAAAATAGCTTTTTTTTTCTCGGTGGAACCGCTGTTGGAATTTCATTTTCTTTATCACTGAAATCACTGTCACTTTCAAATTCATAACCACAATGAGATGTATAGTTTTCCCTTGATTGAAACATTTATTTACATAAATAAGTTAATCTTAAATTAATTTCAAAAACACACTAGCAAACAGACAAATAATATAATAATTATTACTGATGAATATAATTGCACTTACCCGATGCGCGATACTCCCTCCGATGATCCTAGACTAGAATACTAAACATTCTAAAGTCCGTTACTGTCTTGACTGGAGAAATCTCCATCCCAACGATTGTGTGTGAGTGCGCTAATAATACGGCAATGACCTTATCTCTCGCTTTAATGCAAGCTATATTTGAGACGGAAGACGTAATATGGTAGAAAGAGCAATGCGCTTATACACACAATACGTCTTGCCGCACTTCACCCTTCTCATATATCGTTTTCCGCTACTATACTTATTATCAAAACCATTTTAAAATAAAATTATACACTTTGTACTACATCTTGAAATGGTACCACAAAAAACAGTAAAGTAAAATTTATAAAAAAAGCGAGAGGTAAGTATAATTTAAGATTTTCTTATACTTTTCTTCACTTCTTTTTCTTTTCTAATAATAATGACAAAAAGCAAAAATTAAGATGAAAGTATTAAAAAAGTTTGGTAACAAACACTCAATTTGATCAAGAGAAATGAAGGAAATGTCTTCATTATTAACTATAAAAAGGGTTCCACATTTATTATTAAGCTGCACTTTTATTTTTTGTTCTTCTTTGATTTCCTCAGAGCATACTGCCACATACCGATGTTCTGTTTTCTTGACAGTGAAAGTACATAATCACCTGTTCTGAACGACTTTATTTCAGTTGACTTTGAGCTGCCTGGCTTAGGTTGTGATTCAATTTGTGTTATCAGTTTCAGGTTGTGGTTCATTTTGGGCTTCACTTCATTTTCCGACTCAGAATAAACATCCTCTACCCTAAGTGGGGAATTGTTTTTGTCGGTAAATACAAGTTCTCCAAGCTTATAATGATCGCAGCTTTCCTTATTACAAAAGCAGCTCAAGCTTTTCATAAAAGCTTTGTTTTGTAAAAAGGCATTTCCCCTAATCTGATGAACCTTCAGCGTACCTTTGAAAGGCAAAAACTTTGATGCATTTTTATTGACCATCTCCTTTATTTTGGAATCATCAATAACCAAAACTTTTATACCAGAGCACTTCTCGACTACCTTGGCTAGGTTTTCCAAAGATATAATATCTTTCCCATGGCTACGACTTTATCGGCCGTTCTTTTGCAGACTGCGCCTATACCATCAGGCGCTCCTTTGCCGTGGCCGGCCTCATGATAATTCCAGGTATAGCTTAAGAGATTTGGATAATACGTTTGGAGTTTACAAACCAGCAGATAAAACATTGTTTCATTTTTATACTGGGTTACTGGCCCGTCACTGCGAAAGTGAAGGTTGACAACAGAAGGTCGAAGCGCTCGAAAAATAGGCTGTAAGTGTGCCCAGATTGCAGCAGGTGAGTGGTTCAAGTTTGTAGACATTGAACAATAACAAGTAGATTTTAATTCACTTTCTGGGGTATCCTTGGTATATGTTGACTACCGTATGCAGGCTAATTTGTGTACGAGAACCACCAAAGTAATAAGCCTGAATTTCT
This sequence comes from Rhagium mordax, assembly GCA_963680705.1. Taxonomy (NCBI): domain Eukaryota; kingdom Metazoa; phylum Arthropoda; class Insecta; order Coleoptera; family Cerambycidae; genus Rhagium; species Rhagium mordax. The sequence goes on from OY796664.1 coordinate 32,964,031, forward strand.
TCGTTGCATTTAGTCAAATAGTTCTCACTAAAGTCCATGTGAATTACAGTCACTTGCACATACATTGTTTTTGAGCTCTTATCGTTTTGTATTGATGGGCAATGTTTAGTTTATGATTACAAAATACACTCAATTTATCTTCAAGCATTAGAATAATATCTCGATGGGCCAAGTTTAATGTGTGTTTAGCGTATTTTCTGACCTTGCGACTTTTTTTGGTCTTTGAGTCGACTATGTTTTCGGATATTGATATCCATTGCTGCAGTTTGAGATTGGTTACATTGTTAAATTCTTTATATTTAATACACTTGGATTTACATTTTTCGCATTTTATAGAAATAGTAGGTTAAAAATGAGAGTTCTGTGATCACCCCCCACTCCTCCCCCACCCCAGACACGCCCCCTTCCCCCCACTTTTGCACCCCCACTCCTGACACGCTCCCTTCCCCCACCACTTTGGCAACCCCCACTCCAGGCACGCCCCTGCCCCCACTACTTTGGCACCCCCCACTCCTGACACGCCCCCTGCCCCCACTACTTTGGCACCCCCCACTCCAGACACGCCCCTTCCCCCACCATTAACCTTGACCTCTCATAACCTTGACCTTGGATGACCTTGACCTCTTGTGAGCCCCCCCCACTCCAACCCTTCCCCCACCCCTCACTTTTGAACTAGTCCTTTAAAGTGAATGAAACAGTGCTTACTTGTTATTCAAAACACTATGCCCGTTTGTACATGGTTATGCGTCAGATGCAAAAGTGTATTAGAAGAATATAACTCAGAAAAAAATATCAAAGTGTACACCTACTGTGATAATTGTGAGCTACCCGGTAAAAGGGCGCCTGCTGCATAATCACTGTTGGTATATTGATTGGTATAGGATATCATGTCTCTTGAGGTGGGGTGTCCGAATTGTCTAATAATGGAGTTAGAAAACAAGCATATGAACGGAAAAAAATTGTGTGATTTTACTGAGGAAGAACTAAGGAAGTTTCCACTGCAATATTTGATTGCAAGAGTTGATCCAGTTGAACTATTATATGCATGGCCTAAATTACCAATGGAGTACACAGACAAGTTTGAATTACAAATTCAATTACCATTCTTTGGACATTACAACCGTCCCGAATGGCACACCCACATAGATGGTCCTCCAGCTCGACAGTCCAAATGCCACGTCTGTAAATGGGGACTACAAAAATGTGGTTTATTTTAAGTTATGAATTATAATCATTTTAATAAAACAATAAAAACAATAATTACAAATGAATATGTCTTTCTTTTAAATACGAGTATCAAATCAACACTGTAATATGAAAGAAGTAAGGTTGACAATGCAGATACCTTTATCTCTACTCGAGGTCATATAATAATAATAATAATAATAATAATAATAATAATAATAATAATAATAATAATAATAATAATAATAATAATAATAAGGGGTGCGAAATGCGGACCGGCAACCTCCTCGCGGTGCACCCTGGACAGGGAGGGGCAACCCTCCTTGACAAATGTCGGACGTGGGTCCTCAGGGCTAACCATCCTGGGGACTCTTTTCCTCTGGTTTTCGACCGAGACAGAGGACAGGCCCCTCACAATCGACCCCAGTCGGATGGGGGTCAGAGACAGGTGGGAGGGGCCTTACCGGACGGTCTCAACCACGACGACTTGGCAAATGTACATGGACGCTTTAGGTGGACGGAGGGATTAAGGGATGACCTGCTGACCTGCTACGAGAGCAGCGAACCTGGGCGCAGGGGATACATGGCGCGATTACACCGGTTGTGGTGCGATATGCACCCGGAGTATCGCGCCTTCTCTCAACAACATCTGAGAGATCAAGTATCCTTCCTGCGCAGAACAGGTTACGTAAGGGCACCTCGTCAGCGTGAAGAAGTGCCTGCCGCACTTCCACCGCGGCAAATACCAGCTGACGAGGAACATCCTCCTGAGTACACCGATATCGCTTTAAGGACGAGGGTTAACCTTAACACCAGGGTTAACCCAAAGCCACAAGACCTGGCACGAATGGATTCGTTGATTAGTGAGGAGCTTCCAGAAGATGCCAACATCTGGCAGATCAACAGCGCGGTGTACGCCGCCGCCAAGCAACTCGTTCCACAACAGCGCCTGGCAAGCGCAGTTGATAGGGTCGGGAAAGCTAAGCGGCGCGTACAGAAGATCGAAGCTAAAATTCGATCAGCAAGGCAACACGCTTCTCGAATCCAGAGTGTGGTGGATTATATAGTCGCAGGTAGACCATTTACACCGAAGGTCCGGCGAGTGGCAGCCGGACTGAGACGCCAACACCACACTCTAAATCGCACAGTGCTGCAGACCATCAAGCAGCACTGTCTAGATAGGATTCGAGCGCTTATGGCTATTAAGAAAACTTTGGTCAGGCGAATGCGGAGTTTGGAACAAAACAAATTGTTTCAAACAAACCCGTCTCGCCTGTTCCAAGAGCCACAGCGTGTTGTCGAAAATCCGCCAACTGTTGATAATGTCGAAGCCTTCTGGAAAGGAATCTACGAAGTCGCGAGTCCATTCGATAATGACACTCCAGCTATAGCACACTTCGAGGCTCTCTGTCGTAGAGTCTTAGAAGAGCCAGACGAAGTGTGCCCGGCAATCAGTACGGAAGAGGTTCAACAAGCACTTGTTGGAACCAAGAACTTCGCTGCCCCGGGTCCAGATGGTATAAACAACTGGTGGTGGAAGAAGTTTCCTTCCACCCACCGCCATCTGGCCCGAGTTTTCAACTCATGGTTGAACGAGGGGCAGCAAATTCCGGACTGGTTTGTCGAGGGGCGAACTGTGCTAATCCCCAAAAAGGGGGATCTGTCTGACCCAAAAAATTATAGGCCGATTACCTGCCTCAACTCCTGCTACAAGTTATTTACTCGTATCTTGTATACCAGGATGTTGAGGTCTGTTGATCCGGTCTACCAACAGATAAACGAACAGCGTGGTGCCAAGAAGGGCCTGGCAGGTTGCAAGGAAAACCTGCTGATAGACCGCTGTATTACACAGGATTCTGTGCAGTACAAGCGGAATCTGTCAATGGCCTGGATTGATTATCGCAAGGCATTTGATACAACATCCCACGAGCTTTTGTTACACTTGCTCGGATGTCTTGCGGTACCAGCACCACTAGTGAGATGCATCGAACAACTGTTGCCGCTTTGGAGAACTCGCTTCACCATAACATCCGGTGCCGAGCGAGTTTCGACAGAGTTGGTGACATTTAAGAGAGGAGTGTTTCAGGGTGACTCTTTGAGTCCGCTCCTCTTCTGCATCTCACTGCTGCCGCTATCTGTTGGACTCCGCCAAACCCGCGGGTATCAGTGTGGGCCACCCAGCAACCGGAGGCATAAGGTCACCCATCTATTTTATATGGATGACCTTAAACTCTATACCTCCGGAGAGCGAGAACTTCAAAATGCTCTCAGGGTGGTCGAGGAATACACGCGGGCAATTGGAATGGAGTTTGGGTTGGACAAATGCGCAGTCGTCCACCTCGAGAGAGGACGATGCAGGGAATTCCACGAAGATGCGCAGCTCGCAGACGGAAGCATCCTACGACATTTGGATGCCGGAGAGACCTACACATACCTGGGTGTGGAACAACGTCACATCCAGGATGTGAACCAAATAAAGGATTCTCTCCGTGGTGTTATCGAACCCAGGAGATGCTGTGAAAGTAGTTTTAAGTAAAAGATCCCAATTAGACATAAGCACACAAGCTAAGGCTTGAATGGTGTATGTGGAACATCTGTTCCATGTACACCATTTTTTTATCAAAAATATGTCGAAATTCAAGTCAGTTCCTAAACCCAAAATTCCTTCATTTTTGCCTGATATGCGTGAATCCATGCATATCAGGATTTTTTATAAAATTTTTAAGACGATTTTCAGTACAGTTTCCAAAATTCCCTTTATCTTTTTCGGCCCATATCTCATGTTTGAACGAACGCATCCAGGCACGATGCAGCATGTAGAGACGACCAAGGATATGCATTATCCTCTGCCAGTGCCGAATCCTCTATGGACGGACTGGGGTTTTAATTATGATGATTACAGCGCAGGTAATCATCTTCACAAGCCGGTCTAACAGATCACAGGAATACTCCACAAAGGCGCGAGAGTGAATCTACCGTAGATCGGTAGCTCTTGATCTGATCTACCATAGACTGATCCACCTTCGTGGTCGCACTGATCTACGGACCCATAGGTTCACTCTACCCTCGCGTTCTGGAATTCCTAGTGAGTCCGTGACCTACGGCTTCCAAGGATGGTTGAGCTGGCCTCGCCTACCCATTGGTCATCGTCTCTACCGGGATCGTGTCTGATAGCACCATTTTGAAATTTTAGGAACTGAATAAAATTTGGAAATAGCGGAATTTGCGACGCCACGTGGCGACATGAAGTGGTCTCGGGTCATTTCCGTATATATAGTGGGAGACCTCCCAATGATCTCGCAAAATGGAAATCCGCCATTTTTGATTAAATCAAGCCAGGATAGGCCCCAGTGCGGTACGCACGGGTACCGGGGCACTTCCCCATTATTACCAGGTGACCGCCTTGTGAGATAGCATTCGAAGAGATTTCCCCTTTCTGAAATATCCACAGACGTCTAACGGCATATACCCCTTTTGGAGAATATTACCTTAAATTTTTAGTCTATAATTCTAACAGTAAATCTATAAAACCCACTCACTAAATTGCCAGTCACGTCCATGTAATAATTCTCTTTCGGCAATCGATCACTCGTCTTTAAGCGCGGCCGTCGCGGTCGCTGACCCCTTGTGGGGGTATCGTGGTTATGGTGGCAGACCTTGCTAGGTGAGGCTCTATATGTACTATGATGATTGTTTAATATATACCTTTATTTATTATCCATGTCTTCTTATTGCGTTCTAGTAATAGTCTAGTATCTGTGTTGACCCCATAGCTAACGACCCTCGCAATTGCGTCGGTTTGACCATTCGGCTGAAGCCAAAGAAGAGTGAACGAGCAAGACCTGTCTGGGCAGGTGTCAGAAGTGAATTGTGTATTGTGCAAAGTGTTTAGCTAGTGTTGTATCTTTAGTTCAGGACGTTGCGAAGCCTGTATACGAGGAAGCATTCATTGTCGACAGTTGCCGTTAATCTATCGATTTCGAGACTTCGATATATTAAGGGTTTGCCACGACCTGCGTTGAATTCAACGGCCAAGAGTTAAATCAGATGTGGTGACAGCGGTTGGTTGACTTAATCGAATATCGGTCGTTCCCTCCCACTATCACTGGTTATAACGAATGGTTAACTAACGTTGACACAGCCTTAGCAAATTAGTTTAGTTATTAAACGTTGATATGGCGCCCAACGTGGGGCTGTGCTTCGGTTGACCTCATCTCTTGCATGAATCGTAGTCATGAACGACAATCCTTTGATATCTTTGACCCCTAGTGGCTTCTACGAGCAAGAGACCGGGTTGATGGAAGATTCCTCCGTAGTGCCGGAGCGGCAGCCGGAACTGATCAGTAATGTTTCTCCCTCGTTGAGGTCCCCTGAAAATCCTCCATCAATGGAAGATCTATTCGCCAAGATGGCGCAAACTTTTGTAAACGCTATGCAAGACGCAGCACAGTGCACAACTTCTACCTATGACCGACCACGTAGTCCTAACGTGGAATATCATGGCTTAGACCATGAGAGTCCCGAAACTTTCATCCGAAATTTCGAGGACTATTGCCACAGAGCAAGAATTAATAACAGTACAGACCGATTCCATTTAATCACTGAACAACTCAAAGGAGAAGCCCGAAAATGGTTTGATCAATATCGAACTCTCATTACTTCGTACGAAGTATTCATTGAACGTTTCCGCAATAGATTTGATTCAGGCGATATCTACACCCAGGCAATCACAAAACTTTATGGAGAGATGCAGCATGCAGGTGATTCATCAGCGGTATTCATTACCAAGAAAATATGTCTTTTTAATAGGGTCGACCCCTTCAAACCGGAAGCTCTGAAGGCCAGTATCATACTGGACCAACTCAGACCGGAGATACGTTCTCGCTTACGCGGAACACATATTTTTAACACTGAGTCACTTGTATCGATAGCATCTAGGGTAGAGCGAGATATAGCTGATGAAGGATCTGCGGCACGTTCAATCGAAACCAAATCTAAGGCAAAATCAAATCAAAATTATAATCAATCATCTTCTGGCAACTCCTATAATGGCCGTGTTTGGCATACTCCCCAAAGTGAGAATAACAATAGAGACACTCAAGACGTCAGGAACCGACAAGTCCATTTCCAAGAGCAGGCAACCTCTAGCAATCAAAACCGTCCAAATTCCAACAATCAGAAAATTCCTCCTACACCATGTCGATTCTGTCCTGATGTCCAATGGCACTACCATTCCGATTGTCCAAACAATCCTTATAAGAGACGACAACAGGGAAACTTCTCAGGGGTTCGAGAACAGGGCAATTCCCGCAATCCCCCTCCAGTCGGCCCTACGAGTACGCCTCGTCGTCAATAGACCAATCCCAAACTATAAACCCATTTGACCACTTACCTGACCTGACGTCAGAATACCCAGAATATGCCAAAGACCCTGCCAACTTTCAGCCTATAATCCTATCAGAAGCCATTAACCATTTATCAAATTTTTATCCTTTGCCTCGAATCAAAATTATCGTTAATAATAAACTTGTGTTCGCACTTCTTGATACCGGTGCCACAAGGAATATCATTCATCCGCAATTTCTCTCATCGATGAATAATCTATCAGATCCTCAAACTTTCGCTCTTGCTTGTGGCGATCAAGTTATTGATTCGCAAGGCACTACTTCTCTAGACATCTTTATATCGGATGTTCGTTTCCATGTACCATTTTAAGTTATAGAAGAACTGAACGAAGGAATCATATTAGGAGCTCCATTCCTTTATTCTCAACATGTCGTATTTGACTATCATAGGAAATGTGTGTATGTGGGAATAGACAGACGTATAACCGTGTTCTGGAATCAGGCAACCGATAGAGCATCTAATGAAGAATTGCCGGAAACCCTAAAAATTTCTAACTCCATTTTCAATTCACTTTTCAAAGAATTTTCTGATCTATTTACGGTGGAATTGACTCAAGCAACCACCGTAAGTGTTAAACACAAAATTATTGTTAAGGACCATCGTCCATTCAATGTAAAGCCATATCCCATGTCGCCTAGTAAAAAGAAGATCATGTATGATCAAATAGAGGAAATGTTAAAAGCCGGTGTTATTGAATCAAGCACATCACCATATAGTTCACCCCCAGTTATCATTGAGAGACAAGATAAGAAACCGCGTTTCTGTATCGACTATCGTAGATTAAACGAAGTCACGCTTGACGAAGCCTCTGTTTTACCAAAAATCTATGAAAGTATCAAGGACCTGGGGAAAGCTACAGTATTTACTGTACTTGATTTGAAGAGCGGATATTGGCAAATTCCTTTAGATGATTCATCCAAAATTTACACAGCGTTTACTACTCATGATGGAGCTGCCTATCAATTCAATGTTATGCCATTCGGCTTGAAGACTGCCCCGTGCACATTCCAAAAATTCATGGCCAAAGATGTACTAACAGGATATTTGCACCATTTCTGTAAAGTCTATTTAGACGACATCATCATTTATAGTGAAGATTTGGAAGGACATGTGGAGCACCTCAGGTTGATATTTGAACGATTACGGCTACATAACTTGAAGGTTTCTCCGGATAAGTGTGTAATCGCTACTAATGAGATTACCTATCTTGGGCATCAGATTACTTTAGATACCACTAGACCACTTGATAAACATAAATTGCAGCTTCAGAACTATCCTGTTCCTAACAATAAACGACAACTTCAGAGTTTTCTCGGTCTATGCAACTGGGTAAGAGAATACATCCCTAATGCAGCCCTCATTACCAAGCCGCTAACCAGACTACTCTCGAATGACGTCCGATATAAATGGACAAAGGAGGCCCAGAACGCATTTATGAATATTAAGCAGATCTTAGCAGAACCCTTGGAACTTCATAGACCAGATTTGGACAAAACTTTTATTCTTCAGACGGATGCTAGTCTACTAGGCATGGCAGCAGTTTTATATCAGTTCGGCGATGGAGGTGAAAGACATATTATATCTTATGCAAGTCATACCTTGTCTCATACAGAGAGAAAATATCACATAAACGAGCTAGAATGTCTAAGTGTGGTTACTTACGTTAAGCGATATAAGATTTACTTAGCAGACAAACCTTTCATCGTCCGAACTGATAATAGGGCTCTCCTGTGGTTGGATAAGCACCGAGATGAGAAAACGAAGTTTACAAGATGGTCGTTGTTGTTGCAAGAATATTCTTTCAAAATTGAACACTGTCCAGGCAAAGAAAATCTTTTGGCCGATTATCTCAGTAGGAATCCTCAAAATTCAAGTTTGGAGCATCTCGATGAAGAGCGAATGTTTCCGCCTAAATTCAAATCAAAAGAAAATATTTTGGCTATCACCCATTTGGAACTTTATCAATCAATTATAGAAAGTCAACAGGATTCTACGAACATCAGGGAGAAAGTTAGTCGTTGGATTGAACTCAGTCAACGAACTATAAATGAGAGATCGGTCAAAGACCAGAAATTTTACTCAACTCATCAAGTGAGAAATGGCATACTTATGAGATTGATTTCAGACAAAATTTATTTAGTGGTTCCTAAACGTAAGATCAAAGAAACTATTTCACATTTTCACGACAAGACTGGTGTCGGCCATCCAGGAAGAGATGAAACCTTTCGGACCATATCTAGAACCTATTATTTTAACAACATGTCCAGGCTAGTAGGCCAATATATTCAAAATTGTTTAGTGTGCAAATCTGTTAAAGGACGACAAGTGCAGCCGGAAGCCCCATTACGGTGTCATGAACCTCAATACCCTTTTGAGGTGATCAGTATGGATATCTTGGGACCATACAAACGCGCTAAGGACACTGGTAATCGATTTATAGTCATGACGGTCGATCTATTTACTAAGTGGACCGAAGCGCAAGCTTTCGTAAAGGTGAATGGTGAAACTTTAGTCCGATTTCTGGAGGAGCACTGGATATCTCGGTTTGGCTTGCCGAAGACTATCATATCAGATCAAGGAGGACATTTCCAAAGTGGATGGTATACTCAGTTTAGTAAACGCAACCATATTCAAAATTTCTATACGCCCATTTATCATCAACAAGCAAATCCAATAGAAAGGCAGGTGCAAGAAGCCAAGAAAATTTTAAAATCTCTTATGTTCAATCAGGCAACAGACACATGGGATATGTACATTGTACAAATGCTTTACAATCTAAGAACACGTAAGAACGCTTCCACAGGATATACACCAGGCTTTGCAGTTTTAGGCTACGAACTAGCAGAAGCAGGCGAATGACAGATAGAAAGCTATTTCCAAGAAAGGCAACCCACATTAACCAGACCAGCTATCGTTCAAAATATAAGTCAAAATTCACAACAGTATAGACAAAAATACGCCCCTAAGGAAGCAGTCACTCCTATCGTTTTAAAAGTTGGAGACAGAGTTATGGCTAAAAATATGCGGAAAGACAAACAGGCATTTATACCTTCGTGGACTGGGCCACATAGGGTGACAGAGAAAGTGTCAAATGAGGTTTATATTATCCAGAAAGACCAACATCTATCCCGATTACATGTGAACGATCTGAGACTTGTGAAACCAACGGAGGAAGTAGGATTCGCATCCAGTGAAGACGATTCCGATGACTCTTCCATGGGCGATCCGCACGATGGACCAGAGCATACCAATGATCCAATTCCCGTCCAAGTCCAAATTCATACCCCTAATACAGCCAGCGTAGCTGTCCCGAATGTAAGGAGGCATCCTGCGTCGAAGCAGACAAAGGGTAGCGTTTCCGAAGGGCCGGAAACCAGTTCGCAAGCAGCTTCGCATGCTGATATTTCCATTCATGATCCAGATCCTTCCACACTAGTACATGACCAAAATTCAATTCGAACCAATGATTCCAAGCAAACCACTGACCAGACTATTCCGCTTACAGAGGGTTCCTCTGAAGCAAATATCCTTTCTGAAAATATTCCACAAAATTCCTGTAATCCTTTCAATCTCGAGAGAGAGCGAAGACTCATAATTCCTTTGACAAATGTTAAACTACCAAATTTAAGTTGTAATTCTAAAGACGTTCCGTAGAGAAGTCTCTCCTCCCGCTGTCCACACGCGAGGAGAAAATAAGAGTGATGAGATTATGTCCAGAAATTTTAAAGTCCAAATTTACAGTCGGATACTGCGGTATCCTTTGTTTCAATTTTAACTAATACGTACTGATTTATGTTCACAGCCTGAACATAAATAGATGCATGCTGATCCTATCCTGAGATCCTAACCATAAATTCCCAATGCAATGATCCACCAGTCCCAATGGTATGTTGGCAGATTCCAGACGAACGAGCCAAGCAGTGGAGTGCAGCATTCTCCAAGAGGATGGACTCCCAAGACATAAGACGAAGACGAAGACAGAAGACGAAGATCGAAGAGCAAGACAGAAGACCCAGAAAACAGTGCATAAAGACACTATCATGTTTTCCTAATATGTTCATTCGATAAATATGTTAAGTCCACTTTTGACCAATAATTCTATAAATTACCAATGTTATGATCCATTCTACTTTTAAACCTATGAGGCCAATAATTATTATAAATTCTAAATGTTCAGTCCCATACTACCATTCGGCCAATAATTGTATAAATTGTATTGTGTTCTATCTATCAATGTTAACCATACCACCACCACCATATTCCCACAAGAGTTGTTAATAAATCCTATGATCCATATATCCATTTCTTTTATTTCCTGATGGAAGTAATTAATTTTAAAATTATTATTAAGTAATCTTAAGCAGTGACAAAGAGTGATAGTGATCGATTCCGAAAGACGAATTTTCAAAAGGAGGGGAGTGTTATCGAACCCAGGAGATGCTGTGAAAGTAGTTTTAAGTAAAAGATCCCAATTAGACATAAGCACACAAGCTAAGGCTTGAATGGTGTATGTGGAACATCTGTTCCATGTACACCATTTTTTTATCAAAAATATGTCGAATTTCAAGTCAGTTCCTAAACCCAAAATTCCTTCTTTTTGCCTGATATGCGTGAATCCATGCATATCAGGATTTTTTATAAAATTTTTAAGACGATTTTCAGTACAGTTTCCAAAATTCCCTTTATCTTTTTCGGCCCATATCTCATGTTTGAACGAACGCATCCAGGCACGATGCAGCATGTAGAGACGACCAAGGATATGCATTATCCTCTGCCAGTGCCGAATCCTCTATGGACGGACTGGGGTTTTAATTATGATGATTACAGCGCAGGTAATCATCTTCATAAGCCGGTCTAACAGATCACAGGAATACTCCACAAAGGCGCGAGAGTGAATCTACCGTAGATCGGTAGCTCTTGATCTGATCTACCATAGACTGATCCACCTTCGTGGTCGCACTGATCTACGGACCCATAGGTTCACTCTACCCTCGCGTTCTGGAATTCCTAGTGAGTCCGTGACCTACGGCTTCCAAGGATGGTTGAGCTGGCCTCGCCTACCCATTGGTCATCGTCTCTACCGGGATCGTGTCTGATAGCACCATTTTGAAATTTTAGGAACTGAATAAAATTTGGAAATAGCGGAATTTGCGACGCCACGTGGCGACATGAAGTGGTCTCGGGTCATTTCCGTATATATAGTGGGAGACCTCCCAATGATCTCGCAAAATGGAAATCCGCCATTTTTTATTAAATCAAGCCAGGATAGGCCCCAGTGCGGTACGCACGGGTACCGGGGCACTTCCCCATTATTACCAGGTGACCGCCTTGTGAGATAGCATTCGAAGAGATTTCCCCTTTCTGAAATATCCACAGACGTCTAACGGCATATACCCCTTTTGGAGAATATTACCTTAAATTTTTAGTCTATAATTCTAACAGTAAATCTATAAAACCCACTCACTAAATTGCCAGTCACGTCCATGTAATAATTCTCTTTCGGCAATCGATCACTCGTCTTTAAGCGCGGCCGTCGCGGTCGCTGACCCCTTGTGGGGGTATCGTGGTTATGGTGGCAGACCTTGCTAGGTGAGGCTCTATATGTACTATGATGATTGTTTAATATATACCTTTATTTATTATCCATGTCTTCTTATTGCGTTCTAGTAATAGTCTAGTATCTGTGTTGACCCCATAGCTAACGACCCTCGCAATTGCGTCGGTTTGACCATTCGGCTGAAGCCAAAGAAGAGTGAACGAGCAAGACCTGTCTGGGCAGGTGTCAGAAGTGAATTGTGTATTGTGCAAAGTGTTTAGCTAGTGTTGTATCTTTAGTTCAGGACGTTGCGAAGCCTGTATACGAGGAAGCATTCATTGTCGACAGTTGCCGTTAATCTATCGATTTCGAGACTTCGATATATTAAGGGTTTGCCACGACCTGCGTTGAATTCAACGGCCAAGAGTTAAATCAGATGTGGTGACAGCGGTTGGTTGACTTAATCGAATATCGGTCGTTCCCTCCCACTATCACTGGTTATAACGAATGGTTAACTAACGTTGACACAGCCTTAGCAAATTAGTTTAGTTATTAAACGTTGATAGTGGCAAGTACAGACACCGACTCCGAAAGATTTGGTCTTCTGAACTTTCGGGGAAGAACAAGGTGTCTGCCACTAATATGCTTGCCGTTCCGATTCTGCTCTACTCCTTTGGAGTAGTTAAATGGCGAGTAGATGAGCTGCGCCAATTGGACAGGGATACCCGCAAAATGATGAATATCCATAGGAGTATTCATCCTAGATCGTCCGTTCCTCGTGTGTACCTCCCACGTCAACGGGGGGGCCGAGGACTCTTGAGTCTGGAGTGTATGCATGGCAGAGTAGCACTAAGTATGGCATGTAACATCCTAAGGAGCTCGGATCCGCTCCTACGGTTAGTGAGAGATCATGAAACCGTGGGAGTTGGCGCTTTATTGTTTAAGGCAGCACAGAGGGCCGCAGATGAACTCGGTCTCGTGTTCGACTACAGGCGAGGAGGCAGGCGAGGTGCTGATGCAGAATCAGTTACTGAGCTTCCGCCGAATCGTCTGACAGCCCAAATTAAGGCTGCCGAACAGAGGAATCTGTTCAGGCAGCACGTCGATAAGCCCCTGCACGGTGTTTTCTTTAACAACATAGAAGCACTGGGTTTATCGACAGAGCTGACCTTCGCATTCTTAAGGTCAGCGGGGTTGAAGTCGGAGACCGAGGGATTCATTGTGGCCTGCCAAGGTGGTGTTATTAACACATTGGTCTATCGGAGTCGCGTGATGGGTGTAGAGGTTCCTGATATCAACTGCAGGACCTGCCGTCAGGCGCCGGAGTCGCTCATGCATCTATTATCTGCATGTCCGATTTATGCGACTTCGGCCTACATCCAACGACATAACGCGGCTTTACGAGTGCTATACTACCATCTTCGGCACTCGTACAAGATAGACCAAACACCAGTGCTGCCTTATATCCCCGGAGATATCGAGTCCGTTGTCGAGAACGAGAAATGCCGGATTTACTGGAACTACTCGTTCCCGACCGTCAGGCGAATTCAAGCCAATAAGCCTGACATAGTCCTCCTCGACCATCAGACCAAGGTGATGTATGTCATCGAGTTCTCAGCACCTGCTGAGACAAACATCGCCTTGAAGGAGGAGGAGAAACGGACTAAATACAGAGATCTCCGGTACGAGCTCCAAGTGCTATACCCAGGCTACTCTGTCAAGATGGTCGTCCTGATAATCGGTGTACTCGGAGGTATGAAGCCCACGCTGCTCTCCGCATTAAAGACCATGCCTGCCTGCCAAACATCGGCAGAATGGTTGGCTGGTCAAATGCAGAAAGCGGTCATCCTAGGATCCCTCCGTCTACTTAGGGCATATCAACGTTTAATAACTAAACTAATTTGCTAAGGCTGTGTCAACGTTAGTTAACCATTCGTTATAACCAGTGATAGTGGGAGGGAACGACCGATATTCGATTAAGTCAACCAACCGCTGTCACCACATCTGATTTAACTCTTGGCCGTTGAATTCAACGCAGGTCGTGGCAAACCCTTAATATATCGAAGTCTCGAAATCGATAGATTAACGGCAACTGTCGACAATGAATGCTTCCTCGTATACAGGCTTCGCAACGTCCTGAACTAAAGATACAACACTAGCTAAACACTTTGCACAATACACAATTCACTTCTGACACCTGCCCAGACAGGTCTTGCTCGTTCACTCTTCTTTGGCTTCAGCCGAATGGTCAAACCGACGCAATTGCGAGGGTCGTTAGCTATGGGGTCAACACAGATACTAGACTAATACTAGAACGCAATAAGAATGCATGGATAATAAATAAGGGTATATATTAAACAATCATCATAGTACATATAGAGCCTCACCTAGCAAGGTCTGCCACCATAACCACGATACCCCCACAAGGGGTCAGCGACCGCGACGGCCGCGCTTAAAGACGAGTGATCGATTGCCGAAAGAGAATTATTACATGGACGTGACTGGCAAATTAGTGAGTGGGTTTTATAGATTTACTGTTAGAATTAGACTAAAAATTTAAGGTAATATTCTCCAAAAGGGGTATATGCCGTTAGACGTCTGTGGATATTTCAGAAAGGGGAAATCTCTTCGAATGCTATCTCACAAGGCGGTCACCTGGTAATAATGGGGAAGTGCCCCGGTACCCGTGCGTACCGCAATGAGGCTTATCCTGGCTTGATTTAATCAAAAATGGCGGATTTCCATTTTGCGAGATCATTGGGAGGTCTCCCACTATATATATGGAAATGACCCGAGACCACTTCATGTCGCCACGTGGCGTCGCAAATTCCGCTATTTCCAAATTTTATTCAGTTCCTAATATTTCAAAATGGTGCTATCAGACACGATCCCGGTAGAGACGATGACCAATGGGTAGGCGAGGCCAGCTCAACCATCCTTGGAAGCCGTAGGTCACGGACTCACTAGGAATTCCAGAACGCGAGGGTAGAGTGAACCTATGGGTCCGTAGATCAGTGCGACCACGAAGGTGGATCAGTCTATGGTAGATCAGATCAAGAGCTACCGATCTACGGTAGATTCACTCTCGCGCCTTTGTGGAGTATTCCTGTGATCTGTTAGACCGGCTTGTGAAGATGATTACCTGCGCTGTAATCATCATAATTAAAACCCCAGTCCGTCCATAGAGGATTCGGCACTGGCAAAGGATAATGCATATCCTTGGTCGTCTCTACATGCTGCATCGTGCCTGGATGCGTTCGTTCAAACATGAGATATGGGCCGAAAAAGATAAAGGGAATTTTGGAAACTGTACTGAAAATCGTCTTAAAAATTTTATAAAAAATCCTGATATGCATGGATTCACGCATATCAGGCAAAAATGAAGGAATTTTGGGTTTAGAAACTGACTTGAATTTCGACATATTTTTGATAAAAAAAATGGTGTACATGGAACAGATGTTCCACATACACCATTCAAGCCTTAGCTTGTGTGCTTATGTCTAATTGGGATCTTTTGCTTAAAACTACTTTCACAGCATCTCCTGGGTTCGATAACACTCCCCTCCTTTTGAAAATTCGTCTTTCGGAATCGATCACTATTACTCTTTGTCACTGCTTAAGATTACTTAATAATATTTTAAAATTAATTACTTCCATCAGGAAATAAATAAAAGAAATGGATATATGGATCATAGGATTTATTAACAACTCTTGTGGGAATATGGTGGTGGTGGTATGGTTTACTTTGATAGATAGAACACAATACAATTTATACAATTATTGGCCGAATGGTAGTATGGGACTGAACATTAGAATTTATAAAATTATTGGCCTCATAGGTTTAAAAGTAGAATGGATCATAACATTGGTAATTTATAGAATTATTGGTCAAAAGTGGACTTAACATATTTATCGAATGAACATATATGGAAAACATGATAGTGTCTTTATGCACTGTTTTCTGAATCTTCTGTCTTGCTCTTCGATCTTCGTCTTCTGTCTTCGTCTTCTGTCTTGGGAGTCCATCCTCTTGGAGAATGCTGCACTCCACTGCTTGGCTCGTTCGTCTGGAATCTGCCAACATACCATTGGGACTGGTGGATCATTGCATTGGGAATTTATTGTTTGGATCTCAGGATAGGATCAGCATGCATCTATTTATGTTCAGGCTGTGAACATAAATCAGTACGTATTAGTTAAAATTGAAACAAAGGATACCGCAGTATCCGACTGTAAATTTGGACTTTAAAATTTCTGGACATAATCTCATCATTCTTATTTTCTCCTCGCGTGTGGACAGCGGGAGGAGAGACTTCTCTACGGAACGTCTTTAGAAATACAACTTAAATTTGGTAGTTTAACATTTGTCAAAGGAATTATGAGTCTTCGCTCTCTCTCGAGATTGAAAGGATTACAGGAATTTTGTGGAATATTTTCAGAAAGGATATGTGCTTCAGAGGAACCCTCTGTAAGCGGGATAGTCTGGTCAGTGGATTGCTTGGAATCATTGGTTCGAATAGAATTTTGGTCATGTACTAGTGTGGAAGGATCTGGATTATGAATGGAAATATCAGCATGCGAAGCTGCTTGCGAACTGGTTTCCGGCCCTTCGGAAACGCTACCCTTTGTCTGCTTCGACGCAGGATGCCTTCTTACATTCGAGACAGCTACGCTGGCTGTATTAGGGGTATGAATTTGGACTTGGACGGGAATTGGATCATTGGAATGCTCTGGTCCATCGTGCGGATCGCCCACTGAAGAGTCATCGGAATCGTCTTCACTGGATGCGAATCCTACTTCCTCCGTTGGTTTCACAAGTCTCAGATCGTTCACATGTAATCGGGATAGATGTTGGTCTTTCTGGATAATATAAACCTCATTTGACACTTTCTCTGTCACCCTATGTGGCCCAGTCCACGATGGTATAAATGCTTGTTTGTCTTTCCGCATATTTTTAGCCATAACTCTGTCTCCAACTTTTAAAACAATAGGAGTGACTGCTTCCTTAGGGGCGTATTTTTGTCTATACTGTTGTGAATTTTGACTTATATTTTGCACGATAGCTGGTCTGGTTAATGTGGGTTGCCTTTCTTGAAAATAGCTTTCTATCTGCCATTCGCCTGCTTCTGCTAGTTCGTAGCCTAGAACTGCAAAGCTTGGGGTATATCCTGTGGAAGCGTTCCTACGTGTTCTTAAATTGTAAAGCATTTGTACAATGTACATATCCCATGTGTCTGTTGCCTGATTGAACATAAGAGATTTTAAAATTTTCTTGGCTTCTTGCACCTGTCTTTCTATTGGATTCGCTTGTTGATGATAAATGGACGTATAGAAATTTTGAATATGGTTTCGTTTACTAAACTGAGTATACCATCCACTTTGGAAATGTCCTCCTTGATCTGATATGATAGTCTTCGGCAAGCCAAACCGAGATATCCAGTGCTCCTCCAGAAATCGGACTAAAGCTTGCGCTTCGGTCCACTTGGTAAATAAATCGACCGTCATGACTATAAATCGATTACCAGTGTCCTTAGCGCGTTTGTATGGTCCCAAGATATCCATACTGATCACCTCAAAAGGGTATTGAGGTTCATGACACCGTAATGGGGCTTCCGGCTGCACTTGTCGTCCTTTAACAGATTTGCACACTAAACAATTTTGAATATATTGGCCTACTAGCCTGGACATGTTGTTAAAATAATAAGTTCTAGATATGGTCCGAAAGGTTTCATCTCTTCCTGGATGGCCGACACCAGTCTTGTCGTGAAAATGTGAAATAGTTTCTTTGATCTTACGTTTAGGAACCACTAAATAAATTTTGTCTGAAATCAATCTCATAAGTATGCCATTTCTCACTTGATGAGTTGAGTAAAATTTCTGGTCTTTAACCGATCTCTCATTTATAGTTCGTTGACTGAGTTCAATCCAACGACTAACTTTCTCCCTGATGTTCGTAGAATCCTGTTGACTTTCTATAATTGATTGATAAAGTTCCAAATGGGTGATAGCCAAAATATTTTCTTTTGATTTGAATTTAGGCGGAAACATTCGCTCTTCATCGAGATGCTCCAAACTTGAATTTTGAGGATTCCTACTGAGATAATCGGCCAAAAGATTTTCTTTGCCTGGACAGTGTTCAATTTTGAAAGAATATTCTTGCAACAACAACGACCATCTTGTAAACTTCGTTTTCTCATCTCGGTGCTTATCCAACCACAGGAGAGCCCTATTATCAGTTCGGACGATGAAAGGTTTGTCTGCTAAGTAAATCTTATATCGCTTAACGTAAGTAACCACACTTAGACATTCTAGCTCGTTAATGTGATATTTTCTCTCTGTAGGAGACAAGGTATGACTCGCATAAGATATAATATGTCTTTCACCTCCATCGCCGAACTGATATAAAACTGCTGCCATGCCTAATAGACTAGCATCCGTCTGAAGAATAAAAGTTTTGTCCAAATCTGGTCTATGAAGTTCCAAGGGTTCTGCTAAGATTTGCTTAATATTCATAAATGCGTTCTGTGCCTCCTTTGTCCATTTATATCGGACGTCGTTCGAGAGTAGTCTGGTTAGCGGCTTGGTAATGAGGGCTGCATTAGGGATGTATTCTCTTACCCAGTTGCATAGACCGAGAAAACTCTGAAGTTGTCGTTTATTGTTAGGAACAGGATAGTTCTGAAGCTGCAATTTATGTTTATCAAGTGGTCTAGTGGTATCTAAAGTAATCTGATGCCCAAGATAGGTAATCTCATTAGTAGCGATTACACACTTATCCGGAGAAACCTTCAAGTTATGTAGCCTTAATCGTTCAAATATCAACCTGAGATGCTCCACATGTCCTTCCAAATCTTCACTATAAATGATGATGTCGTCTAAATAGACTTTACAGAAATGGTGCAAATATCCTGTTAGTACATCTTTGGCCATGAATTTTTGGAATGTGCACGGGGCAGTCTTCAAGCCGAACGGCATAACATTGAATTGATAGGCAGCTCCATCATGAGTAGTAAACGCTGTGTAAATTTTGGATGAATCATCTAAAGGAATTTGCCAATATCCGCTCTTCAAATCAAGTACAGTAAATACTGTAGCTTTCCCCAGGTCCTTGATACTTTCATAGATTTTTGGTAAAACAGAGGCTTCGTCAAGCGTGACTTCGTTTAATCTACGATAGTCGATACAGAAACGCGGTTTCTTATCTTGTCTCTCAATGATGACTGGGGGTGAACTATATGGTGATGTGCTTGATTCAATAACACCGGCTTTTAACATTTCCTCTATCTGATCATACATGATCTTCTTTTTACTAGGCGACATGGGATATGGCTTTACATTGAATGGACGATGGTCCTTAACAATAATCCTGTGTTTAACACTTACGGTGGTTGCTTGAGTCAATTCCACCGTAAATAGATCAGAAAATTCTTTGAAAAGTGAATTGAAAATGGAGTTAGAAATTTTTAGGGTTTCCGGCAATTCTTCATTAGATGCTCTATCGGTTGCCTGATTCCAGAACACGGTTATACGTCTGTCTATTCCCACATACACACATTTCCTATGATAGTCAAATACGACATGTTGAGAATAAAGGAATGGAGCTCCTAATATGATTCCTTCGTTCAGTTCTTCTATAACTTGAAATGGTATATGGAAACGAACATCCGATATAAAGATGTCTAGAGAAGTTGTGCCTTGCGAATCAATAACTTGATCGCCACAAGCAAGAGCGAAAGTTTGGGGATCTGATAGATTATTCATCGATGAGAGAAATTGCGGATGAATGATATTCCTTGTAGCACCGGTATCAAGAAGTGCGAACACAAGTTTATTATTAACGATAATTTTGATTCGAGGCAAAGGATAAAAATTTGATAAATGGTTAATGGCTTCTGATAGGATTATAGGTTGAAAGTTGGCAGGGTCTTTGGCATATTCTGGGTATTCTGACGTCAGGTCAGGTAAGTGGTCAAATGGGTTTATAGTTTGGGATTGGTCTATTGACGACGAGGCGTACTCGTAGGGCCGACTGGAGGTGGATTGCGGGAATTGCCCTGTTCCCGAACCCCCGAGAAGTTTCCCTGTTGTCGTCTCTTATAAGGATTGTTTGGACAATCGGAATGGTAGTGCCATTGGACATCAGGACAAAATCGACATGGAGTAGGTGGAATTTTCTGATTGTTGGAATTTGGACGGTTTTGATTGCTAGAGGTTGCCTGCTCTTGGAAATGGACTTGTCGGTTCCTGACGTCTTGAGTGTCTCTATTGTTATTCTCACTTTGGGGAGTATGCCAAACACGGCCATTATAGGAGTTGCCAGAAGATGATTGATTATAATTTTGATTTGATTTTGCTTTAGATTTGGTTTCGATTGAACGTGCCGCAGATCCTTCATCAGCTATATCTCGCTCTACCCTAGATGCTATAGATACAAGTGATTCAGTGTTAAAAATATGTGTTCCGCGTAAGCGAGAACGTATCTCCGGTCTGAGTTGGTCCAGTATGATACTGGCCTTCAGAGCTTCCGGTTTGAAGGGGTCGACCCTATTAAAAAGACATATTTTCTTGGTAATGAATACCGCTGATGAATCACCTGCATGCTGCATCTCTCCATAAAGTTTTGTGATTGCCTGGGTGTAGATATCGCCTGAATCAAATCTATTGCGGAAACGTTCAATGAATACTTCGTACGAAGTAATGAGAGTTCTATATTGATCGAACCATTTTCGGGCTTCTCCTTTGAGTTGTTCAGTTATTAAATGGAATCGGTCTGTACTGTTATTAATTCTTGCTCTGTGGCAATAGTCCTCGAAATGGCGGATGAAAGTTTCGGGACTCTCATGGTCTAAGCCATGATATTCCACGTTAGGACTACGTGGTCGGTCATAGGTAGAAGTTGTGCACTGTGCTGCGTCTTGCATAGCGTTTACAAAAGTTTGTGCCATCTTGGCGAATAGATCTTCCATTGATGGAGGGTTTTCAGGGGACCTCAACGAGGGAGAAACATTACTGATCAGTTCCGGCTGCCGCTCCGGCACTACGGAGGAATCTTCCATCAACCCGGTCTCTTGCTCGTAGAAGCCACTAGGGGTCAAAGATATCAAAGGATTGTCGTTCATGACTACGATTCATGCAAGAGATGAGGTCAACCGAAGCACAGCCCCACGTTGGGCGCCATATCAACGTTTAATAACTAAACTAATTTGCTAAGGCTGTGTCAACGTTAGTTAACCATTCGTTATAACCAGTGATAGTGGGAGGGAACGACCGATATTCGATTAAGTCAACCAACCGCTGTCACCACATCTGATTTAACTCTTGGCCGTTGAATTCAACGCAGGTCGTGGCAAACCCTTAATATATCGAAGTCTCGAAATCGATAGATTAACGGCAACTGTCGACAATGAATGCTTCCTCGTATACAGGCTTCGCAACGTCCTGAACTAAAGATACAACACTAGCTAAACACTTTGCACAATACACAATTCACTTCTGACACCTGCCCAGACAGGTCTTGCTCGTTCACTCTTCTTTGGCTTCAGCCGAATGGTCAAACCGACGCAATTGCGAGGGTCGTTAGCTATGGGGTCAACACAGATACTAGACTAATACTAGAACGCAATAAGAATGCATGGATAATAAATAAGGGTATATATTAAACAATCATCATAGTACATATAGAGCCTCACCTAGCAAGGTCTGCCACCATAACCACGATACCCCCACAAGGGGTCAGCGACCGCGACGGCCGCGCTTAAAGACGAGTGATCGATTGCCGAAAGAGAATTATTACATGGACGTGACTGGCAATTTAGTGAGTGGGTTTTATAGATTTACTGTTAGAATTAGACTAAAAATTTAAGGTAATATTCTCCAAAAGGGGTATATGCCGTTAGACGTCTGTGGATATTTCAGAAAGGGGAAATCTCTTCGAATGCTATCTCACAAGGCGGTCACCTGGTAATAATGGGGAAGTGCCCCGGTACCCGTGCGTACCGCAATGAGGCTTATCCTGGCTTGATTTAATCAAAAATGGCGGATTTCCATTTTGCGAGATCATTGGGAGGTCTCCCACTATATATATGGAAATGACCCGAGACCACTTCATGTCGCCACGTGGCGTCGCAAATTCCGCTATTTCCAAATTTTATTCAGTTCCTAAAATTTCAAAATGGTGCTATCAGACACGATCCCGGTAGAGACGATGACCAATGGGTAGGCGAGGCCAGCTCAACCATCCTTGGAAGCCGTAGGTCACGGACTCACTAGGAATTCCAGAACGCGAGGGTAGAGTGAACCTATGGGTCCGTAGATCAGTGCGACCACGAAGGTGGATCAGTCTATGGTAGATCAGATCAAGAGCTACCGATCTACGGTAGATTCACTCTCGCGCCTTTGTGGAGTATTCCTGTGATCTGTTAGACCGGCTTGTGAAGATGATTACCTGCGCTGTAATCATCATAATTAAAACCCCAGTCCGTCCATAGAGGATTCGGCACTGGCAGAGGATAATGCATATCCTTGGTCGTCTCTACATGCTGCATCGTGCCTGGATGCGTTCGTTCAAACATGAGATATGGGCCGAAAAAGATAAAGGGAATTTTGGAAACTGTACTGAAAATCGTCTTAAAAATTTTATAAAAAATCCTGATATGCATGGATTCACGCATATCAGGCAAAAATGAAGGAATTTTGGGTTTAGGAACTGACTTGAATTTCGACATATTTTTGATAAAAAAAATGGTGTACATGGAACAGATGTTCCACATACACCATTCAAGCCTTAGCTTGTGTGCTTATGTCTAATTGGGATCTTTTGCTTAAAACTACTTTCACAGCATCTCCTGGGTTCGATAACAGGCACACGAGTCTGGAATCTACAGTGACTAACCCTGCGGGATGTGGGGAGTTGCTGTAGATTATTCGCTGGCGCTCTCTCTGTGTGGTGTCGGAGGCCACAGGGAGATTGCCCAGCATTAGGTTCGGGAAACCGAAAAAAAAAAAAAAAAAATAATAATAATAATAATAAGGGGTGCGAAACCGGACCGGCAACCTCCACGCGGTGCACCCTGGACAGAGAGGGGTAACCCTCTCTGACAAATGTCGGACGTGGGGTTTCAGGGCTAACCACCCTGAAACCCCGCTATTCTGGTTCCACAGACCCCAGAAATGGCCCCTCACAATCGACCCCAACCGGATGGGGGTCAGAGACAGATGGGAGGGGCCTCACCGGACGGTCTCAACGTTGACGACCCACGCTATGAACATGGACGCTTTAAGTGGACGAGGGAACTAAGGGATGACTTGCTGACCTGCTACGAGAGCAGCGAACCTGAGCGCAGGGGGTACATGGCGCGATTACACCGGTTGTGGTGCGTTATGCACCCGGAGTATCGCGCCTTCTCTCAACAACATCTGAGAGATCAAGTATCCTTCCTGCGCAGAACAGGTTATGTAAGGGCACCTCGTCAGCGTGAGGAAGTGCCTGCCGCACCTCCACCGCGGCAAATACCAGCTGACGAGGAACATCCTCCTGAGTACACCAATATCGCTTTAAGGACGAGGGTTAACCTTAACATCAGGGTTAACCCAAATCCACAAGACCTGGCACGAATGGATTCGTTGATTAGTGAGGAGCTTCCAGAAGATGCCAACATCTGGCAGATCAACAGCGCGGTGTACGCTGCCGCCAAGCAACTCGTCCCACAACAGCGCCTGGCAAGCGCAGTTGATAGGGTCGAGAAAGCTAAGCGGCGCGTACAGAAGATCGAAGCGAAAATTCGATCAGCAAGGCAACACGCTTCTCGAATCCAGAGTGTGGTGGATTATATAGTCGCAGGTAGACCATTTACACCGAAGGTCCGGCGAGTGGCAGCCGGACTGAGACGCCAACACCACACTCTAAATCGCACAGTGCTGCAGACCATCAAGCAGCACTGTCTAGATAGGATTCGAGCGCTTATGGCTATTAAGAAAACTTTGGTCAGGCGAATGCGGAGTTTGGAACAAAACAAATTGTTTCAAACAAACCCGTCTCGCCTGTTCCAAGAGCCACAGCGTGTTGTCGAAAATCCGCCAACTGTTGATAATGTCGAAGCCTTCTGGAAAGGAATCTACGAAGTCGCGAGTCCATTCGATAATGACACTCCAGCTATAGCACACTTTGAGGCTCTCTGTCGTAGAGTCTTAGAAGAGCCAGACGAAGTGTGCCCGGCAATCAGTACGGAAGAGGTTCAACAAGCACTTGTTGGAACCAAGAACTTCGCTGCCCCGGGTCCAGATGGTATAAACAACTGGTGGTGGAAGAAGTTTCCTTCCACCCACCGCCATCTGGCCCGAGTTTTCAACTCATGGTTGAACGAGGGGCAGCAAATTCCGGACTGGTTTGTCGAGGGACGAACTGTGCTAATCCCCAAAAAGGGGGATCTGTCTGACCCAAAAAATTATAGGCCGATTACCTGCCTCAACTCCTGCTACAAGTTATTTACTCGTATCTTGTATACCAGGATGTTGAGGTCTGTTGATCCGGTCTACCAACAGATAAACGAACAGCGTGGTGCCAAGAAGGGCCTGGCAGGTTGCAAGGAAAACCTGCTGATAGACCGCTGTATTACACAGGATTCTGTGCAATACAAGCGGAATCTATCAATGGCCTGGATTGATTATCGCAAGGCATTTGATACAACACCCCATGAGCTTTTATTACACTTGCTCGGATGTCTTGCGGTACCAGCACCACTAGTGAGATGCATTGAACAACTGTTGCCGCTCTGGAGAACTCGCTTCACCATAGCATCCGGTGCCGAGCGAGTTTCGACAGAGTTGGTGACTTTTAAGAGAGGAGTGTTTCAGGGTGACTCTTTGAGTCCGCTCCTCTTCTGCATCTCACTGCTGCCGCTATCTGTTGGACTCCGCCAAACCCGCGGGTATCAGTGTGGGCCACCCAGCAACCGGAGGCATAAGGTCACCCATCTATTTTATATGGATGACCTTAAACTCTATACCTCCGGAGAGCGAGAACTTCAAAATGCTCTCAGGGTGGTCGAGGAATACACGCGGGCATTTGGAATGGAGTTTGGGTTGGACAAATGCGCAGTCGTCCACCTCAAGAGAGGACGATGCGGGGAATTCCACGAAGATGCGCAGCTCGCAGACGGAAGCATCCTACGACATTTGGATGCCGGAGAGACCTACACATACCTGGGTGTGGAACAACGTCACATCCAGGATGTGAACCAAATAAAGGATTCTCTCCGTGGCAAGTACAGACACCTACTCCGAAAGATTTGGTCTTCTGAACTTTCGGGGAAGAACAAGGTGTCTGCCACTAATATGCTTGCCGTTCCGATTCTGCTCTACTCCTTCGGAGTAGTTAAATGGCGAGTAGATGAGCTGCGCCAATTGGACAGGGATACCCGCAAGATGATGAATATTCATAGGAGTATTCATCCTAGGTCGTCCGTTCCTCGTGGGTACCTCCCACGTCAACGGGGGGGCCGAGGACTCTTGAGTCTGGAGTGTATGCATGGCAGAGTAGCACTGAGTATGGCATGTAACATCCTAAGGAGCTCGGATCCGCTCCTACGGTTAGTGAGAGATCATGAAACCGTGGGAGTTGGCGCTTTACTGTTTAACGCAGCACAGAGGGCCGCAGATGAACTCGGTCTCGTGTTCGACTACAGGCGAGGAGGCAGGCGAGGTGCTGATGCAGAATCAGTTACTGAGCTTCCGCCGAATCGTCTGACAGCCCAAATTAAAGCTGCCGAACAGAGGAATCTGTTTAGGCAGCACGTCGATAAACCCCTGCTTGGTGTTTTCTATAACAACATAGAAGCACTGGGTTTATCGACAGAGCTGACCTCGCATTTTTAAGGTCAGCGGGGCTGAAGTCGGAGACCGAGGGATTCATTGTGGCCTGCCAAGATGGTGTTATTAACACATTGGTATATCGGAGTCGCGTGATGGGTGTAGAGGTACCTGATATCAACTGCAGGACCTGCCGTCAGGCGCCGGAGTCGCTCATGCATTTATTATCTGCATGCCCGATTTATGCGACTTCGGTCTACATCCAACGACATAACGCGGCTTTACGAGTGCTATACTACCATCTACGGCACTCGTACCAGATAGACCAAACACCAGTGCTGCATTACGTCCCCGGAGATATCGAGTCCGTTGTCGAGAACGAGAAATGCCGGATTTACTGGAACTACTCGTTCCCGACCCTCAGGCGAATTCACGCGAATAAGCCTGACATAGTCCTCCTCGACCATCAGACCAAGGTGATGTATGTCATCGAGTTCTCAGCACCTGCTGAGACAAACATCGCCTTGAAGGAGGAGGAGAAACGGACTAAATACAGAGATCTCCGATACGAGCTCCAAGTGCTATACCCAGGCTACTCTGTCAAAATGGTCGTCCTGATAATCGGTGTACTCGGAGGTATAAAGCCCACGCTGCTCTCCGCATTGAAGACCATGCCTGCCTGCCAAACATCGGCAGAATGGTTGGCTGGTCAAATGCAGAAAGCGGTCATCCTGGGATCCCTTCGTCTACTTAGGGCACATGAGTCTGGAATCTACAGTAACTAACCCTGCGGGATGTGGGGAGTTGCTGTAGATTATTCGCTGGCGCTCTCTCTGTGTGGTGTCGGAGGCCACAGGGAGACTGTCCAGCAGTTTCTTCCGGAAACGGAAAAAAAAATAATAATAATAATAATAATAATAATCCTTTATTTCCGACAGGTCAAACCCAATTACAGGAAACATTTGAGGAAAAATAAACAGTAAATATACAATATAATATATATAAACAATGAAATAACCTAATAGAAACTAATTTACAAAAAGAAATGAAATTATCCAGTGTTATCTGTGATATGACTTAATATATTGCTTATACTATTACAATTTATATCGCAAAGATGGGATATTCTATTGAAATTGTTACACATCACGTAAATTGGAGATTTAATCATGACATTTGTCCTATAGTTATCACAATAAAAAGTTGTATCGTATCTGGCTGCGAGTCTAGGTATTAGAAAGTTGATTTTACCCAACAATAAAGGGCAGTCAATATTATTATGTATTAAATTATATAAATATTTTATTGAGATGATTATACGGCGAGTTTCTAATGATTCCATGGTAAAGCGACTAGTTAAAACGGATGTAAACTCCTCTAGGTGGGTAAATACCATCTTCCTTAAATGACAAATATTTTAAAAACTTTCTTTGAATAGCTTCAATATTATTTTTATGACATTCATACCAAGGGTACCATATTACTGCTCCATATTCTAATTTTGAGCGAATATATGCATAAAATAATAATTTAAGACTAAAAGTGTTGGAAAAACATTTACAGTTTCTTAATAAAAATCCTAACATTTTGTATGAGCTTGATACAATATTATTAATGTGAGTTATATATGTTAAGTTGGGGTCAAAGAAGATACCTAAATCCTTAATTTCTTCACATCTAGCTATACTTACTGAATTGATTTTATAATCATAAATTATAAATTGCTTTTTTCGACAAAATGTGAGGGCGTTACATTTCTTAATATTTACAGAGAGGTGGTTAACTTCACACCAGTGTGAAATAGCTGCAACATCACTTTGCAGCAGTATGCAGTCAGTTATCGAGTTTATCTCTGTAAAAATTTTTAAATCATCTGCAAACATTAATTTGGAACAGCTGATATCATTTATGTCATTTATAAAAATAAGAAATAGAAGTGGCCCTAAATTGGGACCTTGAGGTACCCCTGAAGTATTTGTATAGGTATTAGAGCGAAAACCTTCATATTCTACAAACTGTTTACGCTCAAATAAATATGACGTAAAAAATTTAATAAAATTTTGTGAAAAACCAAATATATCTAATTTCTTGATAAGTAAATATAAATCGATCTGATCGAACGCCTTTTGTATATCCATATATATCGTATCTACCTGACCTTGCTTATCAAGAATCTCTGCTATAAATTGTGTAAAACAGGTTAAGTTCGTTACAGTTGATTTTTTATCTAAAAATCCATGTTGGTCTGGGGAGATATAAAGTCTGACGTCGGGATATATATAATTGTAAATCACTATTTCGAATAGTTTAGCATAGTTACATAGAATAGAAATAGGTCGATAATTTTGAAGCATGGCTGGATCACCTTTTTTTAACACGGGAGTAATGCGAGCAGTTTTCCATATGTCCGGAAATGTAGCAGACTGCAGAATCAAATTATACAAGAAAAGTAAAGGTTCTAATAAAGCATGACAGCTATCTTTCACGAAAAAACTCGGAATTCCATCAATACCTGAGGTAAGCTTGTCTTTTAATTTTTTGAACGCCTTAATTATATCGTTTCTATGTATCACATTTATATGGATGGATGCATTATTTTGTAAAAATCCCTCATACATTTCTGCGTACGATATATCCGAATTGTGATGAACACTTTGAAAGTATTCACCGTATGCTTGCACAATTGACTGCGGATCGTTAAGTGTAATATCATCATTTATTATAGTTCCTGGAATTCTAGAACGACCTTTTTTGCTATTAACATATACCCAGAAATTAGAGGGATCATTAGTAATATTTTTTTCTATGTCATTAATATATTCTTTGTATGCTGAATTAATTTGTACTTTAATAGTCGCGCGAAGGGTTTTAAATTCGTTGAAGTATACATCCAGGTTATTTAGTTTGTATTTCTTTAAAACGTTTTCTTTTCTTCGTATGTTGTCAATGATTTTTTTATTGTACCAAGGGGGATATCGACGAGAGGTTTTGAGTTTAGGTGGAACATTGTTATCGAAACATTTATTTAATGTACTGTAAAAAATATCACATGCCGAATTTACATCTATACTATCATATAACTCAGACCAATCTATATTTATTATTGAATCATATAAAAGTGGAAAGTTGGCTTTTCTAAAATTATAAGTTTTATGAAAAAAATTATTTTGAGCAAATTGTTCAAAATGATCTGAAGTACATCGAAAATTAAAATTGAAACTAGGATGATAGGTATCTTCAGTGACTAAGGGCAAATAGTCTTTTTTAACGTGACAAGATAGGTTACTAAACAATAAATCAAGCATTCTGTTATTTTGATTTGGCACAGTATTGAAATGTTTTAAATTAAGAAATTCCTCAAAATTATACAATGCTTGATGCTTTGAACTATTCATGTCTAAATTAAAAAGCGGGGAGTTAAAGTCTCCAACTATAATAACATTTTTGTTCTGTACATATTCCAATAATGAAAAATTTTCTAAGAATAAATTGAATTCATCAATCAGTACGAATGGAGGAATATAAATGACAAAAACGTACACCACAAAGTGGTGTCATATGTCATATGTTGACAATGCAATTATTCTTATCACAAAGCAGTGAACTTGAACTGATTATTTCAGAACACATTTTGCTTAAATTATTTATTTTAAATAGGCAAACATCATTCCTGATTCAGATTATTTTTTAAAAAAACCTTACCTTACGTAATACGGTTAATTATATTTGTTAAGTTGAAAAAAACGCACACATTTTATATAAGGCATTTATTTTTTAAATTGACAATAGTAATATTAAAACTATATACTAATACACATATACAGAGGTAAGAATTTAAAAAGCACAAAACCACTCATTTTTGCGATGGAAAGAGTTCAAAAAGATATTTCATATTGTCCATATCTTTATTAGCTTTTTCTTCTGCTGTATCTAACTCTGCAATCATTGCGGCGGTTTTTTCTTGTTGCTTTTGTAGGCGCCGTTTTTCCTTAGAGATGAAAGATTTTCGGCGTAACAGTCTTGCAGTACACCTCCCTGATTCAATGAGTAAAGAGCGCCTCACAGCAAGAACAAAAGAGTTTTTCGCCTGTTCCGTTTCCATGTTATCAACGGCACACTTGCTCTTAATTTTGACAATAATACTGCCGAATAAATAGTCTTCCTCCGATTCCGTAGTCGCGTCAGGTTCTCGTTGTGTTTCGGGGGTTGGAACAGCGTTCAAAGTGGGTGTTGGAACAGCGTTCAAAGGGCGCAGCTCCGAAAAGCTACCCTTTGTCACCAAAATATCGGAATCCGTAGAAGGCACGGATTCAGTAGCGATCATCGCGTTCATCCGCTCGACCACTCTACTCTCGAACGAGAGACTGCGATTTAACTCTTCAGGAGTCAAGCTCCAAAGGCATTTTTGTGGAGATTGTTCACACATTTCACCACTGACTAACGAATGCAGAGAAATAAAGACGAGAACTGGTTTATTTTACGACAATAATACTTTAAATACGTATTCAAATGGCTGAAACTGCAAGTGTCAGTAACGGCGAAATTGCATAAAAATTGTTGACTGTGCAAGCGATAACGTTATCTGCTGCGTTAGTCAGCTTGAAAGAAACTGCAAGTCAGCCAGTGGAAATAAACTGCAAGTCAGCAAGTGGAAATAAACTGAGCAATAAAATATTACCCAACGGACCCATATATCACCCTACCCCCACCACCAGTAACCTTGACCTCGGGTGACCTTGACCTTGAATGACCTTGACCTTGGATGACCTTGACCTTCCCCCATCGGTCAAACATTGATAGCAATGACTAAAGACGTTATTGTTCTTAATGATATTGTAATATAGTACTGTTAATACGTAGAAAATAATGTGATTACATGTGGAAATTTTATGCATAGTCAAGTACTAGAATAAAGATGACACAGAATTTGCTAATTCATCAGATTAAATAAAGTGTTGAACTTGCAAGTGCAATGAACTGTATGCATTAATTATTACGTGTATGCGAGTTTACAATCTACATCAACAGTAAAACCGCAATATTTTCGTTTGAGCTATGTAAAAGGTTTGCTAAATGGACAATTAATTCATCGGATTAAATAAGTGCTGAACTTGGGAAGTATAATGAACTACATGCATTAATTATTACGTGTACGTTAGTTTACTATCTACGTCATCAGTGAAACCGCAATCTTTTCTTCTGAGCGTATAAAAAGAAATTGATTAGGGTTAGACTTTCATTGAAGGATGCAAGCTAGACAATGGAGTGCCCTAAGTGTCAAACACGGTTTTCTATAAAAAGGAGTTTATCACGTCATCTTCGTGAAAGTTGTGTATACAGACAAATTAGTGAACGTAATCCACCAAAAAAAATTAAACTAAATAATTCACATAATAGAAATGATGAATTAATAAATCGGCCTGGTACTTCTTCGAGCATAGAGTTTCGTACAAATGAGGTTATTCGTCCAGGGTGTTCTGAAAAAATACCGAAATCTAAATTAGCGGGTCATTTGAGAAGTTCTACACACAAAAAAGTGATTGATAGCTCTGGTGATGGGATAGAAAAGTTGCAGAGTGCATTTAAGAATCGAATTGCGAGTTACCGATTTTCTTCAAAGAAACATTATACCGATATTCCTCAGTTTTTCGAAGACATAAGAAGAAAAGTTTTCACAGTGATTGAGGAATATGTTCAAAAATTCTTCAGCTTAAAAATTAATGTGGAATTATTTGGTCTATATGTCATAGAGGAAAAACAATTATCTGACATAAAATCGTTCAATACCATTAATCGAATTATAACACACTCAACTGATTTGATGAATGTATATAATGATTTTAAAGAGGAGATTCAGGAGAAAGCATTAACTTTTCAGGAGCGAGATTCAGGTATGCCAATATTCATATCAATTGTAATGTAGACTCAGCTGTTAAAAAATTGTACATTAATGCCAAATAATTTTTAGGATGGGCTGTAAAGCATCTTAATTTTCTGGAAATCAATATTAACAAGTACAACCCGCTATTTGCATCATCATACATTAAATTGCCAAAACAAATAGAAAACAAAAAAGCTGTTTTAAATATTCAAAATACGGATGAAATGTGTATGGCTTGGAGCGTAATGGCTGCAATATTTCCAGCCAATGGGAATCCAGTGCTAACGTCATCCTATCCACACTACTCTACATTGCTGAATTTTGAAGGTATCGACTTCCCAGTTAAATTGAAAGATATACATAAATTTGAAAAGTTAAATAATATTTCTATAAACGTATTCGGGGTGAATAATCAATTCAAAGATGGTAAAATGGTCAGTGAGATTGTAGGTCCTTTATATTTTACACCCAGTCGTCAAAATACACATGTAAACTTGTTACTAGTTACGGATGCTGAAGGGAATAGTCATTATACTCTTATTAAGGATTTGTCGCGACTAATATCTAGCCAAAAATCTAAACATCACGGCCAAAATTATATTTGTAATGGTTTTCTTCAATTTTTTAGATCTCCTGAGAAATTATGCGATCATGAAAGATATGACTGTAATCATGTATGTACGGTATTACCAAAACCTGATCCACAAATTAATAAATGTGGTGAAACAATTGCAGGAAATATATTAAAATTTGTTAACATTGAGAAACAGTTACCGATTCCATTCGTGATATATGCGGAGTTTGAAAGTTTATTAAAACCAATTCACCACAATGAACCTTGCGATAGTGAATCTTTCACAGTTAAAACATATGAACATGAGCCGTATTCATTTTGTTTTTATATAAAATGCAATTTTGATGACAGACTTTCAAAACTTGAATATTATCGAGGCATTGATGCCGCTGGCGTTTTTACTAAACGATTAGAAGAAAATGTTTTAGAATTATATAGCAGTCACTTGAAAACTATTATCGAAATGAAACCATTAACTGAACAAGAGCAACAATTTTTCAATGATAGTCCCTTATGTCATATTTGTGATAAACCTTTTGATGCAGATGAGGTAAAAGTTCGCGATCACTGCCACCTTACAGGCAATTTTCGAGGACCTGCGCACTCTACGTGTAATTTACAATTCAAAGTACCTACATATATACCAGTGTTTTTCCATAATTTAACTAATTATGACTCGCATCTATTCATAAAAAAACTAGCCTTAAAGAAAGAGAAAATACAGGTTGTAGCACAAACCAAAGAAAAATACATTACATTTTCCAAATTCATTTTAGTAGATAAGTCTGACGATAAAAAACCGAAGAATATTTATATGAAATTAAGGTTTGTGGATTCGTTTCGATTTTTACCAGCTTCTTTAGACAAACTAAGTCAAACGTTAGAACCACATCAATGCGTCGAGGTTAAAAAATTTTACAATTTTACTTAGTGTCTGATGTTTTAATACTAGCCGACATTTTTGAAAATTTTAGACAGATCTGCCTACATACATATAAATTAGATCCCGCACAATATTTAACGGCACCATCATTGAGTTGGGATGCCATGTTACGAAAAACTCGTGTCGAACTCCAACTCTTAACTGATATTGATCAGTTACATTTCTTTAGAAAAGGTATACGTGGTGGTGTAAGTCAATGTAGTAATAGGAAAGCTATAGCAAACAATCCATTCATTGAAAATTATAATCCATCAGAACCGACGTCATATATATTATACTTAGACGCAACCAATTTGTACGGTTGTTCAATGAGTCAACATCTACCTAAAGGTGATTTTAGATGGCTAGAGGAGTATGAAATTGATAACTTTGATTACACCACAATAAGTGACGAGTCTCCAAAAGGTTATGTATTAGAAGTCGATTTAGAATACCCACAATATTTGCATGATAAACAATGATTTACCGTTTTGTCCTGAAAACATCATACCCCCTGACTCAAAAGATCCAAAATTGATTCTTAATTTGCAAGATAAACAGAGATATATTATTCATTATCGAAATTTAAAACAATGTTTGGAACACGGATTAATACTCACAAAAATACATAAAGTCATTGAATTTTCACAGTCTGCGTGGTTGAAACCCTATATTGATATGAATACTAGACTTAGAAATGCTTCTAGAAATGCATTTGAACGAGATCTTTACAAGTTTATAATAAATTCTATTTTTGGAAAGACAATGGAAAATGTAGATAAAAGAGTTGATGTGAGGTTAATGTCTCATTGGGAAAATAGAATAGGTAGCGTAGGTGCTGAACAGCTTATTGCACAACCAAATTTCAAATCATGTTCAGTATTTACGGAAAATTTAGTTGCAGTTCAAATGACCCCTTTAAAAGTTTGTTACGATAAGCCACTTTACATAGGTTTCACCATTTTAGATATATCTAAAACTGTAATGTATAACTTTTTTTATAATTTTATAAAGAAAAAATATAACGATAAAGCTTCTCTCTGTTACACTGACACCGACTCATTAATTTTAGAAATTCATACTAATAATGTTTATGATGATATTAAAGAAAATATTGAACTTTTTGACACATCAAATTATTCTTATCCTAATGTGCATAATATTCCAAAAACTCGGCCATAGGCAAATTAAAAGACGGGTATGCAGACATTCCAGTAGAAAGCTTTTTGGGCACTGGTGCGAAAGCATACTGCGTTAAAGCAAATGATGTAACAAAGAAAGCCAAAGGCATATCAAAAAGTGTTGTAAAAAAGCAATTACACTTGATTGACTACAAACACATTGTAGAAGACGGTGGATTAATATATCGTAAAATGTATGTATTCTCTTCACATCTTCATACAATATTTACTGAACTAAAAAACAAAGTTGCACTCTCAGCACGAGATGATAAGCGATATGTTATACCTTGGAGTACAAAAACTTTAGCGTGGGGTCATTACTCTATCAATAATGCACACAATGAAGCTGACCATAATACCAATGATAATATAACTTTAACTAATGTCTTTTGTCACTAGCTGACAAAATAATTGAAATGGAAAATCAAGGTTTTGAATTTGATGAGAGTTTATTATAACCTTTTATAATTGTGTCAAACCATATTATGTTGTATAATGTTCATTTAATAAAATATTTATTATTTTAATCTGTGTTTTTTTAATAATTATTATGTACTGTCACAAATTAGCAAAAATTGATTTTAAGAATCAGGGAAGGAAGTAAGGGGAGGATGCATATAAACAATAATAAATAATGAAACAACAGTTTTAGTGTTAAATATGTTTTATTGGTGATTTTGCAATGATTCATAAGCCAATAGGCACAATGTTTTTGGTTGAGTGACAATGGGTTGAATAAGCCTTTTATTATATTTTTGTTGGCGAGAGCAACTTTCAAATGTCACAGGACCAAAGTCACAATTCATAAATAAAGCACTTTTTAAATGTATAGCCTTTCTAACTAAAACACAATCAAAACAATGCAACAAATTAAAAATTTGAAGTCTCAGAGGTTGTTCCACTGTTATATTAATAAATTCTATCACTTGTATGTTATATTTCCTGTGATTGAACACGTTGAAAACCTCATTGTTGTAGCGTGATGGTGAATTGCGTTGCCATTCAGATTGAACACATTTTTGACTAAATTCGTTATTAAAGTAAAATACATCTATTTAGAAAGTGGTGTGAAACATTTAAGTCAACAATTTTCAAATAGGCAGTTCGATGCTGAACACGAAGCGATCTATGGAGTTGGTACATTTTTCACAGAAGACTTTTGTACTGATCTAGCCAAAAAGTACAAACAAGCACGTGAAGTATGTGAAATGTTTTTGACCGATGTTACATGTGAGGAATGCCTTGTAGACGATCTGATCGAATTAGGTTTTGAAAATGAAGTCCATCAGCTAAAACGGTTTTTAAGACCAGACCTTGCAACCGGATTAAGGAGTGAAGACGATGGCGATAGTGACGAGGGGATTTCTGTAAATTGAAATTATATTTATTACTTTAAAGGATTGTAATTTTGGTGATAAAATAAAAACACTTAATTAATATTTATTGTTTTATTTATTTCTAAACTCATGACATAAAATGTTCATACAGGTAATATACATTAGAAAGTGCACACATACACTTATTATTTAAATGATAAAAACATTTTGCATTGGATTTCAATAAAGGTGGTTACTCTTCTAGTTCCAAAACAGGTTGTGTAATAAATTGCTTGATGTAGTTTGCTTTTTCTCCCCCTTTGACGTAAACACAGTCAGCAGATATAGTCAAATTCGTCATAATTTCTCCGAACAGATGTAGTGGTGTAAACCCATCACTCCATTTAATGCAATGATAATTTCTTGTTAACCACTGTGCTTGTTTTTGTAAGTCTGGTGAAAGCATCTCCAACGGATAAGGTGGTTTGAAGATATAATGACGTACTTTCATTCCGTCATAGCCTGCTAACTCTTTAACGATAAACTTGTTGTTTTCTATTTTAAATCCTTGAACATCGATAACAAGTTTCATATTTTTAAGCTTTCTAGTTTTCTTAATACCCTCACTTTCAAGCAGTAGAAATCAACAACTCTTCTCAAGTCTCGTAATTTTCTTCTGTGTTCTCTCAACATGTGATTATAAACTGATATCATGATTAGACTAATAATGTGACATTACTTGCCTCGTTATATAGGTAAAAAATCTTGTCATGCGCATTTTTAATGTTGACGAACGATTTTTGTTAACGGATTATATGTGTAATATTTCTCATGCAGTATGACACAATATGCATTAACATTTTTAGTAGTGGTGTCAGTCTCAAATTCTATTCTCATACCCACTGATCCAGTTTGCAAAGCTTCTTTTTGACGTGAACAATCAATATGAACTAGTGGTGCAATTGCATTGAATTCTGTCGGGTTGAATATCGGTTGATTTATTTTATGTGGGTAATAGGATTGTTGAAAATCAGCAAACATTTTGTAGAGAGTTGCATATTTGTTACGTTTGAAGTCTAGTTGTAGATCACTATATGGGTATCTCTCAGAATTCAAGAAAATTCTTATGTTTTTTAGATCACAATTATCAAATTTGCTCATATCAGATGTAATTTTTCCT
This sequence comes from Rhagium mordax, assembly GCA_963680705.1. Taxonomy (NCBI): domain Eukaryota; kingdom Metazoa; phylum Arthropoda; class Insecta; order Coleoptera; family Cerambycidae; genus Rhagium; species Rhagium mordax. Next base: position 33,001,018 of record OY796664.1, read on the forward strand.
TTCTTATTTTTTTGAAGGCCAAATAATGCATGTTTAGCAGTTTCAACTTTATTAGATGTCTTAGCATTCCACGTATGTTGGATTGTGTCAGGTATAGATTGATATTCAATTAATTCCCTGCTTCTAAATCTTAGAGGTAGATCAACATTCTTACTTATAATTTTATTTAATCGTATTTGTTCTGACATGCTTACTGTCACATGTGGTACTCTCCAAAATAATTTAGAAATGGTAATTTTTGGTTTTTCAGTTTCATCACCACTTGTAACACTGTCTAAATCATTACTACTACGTATCAATACTAATTCTTGTCGCATATTAATTATAATTTTTTGAAAATCCTCAAAGAATTCAAGCAGAAAACTTAATGGAATGCAAACGTTGAAATCTCCATTTTCATCTGCTATAATTTTAGTTCCCTCACCTTTCATCTTTTTCGGGAACCACCCAGCATTTTGCATAAAAATACTCTCATTTTCATTTAATGATAGATAATGAAACATAGTTGAAACCAAACCAACATTTCTTACTGAATCTATTACAACACCACCTAATTCATACCTAATTTCCCGAAACAAAAAAGCAATACCATTGTTAATAAATTCCAATTTTTTTGCTGCAGTTCCATCGTCTTTTGTTAATTTTCCTTCGATGTATAAATAGCTAGTGCACGGAGCAGTATAGGCATCTAAATCTTGAATGGTAATTCTTGTTTCATCATTATAATCTAGAGTTCCAGATGTATTGGGTTGATATGTATGATACTGAATTGTCACTAAAAGGTTGTTCGGTAATATTTAACAATTCCATTATACTAACACTTCGAATCCAAATGACTGTAAAAACTGTTTATTTTCCGATGTTAATCTGCTGAAAGTGTTTTTAGAACTGCGGATTTTCTTCTTACTGCTCCTTTTATAGTGATGCACAGGCGACCTTGAATTGAATATTAATACCATTTCCTTAGTGAATTGATTTTCTGAGATGCAAGCTAACTGTTCTTACTTCGTTTTGAAAATTGACGAGATTCCCCTCTTGATCAACTATTCTGATTGTAATGTTGTCAATGGTCTTGACGCTCACCGGGAAGTAATGAATATTTGTGGGTGCTTCCACTATTTTATACCCAACTGGAACTGTTGGAAAAAACTGATGAATAATGTGGACAGGTTTTCCATTAAAGAAGGAACCAACCGCAATGTTACAATCGATACAGATGACATTCACTTTAGATATTCGTACGGTGTGATCAGAAATATGATTTACATCAGCTTCCAACTCTCTTTTATCGAATCCTAATACTGAACCTATTGAATCGCTTCCTTTGAAATTTATTCTTCTATTCATCTTTATAGGTACTTTAGATGTATTCATATTCAAAGAAATCAAAATAACTGCATCATCATCCAGTTCCTTTACTGTGTCCACAATGCTTTTTATAATATCAGATAGCTCATAGCATCCCTCATCAATTTCGGCTGTATACCCATCATTCCCTCCCCACACAAATTTGTTGTTCCTATTGTCAATGTTTGGAATTGTATTATAAGTATCAAAGTTTGTCAATCCTATTTCGTAATCTATATCTCTAAATATATGTGAGGATTCAAATCATAATCTAATTCAGATGAATTACCACTAAGAATTAAAGTCGGAGCCATATTAACACGTTGACAATTTATTATTAAATGAATACATAACATTATTTACATTGATTATATAAAAAAATTAAACATAAGTGTCCACAAACATATGAACTATTATTTTGTACAGAATCATAATTGTATTTTATTTTATTTGAGCTACCATCACTTAAAAAATATTTTAATAACTCTTCTGGGGGTCTTAAATTCCCATAACTATCAAAATAAACTATTTTTTTGTTTCTCTTGAAATATGTTATCCAGTGAGTTCCGTCTCCATCATTATCATCCAGATTTACTATCCCAGATTCATTTTTCTTTATTCCTTTTGGAAGTGTATCTTTCATGAAGACGCCTCGAAAATAAGGAATTTTCAGATTTTTTGAGAATTTTATTAAATCTATATTAGTTAGTGGTCGGTGAGGTAGCTTTATTAGTTTTTTTTATAAGTTTTAAGGTATAATCCTGAACCTTTCTTTTCATGGGGGCCTAAATATAATCCCTTCCCCTTAGTGGTCTGTTCCATTGCTAAATTATGTCTCATTTGTTCTGCTATCAACTGACGATTTGCTTTGGCATCGTTAACTGCTTTTGTAATACCTGCCACACCTCCTCCCACAGCTCCTAATGCTCCCAAGAGAGGTAGCAGGAAAGGGAGAATGCCTCCTCTTTTTGGAGTGGGAATAACTCTTCGTCTAGGTTTTTTTTTGAGGGCGATCTTTTTTTTACTGCAAACTTTAAATTCATTTGGCCACCTTTCTTCTTCCTTGGAGCACGATTTCTTCTACGCTAAAGCCCCATTCCCACTTTACTCTTTAGTTTCATAATTCCACCGACTCCCAGCGCAGCGAGTTTTTCACCAAAACCCGAATCAGGTGCTTTTACACGTTTAAATGCAACTTTAGCTAATTCCCTATCCGCTTGATTTCTTCTTTCGACGTCTTGAAATTTAGAATATGCTATATCGTGTTCTCTACACGCCTCGTCTAAAGGATTAATTCCGGCGTCACCACGTTGTAGGCGCTTTGCAAGTTTGGTCCCCGGTCCACAATAATTATAACCAGGTATATGTAGTTCCACAGGAAGTTTATTTATTATAGAATTGAGTAAACCGCGTCCACTCTTCTTAGAGTTTCTATTACAAGTGATGCGTGAACGTTTGCTTCGATCCATTATATATTAAATTACACAGGTGAATGAATGTTATTTTGTGAAATAACCCTTTATATATAAAGCAGGAACCATGATCTATCAGTTTGTAACGGTTCTCTTTATAAGGAAGTTCTGTTTTACGATAGAATTGGTGTGAACAATGCAAATTCAACAGCAGGAAACAATCTTACCAATTGTAAATGATGATGAGATTTCATTGACCAACAACTTTCAAAAGCATGGTATTTTGTTTGGTGGAATGTCGAAACGAGGGCTTTTGGTTGGAAGTTCTGGGTGTGGAAAAACAAATGTCATGCTTAGTTTATTGGAACATCCTAATGGTTTACGATTTGAAAATATTTATTTATATTCTAAATCTCTACATCAACCCAAATATAAATTTTTGAGACTTTTAATTAAACCTATGAATGAAATTGAATATTTTGAATATAATGATGGTGATGAAGTAATACCTCCTGAAGAAATAAAGTTAAATTCAGTGATCATATTCGACGATTTAGCGTCTTGCAATCAAAGCATCATCAAAAACTATTTTTGTTTCGGACGTCATAGAAACACTGACTGTTTTTATTTATGTCAGACTTATTCCTCTATTCCCAAACAACTGGTTAGAGATAATGCTAATCTTCTTGTAATATTCCCGCAGGATATGACCAATCTAAAACACATTTATGATGATCATGTAAACGTTGATATGAGTTTACAAGATTTTAGGGAACTTTGTTCATTTTGTTGGAAAGATAAATACGGATTTTTTGTAATAGATAAAGATTGTGCTATCAACTCTGGAAGATATAGAAAAGGATTTGATAAATTCATTCATATATAAAGTGCGAACATTAAATACTACCAATCAGTCGCCATGGATAATCGTGTGGTTGCAGAGCTGTTAAAGGCGAGAAAGGCGCTAAAGCAAAAATATCATAACTTGAAGAATGATATTGCCGAATCACAGTTTTTGTTGGAGAAAAGTTATAAACCGATAACACAACCGCTTAATGAAATAGTATCAACTCTCAAAATTCCTTCAAAATTAAATTTGAAAGAAGAATTAAAAGAAGAAAGCATCAGGGATAGTTTAAGGCCTCGACCGAGTACCCAACCATCTCATGACTATTATCGTCTGACGGCTCCTATTCATTTGGGAGAGCAGACATTTCAGTTTGATTCAACTCAAAGTCAACCCGAAATTGTTGAGAGTTTTTTTGATGAAACTTTTCCTTCGGCAATAGCAGATAACGAAACAGAACATCAGCATTATTTAAGCCAGTTTAAAATACCACTACCTCGAGCGTATATTGAAGATAGAATTAATGATACTAAGGGAGATTTTGATGATACCTTTGGTGTTCACTTTGACCCATTTAGAAAGAGCTATGCAATTGGTGATTCATCCGTTGATTTTGAGGGAGCTGACTTCATCATTAATGGTGAATTTAAGTACATTGGTACACCAGGATTATATGAACTAATGTTCAAAAAACATCCAGCAGGTTATCGGCCAACAGATGTAGATCAATATATTGATATTATTAAAAGGAAGAATACCCAGTTTTTAGGTTATAATCCTCAAAGAGGTCTATCTACATCAAATGCAAGTAAATTCATAGATATTATTAAACCGCGAGTTACGAATTTATATTCGATGTCACAAGAACGGAGGAGAAAACTAAGCGCATCGAGTGTAAGATCTACCTCGGAAGTAGAGCAAAGACCAAGATCGAAGTCGATTCCTGAACCAGTGAGGAAAACAAGGAGTCAAAGTAAGACCGGTGGAAAATTAATGATGGAATTCAATAACAAAAATATTGAATATAAACATTTTGATGATTATAATGAAATTGTAGATCGATTAAAGCTGCTCATTGCATCACAGTTAGCAGGGAATAATGGACATAACAACGAAATAATTTCGATAATAGAGGAGTTAAAGGAAGGTAAAATAATTAGATAAATAGTGTGCATGGAAAAGTTAAGGCTTCATTTACTGTGCTATTATATTGATCGAAAGCATACTTATCTCCTTTCTATTATTCTACAATATGACTGACATTAAGAAGGAAATAGTAAACGAAATTCATAAACCAGTTAGAAAATCTTTCAACCGAAGAAGAGTAATTGTTAAAGGTCTAAATGATCTTCTTCAAGCAGATCTCGTAGAGATGATCCCTTACGCTAAAATAAATAAAGGTTATAAATATATTTTAGTGGTCATTAATGTATTCTCAAAATTTGTTTGGTGTGAACCTGTGAAAAATAAAAGTGGAAAAGAAGTTTCACGAGCAATGGAAAGAATCCTATCAAATATCAAACTGCTACCCAAAAATTTGCAAACAGATATGGGAAAAGAATTTTACAATAAAGAATTCAAGGAATTAATGGATAAGTGGAAAATTAACCATTATAGCTCTTACACACATCTTAAAGCAAGCGTTGTTGAAAGAGTGAACAGAACCCTAAAAAATAAAATGTGGAAACTGTTTAGCTTACAAGGAAGTTACAAGTGGTTAAATCTTTTACCAGACATTGTTGAGGAATACAATGACACCAAACACAGAACGATTGGAAGAAAACCTAAAGATATTAAAAAGAAAGATGAAAAACACTTGTTGCAAACTGTATATAGTCATTTGAAAATAGTCGATCCAAGGAAGCAAAAATTTAAAGTAAACGATTGTGTGAGGATTAGCAAATACCGAGAAGTCTTTTGCAAAGGATATACTCCAAACTGGTCTATTGAAATTTTTAAAATCATAAAGGTTCATAAAAGTAATCCTAGAACTTACCTTTTAGAAGATCAGGAAGGTAATGAAATTCAAGGAGGATTCTATGAGCAGGAACTTCAGAAAGTAAAACATCCCGACATATATCTTGTGGAGAAGGTTTTAAGAAAAAAAGGTGACAAGCTCTATGTGAAATGGCTGGGATTACCGAATAAATTCAATTCATGGATTTCTAATAATCAAATTATATAAACATATTATATATTATAACTTTTGATGTACTCCTTTATCTGTATAATATTTTCGCCCTTAATAAAACAATTTTTAGCATATATTTCTTTTATTTTATCACTTTAATACAAATACATGATACATAATAGGTTTCGCTAACATTTCATTTAAATCTATCATTAAATACGTTACATCTATGATTATTTTCTAAAATAGGACTGATAATATTTGAAATTTTTTCTACTCTTCTATTAAACCGCATTCGGTCAATGGCTAAAAACTCCCAATATCGCTTCCTAGATGATTGATATGCGAAATTCCATGTCACCATAAAATATGTTTTATTATTTTCTGTATTAAATGTTACTTTCTTCATTATTAAACTCTACCACAGAACTCAACTTCAAATAATTCCGGATAAATGTAAATTAATTCCATGAGCATACAAACATTTTCATTATTAGTTTTCGAGCGGCTGAAGCAAATTCATTACATTCTCAAACACATCTCCCTTCTGTCGCTGTAGTCCGTTTTGCACAATTTTAAAGTAACTTGAAAACTGTTGCCTTCTCAGCATATCAATTCTATACTTGACAAGTGGCAATGCTTCCCACAACTTGCAGATGGATTCATACCCCAAGTAAATATATCAGTTATTTTTTACGATTTTTATCACTCTCGAATAGGATATTTTTTCAAACTGTATCGTAAAATTTTCAGCATCTATCTGCTCTGCTTTATCGTTGGTATATAGATAATTAGTTATAATACCTTGGTATGTAAGAAACTCATTCCACTAATTTTCATCAAAAATTATTGTGTCCAATTTATTGCCTGTTAGTTTTATACAAGGTGCATACCAGAAGTCATATGCTAATCCAGTCGACACAAATTTACTTTTTGATTTATTCAGTTGATATTTTCGTTCACCAATTACAACTAGATCATTCTTGTTTTGAGGTGCAGGAGGTAGATTTTCAGATAAATCACTTTTTAGTTCAGGTAGACTGAAGATACTGCCACACTGAGTCATCTTGAATACTTGTATTTATTAACCGTTCAACACGAAAACTTTCTAGAACTGTGAATTCCCATCGCTTCATATACTTTACTGTTACCCCCACCCATTGGCGAAAGAAGTGGGGTTATAGTAGTGGGGGGTGTCAAAGTGGTGGGGGAGGGCTGGAGTGGGGGGGTGCTCACAAGAAGTCAAGGTCACACTATGTTGAAGGAGTGGGGAGGGCGTGACTGGAGTGGAGGTTTGAGAAAGACGGGACATACAATTAATACAAAGTGTTTCAGTGATCCAATATAAGTCAGGTTGGCCGAGTGGTTAAGGCGTCAAATTTAAAATATCAGATTCCCCAACGGGAGCGTGGGTTCGAATCCCACACCTGACATTTTTTCTTATTCCATAACTAGACATCTATTTCGGAATCATCTAATTCCCCTTCGCTACTATCTAATTCCCCTTCGCTACAGTAACCCACACATCCTGATAGTTTAACGTAAGAATAGTTCATATCTGTTAGATTAAATGTTTCTTTAAAACATTGATGCTTGTAACTCTCAATGCATTCTTCTTTGATGAGTCTATCGTCTGTGGAGAGTTCAAGGTGCATCTGACGCATAACAAGTAAGCACTGTTTCATTCACTTTAAAGGACTAGTTCAAAAGTGAGGGGTGGGGGGGGTGCTCACAAGAGGTCAAGGTCATCCAAGGTCAAGGTTATGAGAGGTCAAGGTTAATGGTGGGGGAAGTAGTGGGGGCAGGGGGCGTGTCAGGAGTGGGGGGTACCAAAGTAGTGGGGGCAGGGGCGTGCCTGGAGTGGGGGTAGGAGTGGGGGTTGCCAAAGTGGTGGGGGAAGGGGGCGTGTCAGGAGTGGGGGTGTAAAAGTGGTGGGGGAAGGGGCCGTGTCTGGGGTGGGGGAGGAGTGGGGGGTGATCACAGAACTCTCATTTATAACCTACTAGAAATACACGCTTCATTGTACCTATCGCAACATAAATACTCGTTGATGGCTGCTGCAGGAAATTATATTTGCACGATTTAAGACCTCAAGTATATAATCGAAGTTGCTGTGTGTGACACAACTTGAACATGGTAAAATATTAAAACAGGTGTTAGATACAGCTAAGCAACTTGGAGAAGGGTGGTCTCATCAACGCACAGCAAGTGAAATTAATTGCAGCAAAAGCACGATACAAAAAGTGGATAGAAACTCATGATCTGATCAGGGCAGTGGGTTCTAAGCGGCCAAGAAAGAGTACTCTAGAAAACGATAATACCTTGGTTAACTATGTTAATTTAAACCCATTTTCTAATTCTATTGAAGCCAAAGAGCAAACCAACTTCCCAGCGTCAGTTAGGATAGCAAGAAAACGGTTGCGAGAGCAAGGTCTATTAACTGTGCCAGTACTAAAAAGCCCCGACTAACAAATGTTAATAAAGAGGCAAGAATGCAGTTTGCAAATACTTTTATTAATAACGATCGTTACTGGGAGCGAGTGGTCTTTTCCGAGGAAAAGATACCTGCTACAATGGTCAACTGCGTGTTTACCGTCCCAGGAGTCAAGTTTGATGAAAAATATTTACACAACACAGATAATAGCGAAAGGTATTCTGTCTTTTTGTTTAGTTTTTGAATTGTGCCTTTGCTGCAATTAATTTCACTTATGCGCTGTTAAGACCGCCCTTCTCCAAGTTTGGCGATGATGTAGCCTTTTTCTGCTTCTCTCAAAACCATACTAATTAATTGTTTTCTTGTAATTAATAAATATTAACAACTTATTTCTTCTTAATTTTTTTAAACAAATACCACCCCCCAATGATTTCTTGTCAAAATAATTTAATTGACATAACTGATGTAAAAACTCCCATTTACAAAGGAAAATTTTTCGAAAAAACATACTACCTATTTGATAAATCGATTACTTTTTTTCGGCCGCGATAGTACATACCCATGGTAACATGATGACAACATATTGCTAAATACATTAATGATACATAAGCGTCGTAGTTCGATGGTAACAAATCGTTAATTATATTAATGGTACATATATTCTGATAAGTACATAACATGTAAACATACAGGGTTGGGCAAATGTGCCGGAACACCCGATTTCTGGCTAAACTATAAGTTCGATTAAAAAATACCCTTAACAAAAGTTTTTGTAGTATTTTCGTTTTATTCAGTGACGTACTTTGATTTCCAACAGCTACTCTATTTTCGAGATATGACGTCATCGGCAGTTTTTCAAATGAATAACCCTGATATTTTTACATTTTCAGATAGACACTTTTTCAACAATTACAAAGATATAGGGTTGAAAAATGCTTAGTTTTCGAGATACAGGGTGTTAAAGTTTGAAAATAAATACGGATTTATATTAATATTTCCAGAATGCTAAGAAGTGTCGAATCCAAACTTGCCAATTCTTTACATATAATTTACAGGCCTATTTTAGAATAACAAACTACTACTTTACTTAACCATGGGCGTAGATATATGGATTTACTAAGGCTCTTTTTTACAAATAAGTAGCACGCCACTGATATTTTCCCATGTTTTCAGTTTAATTCAATAAAGCAAGAAAAAACAAAAATGTAATGTCTCTTGGCACTTTTTGATATGACAAGCCGTTTTCCAGAAAATTTACATTTAATCATTTGATGCACGCATCTGGACGAATTTTAGACAAACTTGAAGTCGCTCAGAATTACACCAAATTTGATGGTACGAAAAGTGTTTTAAAAAGAAAGAATGGAACATCGCTAATGATGCTTGTAATGAAGTAAGACACTTTTACATGTTGCTAGCTTTTGTGTTTGTGTTTCAAATAATTTATTTTAGTTCGACCGTTGCGTTTTAATACATTTGTGTTATAAAAATTTTGATTTACATGATAATAAACTTTTACAATAAATATTTTAAATGTTTCATTCTTTATTTTTAAGAGACTTTTCGCACCATCAAATTCGGTGAAATTCTGAGCGACTTCAAGTTTGTCTAAAATTTGTCCAGATGCGTGCATCAAATGATTAAATGTAAATTTTCTGGAAAACGGCTTATCATATCAAAAAGTGCCAAGAGACATTAAATTTTTGTTTTTTCTTGCTTTATTGAATTAAACTGAAAACATGGGAAAATATCAGTGGTGTACTACTTTTTTGTAAAAAAAACACCTTAGTAAATCCATATATCTACGTCCATGGTTAAGTAAAGTAGTAGTTTGTTATTCCAAAATAGGCCTCTAAATTATATGTAAAGAATTGGCAAGTTTGGATTCGATACTTCTTAGCATTCTGGAAATATTAATATAAATCCGTATTTATTTTCAAACTTTAACACCCTGTATCTCGAAAACTAAGCATTTTTCAACCTATGTTTATAGGAACTTTTTTTTAATAATTTTCAATTGTCTATCGACTGTTAAAGTCCTGCTACAAAAAACTGGAACACCCTGTATAATTGATATTGCATGTGTAGTCAGAGGCAATTTGCGAAAAAAAATTACCCTGGGAAGTCCTGAAATTTCATATTTGAATTTTTTTTTTAATAGAATAATCTTCTAAGACAAGGTTTTCTGCTTTTGAAACGATATTAATTTTTATTTTTTGAAACTAAGATTCAATCCCATAAAAATTTTAAAGGCTGACAACTTTTCTAAAAATTAATATTCTTTCAAAAGCAAAAAACTTTGTTTCAGGTTGAATCGAAGATTCTGATATTTAAAAAAAATTCAAATATACAGGGTGGGTTCACTTTAAATGGGGAAACTTCGAGAATTGATTCTTTATTGAAAAATAAGTGTAGTTTGTCCTATAAACATTTTTCATATGGGACTTGGTTTTCGAGATATAGGACGTTGAACTTTTTTTTTTTTAGTTCTCGACGAATAACTAAGTGGTTAGACCGATTTTTATAAAATTTGCGTTTTGTTTATGTTAGATTAAAGTTTATCAAATGATCTGAAAAATTTGAAAATATCGCCCCCGCAGGCGTAGATATGGGGCCCACGGACACGAACTTCTACGCCTATGGTCGTCTCAAAAAATGGATATGATTTTTTTTATTCTCTGATATTTATGAAGATAAAATGTCTCTAGTAAATTTTCGCTATTTTTGATAGTTTTCCGGTTAATTGAGGTCAAATGGTTTATTGTAATGCCCCTTAATGTTTATTTTATTTGCCGATGAGCCGGTGTCTGCTATTACGTAAAGTCGTTTCAAAGGGTCTTTATCATTTTCAGTCTAAATTGTTTGAAATGATTTTAAAAATTGAGAGAGGAAAAATAAAGCAATTGAGAGACAATAAAGACATTTATTAATATATTTTTTTTCATTTCTGTTAGCAAACACCGGCTCATTGGCAAATAAAACAAACATACAATAAACCATTTGACCTCGATTAACCGGAAAACTATCAAAAATAGCGAAAATTTACTAGAGACATTTTATGTTCAGAAAATATCGGAGAATAAAAAAATCATATCCATTTTTTGAGGCGATCATAGGCGTAGAAGTTCTTTTTTAAAAAGGGGTCCGTGGTCGCCATATCTACGCCTGCGGGGGCGATATTTTCAAATTTTTCAGATCATTTGATAAACTTTAATCTAACATAAACAAAACCCAAATTTTATAAAAATCGGTCTAACCACTTTAAAGTTATTCGTCGAAAACTAAAAAAAAAAAAGAAAGTTCAACGTCCTGTATCTCGAAAACCAACTCCCATATGAAAAATGTTTATAGGACAAACTACACTTATTTTTCAATAAAGAATCGATTCTCGAAGTTTCCCCATTTAAAGTGAACTCACCCTGTATAAAATTCCAGGACTTCCCAGGGTAGGCGGAAAAATTTTTTGCAAATTGTTTTTAATATATCTTTATTTGAAGTGAAATCACCTTTCTGTACTACATAGTACATACAATACTATAAAATAACGTATAATATCCCATTTTCCAGGGAAAAATAAACGCATTATGTCTTATTTTTCGAAGAAAAATAATTGTTTTTATATTAAAACTATATTATTTCTCACGTAGCAAGCGCTGCTCAGCATGTCTGAACCATTCAGATGAGATTGTTTCGAATTTTTTTTGTGGATTCTGCGGATAGAGCTCCATTAAAACATCTGAAAAATAGATAAACATTTCATTTCTCACTTATACACACTTCCCAATAACTTATTCGCAATGTTACAACAGTAGTAGACCACCAGCAGGAACAATCGATAAGGGTGCTAATAAAGCATTCAATGATTTACTTTTTACTTTTTTTAAAAGTAAAGTATTTCATAAATACTGAAACCTTAGATTTTATACACACAATGGAATATTGGGAAATATTATTTGGCATCTCATTTGTTTGTTTTTAATTTGTTTTTTCATATGCTATCAATTATGGGCCCATTATGCAACCTACAACTTGCACTTAAATCCGTAATTTCTGTTATTTATGTATACAGCCTTTGTTTCTTGGATTTTTTAAAATGAAAATAGATTATGTTTTCGTTTTACTTATGATCGACTCCAGAAAGTTGAGGTCCACGCATGGTCGAATGCACTATTAGACTTTTATTACACCAAGAAGATAAGAATTGGTTCTCGTTAAGGTTAAGAAATAATAAAGACTAATTTGTAGTTTTGGTTTAATTTTATCTAATTGTTCGTAATGAAAAACTTATTTACCTTTTACCAAAATTATTATTTCTGTGGTCGATATCTTGAAATTGTCTCGTAACCCTAACCACGAACATTGAACGGCAAACGAGTTTGAAAATATATTCTTATATACCCGGTTGATATTATCCTTTATACCATCACCACCAATTTGCGGAATATACTTTCTCTATAAAATTAAATAAATTATTTTTTAATAAATAAAAGTGAAAAATATTACAAGTAAACTTTTTTTCCTACATCAGTCATAAATACTGTCAAAACCTCCAATTCCTCAACACTTTTAATTAGCAACATATTTCTTATTAACTGCGAAGTATAAAATTATCCCCGTAGAGAAAAAAATTATGCATCTAGTTGTCAGTTGTTGCTACTAGCTGTCGAGACATACAATGTTACTGTGACAGATAGCGACTTTATTAATACGAATAATAAACTTGGCTACCCATTTGGATTTACTCCTATTATTAATAGTTTAGTCCATCAGGGCTAGAGGTCGACTGCTCTTTGGTGCTTTAAGAAAGTCGCTATCTGTCACAGTAACATTGTATGTCTCGACAGCTAGTAGCAACAACTGACCTTTCAAAATGTTTTTCACATTCTTTGTCGTCCGGACTATCTATTTGGGAAAAAGGAATATTTTCTATTTCGAAAAATTGTTGTATAAATTTTTCTAAAGGCGGTTCTACTTACATGCCACAAAAAACTGGCCACAATTTAGGATACCCGTAAAATTCTTTTATTTCGATTTTTGGTCATTTGGGCATAGCCTTCGCCGTCTGCACTTCTTCTTTTCCCCTGCTTGGCGCGTCAGAAATATTTTTGGTCCTGAGAACGACCTATATGTTATATTTTTTTTTACACTGTTTCCTCGAGCATCGAATGGAATAACCCTCCTCCATATTGCAGCTGAGAATGGAATTCTCCTCATCGCCGAAGATTTTTTTATCCATTATGGATATTATATAATGATGCACGCAGAAAGAAGAGAACATTTTTAATTAATAATTTTTTTTTCCATTGTTACATATCGGCCTATATCACCGAAATGATAACGAAAGGTGAAGAGCTAAAAGTCATCCGACAACTATTGAGAAGATGGCCATTCTCGACGGCAATAATCTTCTGCCCCACACATCGCGAGCGCAGTGATCTTCCGTCGGCCCCACATTTTACAACGGAAACTTCACCGATACTAAACTATCATCTGCGTTTATTTGATATTTGCTTGCAGGATTTATCTACAAGCACCTCCGCCATTCTCCTGGCCATGTACCTGTCACCCCAATACCTTTGTTCCATGTCTAGATCAGGTCAAGGTCTTCACGAGAGAGGACCCTGCCCGCTGCCGCGACAAGAGACCGGCGCAAATGTCCGGCGGTATCGGCCTCGGCCCTGGCTGCATTTCGTGTGACAGGATGGGCCGGCCTTTGGTGGGTTGCCAATCCACCTCGGGCTTTGTACACACCTCCGCAAATTTCGCACCGGACTCCACCGGCCGGAAGTGTACGCACCCCGGTGCACTTCGGGATGTCGCATAGAGCCGCATGTTTTCCGGAGTATACCTTGTGGCAGCTTGTCCACTCATATTTAGTAATCACATCATGGTGCTACTCCTTGAGATGGCTAATCTTTAGACCTTTAGACTCATATGCCCAAAAACATATAAAACCATACCAATCTAATCAAAATCAACAGGGTATACTAATATTTAAATTAGTTCGCCATTTTGGATTGGAATATTAATACCCAAAAATTTTGATTGTTCACAACCACACACGTATTTAGCTTACTCGGAAACATATTAAAATAAACATATTTTAAAGCATTTGATATGTATGCACTTGTTTTTAGTTATTTTAAAATTATAACTAGCCGCCATCTTGGGTTTAACACACAAGGATTGGGGAATTTGAGGCTTTAACAGTCATAGGTGTGTTCAGCATACCCAAAAACATGTATATCGACATCGGTCTTGTCAAAATCGCCCAAGAAATATTTTTTTTGTAATTATTGGCCAAAAATTTGGCCGCCATCTTGAATTTGAGGCATAAGGACTAAAAATTTGGACTGTTAATATCAACGTTTAATAACTAAACTAATTTGCTAAGGCTGTGTCAACGTTAGTTAACCATTCGTTATAACCAGTGATAGTGGGAGGGAACGACCGATATTCGTATTAAGTCAACCAACCGCTGTCACCACATCTGATTTAACTCTTGGCCGTTGAATTCAACGCAGGTCGTGGCAAACCCTTAATATATCGAAGTCTCGAAATCGATAGATTAACGGCAACTGTCGACAATGAATGCTTCCTCGTATACAGGCTTCACAACGTCCTGAACTAAAGATAACACTAGCTAAACACTTTGCACAATACACAATTCACTTCTGACACCTGCCCAGACAGGTCTTGCTCGTTCACTCTTCTTTGGCTCAGCCAAATGGTCAAACCGACGCAATTGCGAGGGTCGTAAGCTATGGGGTCAACACAGATACTAGACTAATACTAGAACGCAATAAGAAGACATGGATAATAAATAAGGGTATATATTAAACAATCATCATAGTACATATAGAGCCTCACCTAGCAAGGTCTGCCACCATAACCACGATACCCCCACAAGGGGTCAGCGACCGCGACGGCCGCGCTTAAAGACGAGTGATCGATTGCCGAAAGAGAATTATTACATGGACGTGACTGGCAATTTAGTGAGTGGGTTTTATAGATTTACTGTTAGAATTATAGACTAAAAATTTAAGGTAATATTCTCCAAAAGGGGTATATGCCGTTAGACGTCTGTGGATATTTCAAAAAAGGGGAATCTCTTCGAATGCTATCTCACAAGGCGGTCACCTGGTAATAATGGGGAAGTGCCCCGGTACCCGTGCGTACCGCACTGAGGCTTATCCTGGCTTGATTGAACCAAAAATACCTTATTTCCATTTTGCGAGATCATCGGGAGGTCTCCCACTATAGATATGGAAAAGACCCGAGACCACTTCACGTCGCCACGTGGCGTCGCAAAATTCCGCAATTTCACTTTTTGATACAGTTCCTAAAATTTCAAAATGGTGCTATCAGACACGATCCCGGTAGAGACGATGACCAATGGGTAGGCGAGGCCAGCTCAACCATCCTTGGAAGCCGTAGGTCACGGACTCACTAGGAATTCCAGAACGCGAGGGTAGAGTGAACCTATGGGTCCGTAGATCAGTGCGACCACGAAGGTGGATCAGTCTATGATAGATCAGATCAAGAGCTACCGATCTACGGTAGATTCTCGCGCCTTTGTGGAGTATTCCTGTGATCCGTTAGACCGGCTTATGACAATGATCATCTGCGCTATGATCATTGTTGTGGCGCAGTCCGTCCTTCGAGGAATCGGTACTGGCTGAGGACAATGCATGTCCTTGGTCGTCTCTACATGCTGCATCGTGCCTGGATGCGTTCGTTCAAACATGAGATATGGGCCGAAAAAGATTTTGGAATTTTGGAAAGTGTACTGAAAATCGTCTTTAAAATTTTATAAAAAATCCTGATATGCATGGATTCATGCATACCAGGCAAAAAGAAGGAATTTTGGGTTTAGGAACTGAAGTGAAATTCGAGATAATTTTGATAAAAAAATGGTGTACATGGAACAGATGTTCCATATACACCATTCAAGCCTTAGCTTGTGTGCTTATGTCTAATTGGGATCTTTTGCTTAAAACTACTTATACAGCTTCTCCTGGGTACGTTAACATTAACACCCCTAGGCGTATTCAGCGACTCCAAAAACCTAAGGATTCACCTGTTAATCAATTCACGATTTGTCGTTAGAAGTGATTTCTAGGCCTCTTACGAGATTTTAAGCCTAGTCTATGTCTGCAGCCAAAAAAAAGCCAAGACGAAAGAGAAGAGGAGGAGACGCTGGTCCAAAGAGTGGTATAAACTGAGAAGCCGCTTTGCCCATGAACATTTACTACAAGTTCTGCGAAATAGTGAACCAGATGATTACAAGA
Source organism: Rhagium mordax (assembly GCA_963680705.1). NCBI lineage: Eukaryota > Metazoa > Arthropoda > Insecta > Coleoptera > Cerambycidae > Rhagium > Rhagium mordax. Next base: position 33,017,480 of record OY796664.1, read on the forward strand.
ATTTTCTCCGAATGGATGAAAACAGTTTTGATACATTATTAGCCTTAATTCGGCCAGACATCGAAAAACAAGACACTAATGCGTCGTGCAATTCCTGCTAGACTTTCTGTAACATTAAGATACCGAGCCTCTGGCATGGATTTTGAAGATTTGAAGTTTATCTGTGCCAATTCTCCTCGAACGTTGGGGATAATCATAATGGAAACATGCGAGGCTATAATCAAGAAATTAAGAGATTATATTTAGGTAAGTTTATTGTGAGGACGTTTATCTTAAAATAGCATACAAAAACAAATAAACTTAAAACGATTAATTAATTATAAAGAATTGAATGTCATCAAGTAGCTTGCTGCAGTTTGTTCTTCAGTGTTTTTTGTGAGTGAAAGCGTTGTTGCTGTGGGTGATAGTTTTGTTGTTGTGTTTGAGAACAGTGTGGCGGGAATGCTAAATGTGAGACATTTTGGAAAAGGCATTCAGGCATATGGGACGGTGAGCTCGGTGCAGGCGAACTTGAACACGAACGTGACGTGGTTTGCGATGATGGTAAAAAACGTAGTCCGTTCCTTGTTAACGCACCCATTTCACCTTCAAGGAGGGTATCATTAATGATTTTCTCAGCATACCGTCGCTGGTCTGGGGCTAATCGGTTCAATTTCATAGCCCATCCCTTAGCTATTATCTCCGCTTCAGTGTCTGTTGGCCTTTTAAAATATGCTGTAGCTAACCCCACGAGTTCATCTGTTGATGAATCAGGTACTGGTTTTCTTTTCCTAGAGTGCACAATCTTGACAGTGTTGACATCAGATGCCGTCTGGGGCTCTTGGGAGTCGACAGTCAACGGTTGCTGTAAAGAAAACAGAAAAATATGTAATAACATATAAGATTAAAGAAGTTTATGAAAAAAGTTGTCATTTTTGATAAAAAAAAGGCAGCCTGCCCGCGTCGCCAACTCCGAAGAAGGCAACGCAGGCAGGTCCTTAGGTTGTCAAACCTAGTTCAAGTGACCGGCTGACGGCTAATTTTGAATTTTGATTATATCAGATTAGCGTTTATTTAACATTATGTATAATACATTTGTAGCTAGTCAATTTCAAAGTTATAAAATAGCTGAAACGATCAAAACAGAATACATTACATAATAATATTGATCAACACAGACAAGATAAAATATCCTTAAGATAGCGAATTATAAAACTTAAAACTTCAAATTCGCTAATGCGCGTAGATATAAAAACATGAGTTAACAAAATCAAAATTAGAATTAACAATAAATGTGTATTTGTGTATTTTAGCAGTGTGGCAAGCATGCTCCATGCAAACAGTCAACTACACAAACGGTGTATATAAGTATTCTTCTACCGAATAAAACGGATGCAGAGAAAAAACTTTTTTGATTTTCTTTTTGAAACAATATATATTTAGTGATTTGATGTCCCCTGGTACTTTATATAATTTTATATTTAAGGAATTATTGATAGATTTAGAAAGTTTGAAACTAGGTGTTCTAAGTAAGTTTGCAGATCGTGTGTCATGATCATTCATAAAAGCTGTCTACCACGGTTTAGAAAGGATATTAAGTTTATTAAAGAAAACAAAATTGTTTGCTGCAGTCCTGAAGATGAAAGTGAATATAGTGACCAGGAGGAAGATAAAAGTATTTTAGAAAAAACTATTCATGACTTAGTTATAGACAGTGATATGAAAAGTCAGCACATAAAGAAACTAAAAATGAAAATGAGATGTTTATTAGAGAAGCTATGAAAACCGATCAAGATATGGAGCAGTTAATTAAAGAACAAGAAAAAATTATAAAAGAGTTAAAAGAACAGCTTAAAAAGTTAAATAAAAATATTATTGATAGCAAAAAACTACTAAAGTAGCGGGTACCCAGACGATTCCAAAAGAACATAAATCAGTTTTTACAGCTACAAGTTTAACACAAACTGACAGTGGTGTATCAACAGAATATAAGACGAAAAGTACACAAACTACACAAAATTTAATGACCAGTGAGATTCAAGTGGAGGCCCTCTTGGATGATATATGTTCAAAAAATAAATTAAATAGAGTAGTAAAAAGAAAAAAAAGCAAAATACTGATATTAGCCGATGAATTAGGTAGTGGTGTCAATTTGATGTTAAGAAGAAAACTTGATACAAATAAGTATGAAATTCAGTCTATCGTCAAGCCTGGAGCTAAATTATTCCAAATAATAGATACTATAGAGAATCATGTAAAGCAATTTAATATGCAAGATTATGTAATCATCATTGGTGGTACAAATGATTTTCTAACTCAGAACTATCCCAAATTCAAACATTTATGTAGCAAAATTAAACAATGCTCACATACAAATATACTTATTAGCACGGTACCTAATAAAAAAGAGTGTAAAGCAAGGAAAGTCATTGCAAAGTATAACAATTACCTAAAAACATTTATTCTTAAGATTAATTTTTTTACTGATGGAAACGTGATGTGTTTAGACTCGTTCAATTGCTCCCCAGGAAGTAGTAAAACCTTGAAAAATGCCTTAATCACCGATATATTCTGCCACGCCAAAAAAAGAGAGAGAGAGTTACTTCAACAATAAGTAGTTACTTCCTTATATAAAGATACATATTATAAAGAATCCCCGACCTACGGAGAGACAGACGGAGAGCATGTGGTTATATCTCAGGGTCGTTAATAAAATGTGGCATAAACAGAATAATAAAATAGATACGATATATATAACATACGATATATTACCTTGATACGAGTATATACACTAAAACAGTATCTCAAAAAAAGCTTACTAACAAATAACTATAATAAAATAGAATGTCAGGTACACAGGTTACTCTTACCATGTGATTAGAATCACGTGGCGCCCTATAAGGTAAATTTTCTTGGCTCACCAAGAAAATTTACCTTATAGGGCGCCACGTGATTTAATACCTGGCAGTATTTTGTTAATGACATTTATTTTATTTACTCAAAAAAAAATCACGAAATAGTAAATAAGATTCTCTACGCAAAAATTGTGGGAAGAACTAAGTAGGTACTGTGCAAATTGGTTAATTTACACTAATTTACTCTAATTTACACTAATTTACACTAATTTACTGCAGTAAACAATTACAAAATACATATAAGTATATACAACGACTACAGATATTGCTTTGGTAATGGCCAAATTCAAGCAACAGATGGTTGTAAACGTGGGTAACATGAGGCACTTATACTGGGTGATATTATCAAGTATATGTTACATTTAAATAATAAATAAAAACAGCAACGATTAGGACCAAGTATATAGCTATATCCTTGTTTACAGGAAGGTATTAATAATTGTATCTGTTACATGTATTTCGATGGTATGTAAGATATAAAATTGAGATTAAGTGTGTGCTTAAGACACAAGTTAATTTATAATATTAAGGCACAGAATAGTAACAATTTGCTAAAAAAAAAAATCGAGTATGTAATAGTTACTTATAATATTTATAACAGAAATTAAATTGGCAAAATGTACCGTTTATTTTGAGTAAATAAATGCCCCTGTGATATCCAATGGCGTAATTAATTAAATTAAATGACTGACCTCAGTAGATTCAGTATTTGTTTGTCCACACTCAACCAATGGGAATCAGTTTAAAATAAACAACACAAGATGCACTTCCAGCTGCACTCGAATCCTGGTGGATTTTCCTTGGACGAAACAATACCAGCCCCTCACGTCAAAATTGAAGCCTCACTTCCGAATTAAACCAGTTACTTGGAAATTGAACGCCTTCCTTGCAGTTTACACCTCCAGCTTACAGATTACACCCCGGACTTGCAGATTATATTATCCCTAGCTTTCAGGTTACAAATACAAGTACCCCTAGCGTGCACCCTAAAATGCATTAACACGAGAATTAGCCGATATCTATACACCCATATATAAATTGTATAATAAAAAAAAAGAATAACTTTAATTACCTCTTTTGGAGGGTAGTTACCAATCTCGACCACTGTATAAAGCAGGATACAACCAAATGGACCTCGATTACTGTTCACAGCATGCGTAGATGATGGACACCAACAATCCCTTATATAAGGTACGATTATCATCACAATATTGTATTACAACAAATATTCACGAACTCAACGATGATTATCAATTTTATCAAAGGTGAAATAGAAAAATCCCCGCAGGATGATTATAGAAATCACTTTCACCTCAGAAAAATGTCCACTCACATCTATACGGCCATTAACCAAATCAATGTGATCCACTTCCTGTCTTTCAAAAAAAAAGGACCTTTTTTTGAATTCCAAAGCAAAACAACCAACACACCCACAAGAAAAATCACTAACTTCACGAACTCATAAAACTGGGAATTAAGAATGGCAATAGGCTAACGCCTAGGCAGGGCATGGGGGAAATAAAACCAAAAAGTACGAAAACACTCATACAAGAACATCAGGAGCATAGAATTGGAAATTGTGTTTCTGGGACAGTTAGGCGTAATTCCCTATCTTATTTAACAGGCGAGAAATCGGTTTTAGAAGGATATTGAATAATTCACACTGGCGCGCGCGCCTATGCTTCCAGTAATATCTTCCTTAGTACGATTAAATCCTAATTTACTAAATAAAACTGATTAAAATAAGGACCACCCCCGCTATGTATGCCTGGTTGCCTAAATACTCTTCATACCTGGACCTAAATGAATTTATTATAATTGATACGGCCTATATAAAAATACTTCGAATATATAAAAGCGATAATCCGAAATAAAACCGTGACACCCCCCCCCCCTTCCTCGGAAAGAAGTAAATTTCCCGAAATTTACGGACAACAAAAAAAAAGTTGAAAATTTGACGGAGGACACTACTCCTCGAGGTCAAAATTATTGGCTGTCTTGAGGTCTTGAACGTGCCACACACCTTTGGATTGACCAGACGCATTCGCTAATTCGTAGGTCCACGAACCGAGTTTCTGTTTGACAACAAAGGGGCCAATAAATTTGGGACATAACTTTGCATTAATGTAATTCAAAGCATCAGACTTTACCTTATTTCTCCGCCAAACCTTATCTCCTACTTGGTAATGAACCGGTCTACGTCGAAGGTTATAAACTTTACGATTTTTTTCTTGAGCATTTAACAATTTCTTTTGAACATCGTCATACAACTTACGAAAACCCGCATTACGTTTCTTTATTTCATTTTCTACATTAATAGCACCGTCATCGTTAGAAACTTGATATTTATATAGGTCGCCAGATTCAATATATTCGCGCCCAAAATTTACAAAATAAGGGGAATACCCAGTCGTTTCACTTTTAGCAGTTCTTATAGCACAAGACAATGCAGATAAATGTTCATCCCACTTGCGTTGGTTTTCTTTTACGTAACTTGAAATCATTATTTTGACGGTTCCATTTACACGTTCGCACGGGTCCGCTCTTGGATAATAATTAGCTGTATAATTAATTTTTGTTCGATACTTCTCACAGAGTTTCCGAAACTCTTTACTCCGCATTTGTACTCCATTGTCACAGATTAGACGCTCTGGGACTCCATACACCAAAAACACACTCTCCTCCACAATTTTTGCTAAGGATTTGGCGGTTGCTGCGCGAACACCGAAAATTAGTACATATTTACTAAAATGGTCACTAATGACGAGAGCATGAGTGTTACCGTGACTAGAGCGAGGTAATGGACCTATGAAGTCCAAGCTTATCATCTGCCATGGTTTTGATATTACTGGTCTCGTACCCATAAGACCGGCCGGAGCTTTCAGCTCTGGTTTTTGTTCAGCGCAAATTCGACACGACTTGACATATTTTGCGACATCCGCTCGCATCTTAGACCAAATATAATGATTGTGTAATTTCCAAAACACCTTGTACACACCAACATGTCCAGAGCGAGCATCATCATGGTGACTTTTAATAAGTTCTTTTCGTTTGTCCTTTGGGACAACAATTTTCCAATAATCACCATCCTGTGACAGCTCAGGCAAATTACAGCGAGCATACTTATAGAGGAGACCATTTTCTACGCGCCATTGGGAGAACTTATCCGGACGTTCGTCCACTTTATTTAACATTTTATTATACCAGTATATCAGTAGTGTTGGAAAAACTTGGAATATCGATGTCAGTGACTATATCTACAGAGACTGGTACGGACCTGGACAGTGCATCTGGGACTACGTTTTCTCTACCTTTACGATGGATTATAGTAAAATCGAAAGGCTGTAGCCTGACAGCCCACCTTGCCAAACGACCTTGAGGGTCTTTAAGACGATTTAACCAAATCAACGATGCATGATCGGTTATAACAGTAAAATGCGTCATTTCAAGATAATGACGAAGTTACTCCATACTCCAAATAATAGAAAGACATTCTCGTTCTGTCGTTGAATAATTCCTTTCCTGTTTTGTAAGCGACCTAGACAGATAACATATAACCTTCTCTACATCATCGAATTTTTGGGTGAGTACACAACCAATCCCATAAGAAGAAGCGTCAGTCTGAAGGGTAAAGCTACGCGAAAAATCGGGACAGGTTAATATCGGAGCTGACACAAGATGATCTTTGAGTGCTTTAAAGGAATTTTCACAATCAGTTGACCAGACATATTTTACATTTTTCTGCGTCAACCGTGTCAAGGGAGCCACGATGCTGGAAAAATCGGGTACAAAACGCCGGTACCAACTACACATACCTAAAAATCTGCGTACTTCGGTGACATTGGTAGGACAAGGTACATTTAAAATTGCATCGACTTTCTCCGAATCTACGAGCATCGACGACATAACCTAAATATTTTAGAGACGGTCGACAAAATTGGCACTTTTCTTGACTTACGGTTAAACCAGCGGCATGTAGACGGTCAAATACTTGACTAAGAATTTTAAGATGCGTGTCAAAATCAGGAGAAATAATAATTATGTCGTCGAGATAAACTAGTACATAGGGTTCGAGATCGGCGCCTAGGACAGAATCTAATAATCGTTGCCAGGTAGCTGGACTGTTGGTAAGACCAAAAGGCATTCTCCTGAATTGAAATAGTCCCCTACCGGGAACAGTAAACGCCGTATATTCACGTGAGGATTTCTTAACACCGACTTGCCAAAAGGCAGATTTGATGTCCATTGAACTTATAAAACGTGCATCTCGAAGCCTATCTAGGATAGCCGAAACATAGGGAATGGGGTAAGCATCCTTCTTGGTAGCAGAATTCAAAACACGATAGTCCACGTAAAACCTGTTTGACCCGTCACGTTTAGGAACTAGCAGAATTGGGGAGGACCAACCACTTTTTGAGGGTTCAACAATACCCTGCTGAAGCATCTTGGTGAGTTCCTCATCGATAATTTTTTGTTTAGGTGGAGAAACGGGATAATAACGCTGTTTGATAGGAGGTGAGTCAGTAATGATCTCATGTTCCAAAACAGTAGTATAACCTAGGCTGCTTCCCATTAGCTCAAATTTCTCCTGCAGAAGAGTTTCTAAAGCGAGACGTTGTTCAGCAGACAAATCATCTCCCACTTGAATACCGCATAAGTCGGATTTAGAATCGGAGCCAAAATGCCAAATATTTTTTTTTCAAATCAGGAACAATGTCCATGGCTAACCAAAAATCGGTTCCCAGTATAAGTTTATGAGGTAATTTGGGCACGACCAGAATATCCAAAACATGAATTTTTCCCATTAAACAGATTGGAGCTGTCACGATACCGATGGCCGAACATAATTGACCATTTGCCACAGTACAGCTGGTCCGTTTATTCCTATTCAATTTAAGTCCTACATCAAGCAATATTTCATAACCCGATTGGCCTACTATCGTATTAGTAGCACCGGAATCTAAAAGTCCTAATATAGGGTAACCAAAAATAGAAATCTCTAAATAAGGTCGCTGATCTCCCTCAGCATGGGAAATAATGTAATTTAGGAGAACTTTATGCTGTGAAATAGTTTTATTATCAGTAGACGAATATGTAGCCGATTTTTGAGAAATTGGGGCAACTATACGGCTGCCTAGGGACCCCGTCGAAAGTTTTCCGAACATATTAAGCAATTTCTTACCGTTACTCCCTCTTTACCACAACGGTAACAAAAAATTTTCCGTGACTGGATAGTGACCGGATTGATTACAATTCCAACAAGTAACGTTATTTCTATTTGACTGATTGGAGGTAGGCGGTGTTACAGTACAACTAGTACGACTATTACTAGAAGCAGGTTGACTATTAGACAGAATTGTTATTCGAAACCGTACGATTGATTGTAGGGACCACTTCCACAATATCTGGATTCTCTCGGACAACTACAGGTTCTTGGACATAATTTACATTTTGTTCAACTAAATTTACGTGCTTCGCGCGTGTCGTATAAAGAGGTTGATAAGCAAGTTGCGGTTCCAACAGCCCTCTACAAGTTTGAGGAGGAGGCGGGACAAATAATTCTACATGTTTCTCATCTTCTTCTATCAGTCGACAAAGCTCTATCAAATCGCGAATACTAATAATATGAGAGAGTGGCAATCTTCTCTGAATAACCGGTAGCAAGAGACCTCTAATAATTTGTACGCGTTCTGATTCTACTGGTTTTCGCGTTAGCTTACTAAAAAGATTCTCCATTTTTGCAACATATATAACTACTCTTTCGTCTGCACCTTGGGAACGTTTCTTAATTCCATCCAACAAATCCCTATCATAATAACTATGCTGAAATGAAGCTTTTAGTTCAATAACCAACTCGTCCCATGTGGAGACATGATTGGCAACAAAACGATACCACGATTTTGCATTACCCACAAATAATTCTGCAGCGGATTTAAATAATTGCTCTTTTGATATTCCGCGAGATATCCTTAATTCTTCAATATCTTCTAAAAAGGTAGTAATGCTAGATTGACCATCAAAACTTATGCGCCATTTAGATATATCAAAATTATTGACTTGGTTGAAATTATGCGCAGGCTGACTAAAATGATAAAAACCCGGATTTTCGAAAGGTCGAAAATTTCGAAGCTGATTCGCTAAGTTCTCAGTCGAATGTCTCGGGGCGTTTGCAGGACGATAATTAAGATAATCATAACGTACCGGCTGAGGAAGTGTAGTTGTTTGAAAATCTGGATAAATATGCCTATACTGATCAGAAGTAATAGGTCGGTAGGTAGCATTTGGTGGGTCAATTTGAACTTGATTACGATTTTGTTGTATGGAGGAAACAGGACGGCCATGAGACAATGTATATACACATGACATTGCATTACTAGACGTTACGTGCGTATGATTACTAGCAAGTATAGCCGAATTGGAGTAGTTAGAGGTAGGGTTAAGTTCTGCTAAACTAACCGAAACATTTGCTTGACGCGTAACTGCGGGTTGTAGCTCTATTAAATTAGTATTGGTTTGAGAGGAACTCGTTATAGGAATATCTTCTAAATGAGATTTATCGGGAGGATCATCAACAACAATCGATTGGCTTAACTGCGAAGAGGGTAGGCCAAAATATGATTCTTGAGCATCTGTGTGCGGTCGCGGTCGCGGTAATTTCATAGTTGTTTCCAAGTCCTCGAGTAATTGTTGAGAGTACGATAATAATCTAATTTTAATCTGTCTTTGCTCTTCACTAGCTTCCATTATCCTACTTAATCGTCTGTTAACATGAATGAGTCTAGAATAAATCCGTTGATTTTCATTTTCCCTATTCGAAAAATCAAAATTTGCTAACTCGTCGCGTAAATTTACAAGTTTTTTATCACATGTGTTAAGTTCCAACATAGGATCTAAATTAGTAAATAATGGTACACAACCATCTCTAATCACTTCACGTAATGCTCTACGCTTTTCATGTACATTACCATCTAAATTTACAGATCTAATTGTAAGTTCATAAGAAAGTTCATCAGAGGTTAACCGATTTATTTCCATATTGATGTTTTAAAATACACACGCAAAAAAAAAATTATCCACGAATATTCACAACCACAACGACTATTATCAAAACACAAAAGAAAAAAAAATTACAGCCGCAATATCGAATAGGTATAATAGAAGGATGGCGCAAAAAAAAATTACGCAAAAAAACTAAATATTAAAATACCGTCAGTGTGAGAAGTAGTATCAAATTATTTCAAATTAATAAAGGAAATGTGTATATAAAGAGTATCATAATAATTATTACTGAAAATATACGTGTAAACAAGTATAATATAAAAAAAATTATACTAGAACCCTTCCCTTCCTCGGAGAGAAAACAGCATACACACACCCTAACAAATTCAATAACTCCCAATAAGATAAACACACATAAATACAAACGACAACAATATCAAGATAATATTTAATCAAAAAAAATTCCTTTACCACAACTAATCCTTAAATTATTGTGCTAACCGTAAATTTACTTTATTGATATACGCACAAAAGCGATAACTTTTGTCTAGCAAGAAATATAGGTATCACATGTGCAAAAAAATTCAACAGTCTTTTTTTTTTTGTGCCGATTATTCTTTATATTTACTGAGTGCACAAGTCATTAAAGAAAGTACCCAAATGTAAAGTAACGTAACATTAATGACAATTAACAAAAAAAAAGTCACATACAGGATGTTCAAAATTTTCTAGGTTTTTTTTTTCGTTGGGCGCCAAATTATGCCACGCCAAAAAAAGAGAGAGAGAGTTACTTCAACAATAAGTAGTTACTTCCTTATATAAAGATACATATTATAAAGAATCCCCGACCTACGGAGAGACAGACGGAGAGCATGTGGTTATATCTCAGGGTCGTTAATAAAATGTGGCATAAACAGAATAATAAAATAGATACGATATATATAACATACGATATATTACCTTGATACGAGTATATACACTAAAACAGTATCTCAAAAAAGGCTTACTAACAAATAACTATAATAAAATATACGAATACTCAGGTACCACAGGTTACTTCTTACCCATTTGTCGCAACTAGAAAATACTACTCAGGGCCAGCTATGAGCCAAGAAAATTTACCTTATAGGGCGCCACGTGATTTAATACCTGGCAGTATTTTGTTAATGACATTTATTTTATTTACTCAAAAAAAAATCACGAAATAGTAAATAAGATTCTCTACGCAAAAATTGTGGGAAGAACTAAGTAGGTACTGTGCAAATTGGTTAATTTACACTAATTTACTCTAATTTACACTAATTTACACTAATTTACTGCAGTAAACAATTAAAAAATACATATAAGTATATACAACGACTACAGATATTGCTTTGGTAATGGCCAAATTCAAGCAACAGATGGTTGTAAACGTGGGTAACATGAGGCACTTATACTGGGTGATATTATCAAGTATATGTTACATTTAAATAATAAATAAAAACAGCAACGATTAGGACCAAGTATATAGCTATATCCTTGTTTACAGGAAGGTATTAATAATTGTATCTGTTACATGTATTTCGATGGTATGTAAGATATAAAATTGAGATTAAGTGTGTTGCTTAAGACACAAGTTAATTTATAATATTAAGGCACAGAATAGTAACAATTTGCTAAAAAAAAAAATCGAGTATGTAATAGTTACTTATAATATTTATAACAGAAATTAAATTGGCAAAATGTACCGTTTATTTTGAGTAAATAAATGCCCCTGTGATATCCAATGGCGTAATTAATTAAATTAAATGACTGACCTCAGTAGATTCAGTATTTGTTTGTCCACACTCAACCAATGGGAATCAGTTTAAAATAAACAACACAAGATGCACTTCCAGCTGCACTCGAATCCTGGTGGATTTTCCTTGGACGAAACAATACCAGCCCCTCACGTCAAAATTGAAGCCTCACTTCCGAATTAAACCAGTTACTTGGAAATTGAACGCCTTCCTTGCAGTTTACACCTCCAGCTTACAGATTACACCCCGGACTTGCAGATTATATTATCCCTAGCTTTCAGGTTACAAATACAAGTACCCCTAGCGTGCACCCTAAAATGCATTAACACGAGAATTAGCCGATATCTATACACCCATATATAAATTGTATAATAAAAAAAAAGAATAACTTTAATTACCTCTTTTGGAGGGTAGTTACCAATCTCGACCACTGTATAAAGCAGGATACAACCAAATGGACCTCGATTACTGTTCACAGCATGCGTAGATGATGGACACCAACAATCCCTTATATAAGGTACGATTATCATCACAATATTGTATTACAACAAATATTCACGAACTCAACGATGATTATCAATTTTATCAAAGGTGAAATAGAAAAATCCCCGCAGGATGATTATAGAAATCACTTTCACCTCAGAAAAATGTCCACTCACATCTATACGGCCATTAACCAAATCAATGTGATCCACTTCCTGTCTTTCAAAAAAAAAGGACCTTTTTTTGAATTCCAAAGCAAAACAACCAACACACCCACAAGAAAAATCACTAACTTCACGAACTCATAAAACTGGGAATTAAGAATGGCAATAGGCTAACGCCTAGGCAGGGCAAGGGGGAAATAAAACCAAAAAGTACGAAAACACTCATACAAGAACATCAGGAGCATAGAATTGGAAATTGTGTTTCTGGGACAGTTAGGCGTAATTCCCTATCTTATTTAACAGGCGAGAAATCGGTTTTAGAAGGATATTGAATAATTCACACTGGCGCGCGCGCCTATGCTTCCAGTAATATCTTCCTTAGTACGATTAAATCCTAATTTACTAAATAAAACTGATTAAAATAAGGACCACCCCCGCTATGTATGCCTGGTTGCCTAAATACTCTTCATACCTGGACCTAAATGAATTTATTATAATTGATACGGCCTATATAAAAATACTTCGAATATATAAAAGCGATAATCCGAAATAAAACCGTGACAATTCTCACACTTAATGAATAAAGTAAATACTAAATATCTCATTTTTGTAAAACCCACCGATACTACCGAATCAACTAAATTAAATGTATCTACTCAACCTGTTCTACGGTTACGAGGACCTGAGCCTGAAACTCAAGATGACGAAATTATCATTGACTTGGTTAACTCTGAAGGACCTGAGCCCGAAACTCAAGATGACGAAATTATCATTGACTCGGTTAACTCTGAAGTCACTGATAAGCAGACTTTTTTTCGAGAATAATGAAAAAACAAACACTGAAGTGAACTTTTTGAGCAATAATAATTTACCTTTAAAAAATAGTGTTTCTGATGGTGAAGTGATTTCACACGGCCTGGTAAGTCTGTTCCATATCAATATTCAATGTTTATCAAATAAAATTACTCAGTTAGCTTTATTTTTGGAAAAATTCAATTATGATATATGTTTATCAGAACACTGGTTTAACGATGATTCTTTGAATTTCGTGAATTTGGGCGATTATTATTTGGCAACTTCATTTAGCAGATCGGTAAATATACATGGGGGTATCTCGATATTTTAAAAAAATCATGTTAAATGTACTCCGTTAAATTTAACTGAATTCAATAGCGAATTCAATTCAGAATTTTGTGGGGTGGAGTTGACAAAAAATAAAATAATAATTCTCACTTTGTACCCTGTTCTGGTGATTTTAAAGTATTTTTAACTAATTTAGAAAACTTATTATTTAAATTGACTACCAAAGGACTAAGAATTGTACTTGTGGGTGACTTCAACATAAATTTTCATAATATAACTTCACAATTGACTGACCTAGTGTCGCTGATTGATTCTTTCGGTCTTAACATTGTCATTACAGATAGCACAAGAATAACTTCACAGTCTTCTACTTGCATCGATAATATTCTCACAAATATAAATAATAATGACTATAAAGCAGGGGTTTTTGAACCATGCCTCTCCGATCACTTAGGTCAGTACATCACTGTGAAAACTACTAAGGAAGTGACTGAGTTGACCAAGAAAGTGTTGAGAAGACGAATCACAAAAAATGGCATTTTGAAATTGCGTACTTCTCTCTCTGAACTTGACTGGAACATTTTTTCAAACAGTGAAAATAGCGTAGAGTATTTGACAGATTTTCTTGTTAATTATAAGTTTTTAGTTGACCAGCATTTTCCGCTTAAAAAATGTACCGTTAATAATAAGCCACCAATATTATGGTATAATGAATCATTACAGAGAATGCGTGACAATCTGTTTACCGTTAAGCATATCTGTAATGTAACAAAAAATCCTGCTGATTGTAAATTATACAGCAGGTTACAAAAAGAATATAAAAGTGCAATAAACGATACAAAAAAAGCTGCATATGATCAGTACCTTATAAATTCTAAAAATAAAGCTCGAGATAGCTGGAGATTAATAAATTATGAGCGTAACGAAAAACATACATGTAAAATTAATCAAAATTTATCGCAAAATGATTTTAATAATTTCTTTAGCAATGTAGCTGAGAATGTTATTGCTTCATTACCAAACAGTGATCTAGACATGAATAGTATATTGCAAAAAATACCTTGCAGCAACAAACTCATTCTATTTAAGACCAGTCACTACGTATGAAGTTCTTGATGTGGTAAAAGCTCTAAAAAATTCTCCCTGTACGGATGTCTATGACTTAAATAGTAAAATAATCAAAGAAACTATAGATATAATTTTATATGCACTCACCGCATTAATAAATAGATGTTTCAGCGAGGGACATTTTCCTGGTTCATTTAAAATTATAAAAGTTATTCCGCTTTTTAAAAAGGGTGATATGGAAGTATTAGACAACTACCGTCCAATCACAATTATTCCTGTTTTTTTGTAAAATAGTAGAGATTTTGTTAAAGTGGTCACTGACTAATTATTTTGAACAAAATTCAATAATATCAAGTTCTCAATTTGGTTTTCGCTCCAAGCATTCTACTACTCAAGCGGTACAGAGGGTAGTGGGTGATATAGTCGAGAATTTGGAGGAAGGGAAATATACTGGTCTTGCTTTATGTGATTTATCCAAAGCCTTCGACTGTGTCCCTCATAACCTGCTATTAATAAAGTTATCGTACTATGGTATAAGAGGTCTACCTCTGTCTTTATTAAAATCATACCTTGACGATAGAAAACAGTGTGTTAGTGTAAACAATATAAACTCAGAGTTTCAAAATGTTAAACATGGTGTCCCACAAGGCTCAGTCTTGGGACCACTGTTGTTTATATTGTTTATTAATGATATTGAGTATTATCTTCATCCTAATAAATGTATCCTTTTTGCTGATGATACAACTTTAATTACATCCAATGAAAATTATTTAAATTTGTTAAATAACTTAGAACAATTTGAAGAAACTGCTAATAAATGGTTCACTGCAAATGGACTTAAACTGAACAGTGATAAATCACAGCAACTTGTTCTATCGTCAAGCCATATCAACAGTAAGAAAGAAAGTGTAAAGCTATTAGGAATTATTCTCGATGACAAATTGAGCTGGTCGGATCATGTTGATTATTTGGGGAAGTCGCTTTAAAGTGCAATATATTTGCTACGTCAATTAAGATTAGTATTAGGTGACAACACTCTTCTTTCATCATATTTTGCCATATTTCATTCTCGTATTTCTTACGCCGTGATATTATGGGGAAACTCTTCCCATGCTCAAAAAATTTTTCGGCTGTCAGAGTTCTTGCTGGAATTTTTGATAATAGAGAACACTGTAAACCATTGTTTATAAAGTTTGGAATTATGACATTACCTTCTTTGTATATTTATTGCTCTCTAATTGAAATACACAAAAATATCTCAAATTTCAACACGCAATCTGACCTTCATAATTATAATACACGAACTGCTAATTTATTAAGGACACCCCGTTTCAGACTAAAAAAATCTGAAATTAACTCTTTAAATTTAAATCTGTATAATGTGTTGCCTAATGATATGAAATTACTAAACCTAAATTTATTTAAAAAAACTGTAAAAAAAATCATGATTAAACATTGTTATTATTCTGTGGATGAATTTATGACAACTTTCATTTAATGTGACACTGAGTAATTAATATTGATCTGGAGCAGTCTCTTAGTGGCAAAATATTTTATATTTTAATAATTTATATTTTAATAATTTATATTTTAATATTTCATATTTTAATATTTTATAGTATTTTAATGACTTGCTGCAAATGTACATCAACTGTATGTAAAGTGGTGAAATAAACATCTAATCTAATCTAATCTAATCATGTACATCTGAATGACTGTGGTAAACTTTCGATATTTCTGTGAATTTCAAGTAATACAGAAAAAATATATCAGGAGGGAAGGGTCATGATATTAAGTTTTTTAAATAGTGGACGACAGTGCGAGGGTGTAGTATCAAACAACACTATCTACAAAATAGTTAATTAGCAGAAATTGGAATAAACACTGTATTCAGTACCTCTGTATTTTAATATTGCATAATAAAGTATATTCTCCAAATATTTCCAGCATATGCATATTTATCCCTCTCTGAATTTAATGCTATGTTTTTCAATAATTTTTCTAATTTGAGAATATTTAAAAAAATTTAAAAATTACCGACATAACGTTTTTTGACACTAAATTTTATTATTAAAATATTATCGTTTTTAGAGTCAAAAAACGTTATGTTTCGTCAAAAAGCATTATGTTTCGATAAAAATATATAAATTATGCCTTTTTTAAGTTAAAGTGTAATTGGTTTGAGTAAAACAAAGTGTACAAAACAAATATTTATTTTTTAAAGGTAATACTAAAAGACAAGTTATTATTTATTTATTTTATTTATTTATTTATTTATTTATTTTACTTACAACATCCCACGGGATAAACCCAATTACGGGATGAGGAGCACAACTGAGAGAAAAAAGTATACAGACAAACAAAGTTTCAATATGTGCTATAGAACATTATAGATTGGTACATTATAGGTAGCTGTAATATATTATACAATATAATAATAACAATATTAATAAGCTAGCAAATAAACATAGATATACAAACAATTACATATACATAAATAGATAATACATAAAAAACAATATAAGATTGTATAGAAATATAACTAGGTGAATACAAACAATCAAGCATTTAAATAACACCTTTTAATTTGCGAAATGTTACAAGCAAATATATCAAGCGAAGAATCAATATTGTTGTAATTGTATATGTGCGGGCCAAGGGTAAATGTAGAATATGATGATTTCTAGCATTGAATGATGGTATCCTTAAATATATCTTAGCTAATAGTTCTTCGTATACAACTGTATTATGCAAAATTTTATGTAAGTATATGACTGAGCTAATCACTCTCCTAGTTAGTAAACTTTGTAGGTTAAGTCGCTGCAGAAGTATTTCGTTAGGAATTCCTCTGGGCGGATAGATATTGTCAATTCGGTATATAGTTGATTTCATAAATCGACGCTGTACCTTTTCAAGAGCGTTACAATGTATATTGTACGTAGGATTCCAAATAACCGACGCGTATTCCAATTTAGAATGTACGAAAGTGAGATACAGGAGTTTAAGAGTGTCAATATTCACAAAATCGATGGAACTTCGAAGTACAAATCCTAAGTTCCTGTATGCCGATTTAGAAATATTTTGAATATGTTCGTTAAAATGTAAGTTTAGGGAAAACGTTATTTTATAACATTAAAACTTTTCATATTTCATATTGTTCATCAGCTGTATCATCTACTGAACCTTCCCTGAGACCGTAATAGAAATAATGGCATTGTTCTTTTATTATATTTTTTTCACAAAGCTCCTTCAAGCCCTTTAATTTTTTAGAATCAACAGGAAGAGTGCCATTATATTTTCGTTTGGGCCCTAAATTTATTATGGAAAACGATCTATTTGTGATCCTCTGGATTTTGAGTTTGTGAAACGATTCGACCTTATAATCATATTTAAAATAAATATGAGAGGTATCTTCTTTTCGATATTGTAGCCATACTATGCTCAACCATCTCACATTATTACCATCAGTGTCAATTTTTTTATATTTGATCATAGCCTCCTGAATAACTTTGAAATCAAGGATATCACTTTGACTTATTTCAGTGACCTTATATTTTCCCTTTTTAGATGCCATCCTTATTGCTGTTACCAGCCTGATGGATCGAATATCTCCAAATCTTTACTAACGGTCTCAATATGGGCATGAAACGAATCACATTCCATTTTAGAATGTCCCGGTTCAAAGAATATTTGATTTATCACTGGAATTGGCAAAGTTTCTACTGCATAAAGACACATAGCTGAGACAATAGAGTTTCTATTTTGTCCTCCATATGTATCTGATATGAAAGAAAAATGTTTACCATCAGCTACAGTGCTCATGAATTTAAACAAACAAGAGGCAACCTCACAAGCTCCTCTTCCTGCTAATTATTCAGGCCACACAAAATTTGTTGCAGTTCTGCAAGCGACATCATATACTGTGAAGTTGTATACTGCAAAACGGCTTTTATAAAATATTGCCTTAGCTTTAACTTGTGGACAATAGCGTACAGCCTCAAAGTCAAATTCGTAGAAATGGAGTTCATTATTAATGGCTTTTTCTTTAAACATATTTTTATATTCACGTGCATTTTCCTTTCTCATGATGTGTTTTTCATGTTCATTTGATGCAGCAGCTTTTGCTTCTTCATTTAAATTTTTGTAGATGTAACAGCTATCGCATAAATCTTTTCGGGGAATATGGAATGATATATTAAAGTCATGAGTAAAGACATGACGATAATACCAAGCTTTTACTGGTTTAATCTTTTCGGTATTACATTTCTCAACATACATCTCATACATTTTTGTAACGTTTAAGTCACTGGGCAAGTATTTTTTAGTACTATCCTTTCTGGTATAGTGGGAGGGCACTGCCTCAAAGGAGGAGATATGATCGCATACATATTTTTTACTCTCATCTGGCAATTTAACTCCTGGTACATGCTTGCCTCTTTTATCCACAGCTACTATATTATGTGCATCCCTTTTCTTTGTAATATTTTGTACGACTGTATTGGATATGTTGAAGGTGGCTAGGAAAAATTTCTGACACACCTGATATTTTTCATTTTTTTTTACTAAATAAAAGAGTCGGGTCTTTTGTCTTCTAGATAGTTCATTAGCAGTGCGAGTCGAGAATTTATCTTTTTCTTCAATTAGCCCACTCAAATACTGCCTTTGTTTATCTTTATTTGATAGTTTCCAAAATTCTTCATTTAATGAATTCCTATTTTCAGGGCTAAATTTATTATTACAGCCTCTGGGACACTTGGAGCAATCGACTGGAAGAACACTTTTGGCTCTAATTTGTTTGTTACTACTAATCGATTTATGTTCCTGGCCGCTCTGTATTTTTTTTCTTTAGCTTACAACGTTCCCACTCCTCTGGTGCAGCAAATTTTCTTCTTTTCTTGCATATTTTTGTGTTTAGTTTATCAATTTTGGGATTTTCTGTATTTGTATATTCTGGGTTTTCCAACAGTTTTTCTTCTGTCGTATTTTCATTAACAACATACTCTTCTTCTACACGTTCTACTTCAATCATTTCAGTATCTTCTGGATTTTCTAACCGTTTTTCTTCTGTCGTATTTTCATTAACAACATACTCTTCCTCTACATGATCTACTTCAATCATTTCAGTATCTTCTGGGTTTTTTAACCGTTTTTGTCGTATTTTCATTAACAACATACTCTTCCTCTACACCTTCTACTTCCATCATTTCAGTATTTTCAAGTTCATTCCAATGAGTATTATTATGTTCATTACAATAAGTATTATTCTGTTCATTCACTTTCAATGCCGTTAAAACATAGTAAGTTTTTGGATTACGCCTTCTGATATCCTAGAATGTATTAATATTAAAATCTATAAATACTGTATCATATCTACAAAACCTACTTTCTGCTCTGCCATTTCATCATCTGTACTATATTCTGTATACACTGATGGATCATAATCTGCGTCTGCGATGGAATCATCTAAGGGGCTATCTACATTTAAATCTGTTGAATACTGGAAGGAAAATGCAATATTTATTATATGGGAGATATTATTCAAAACTATGTTACCATTTCTGGAGATACTGTAGCAGGTAAGTCATAATTGGACCTCGATAAACAATTAGACAAGGCAAATAAATCAGGATTCTAAAATGGGAATTTCTTAGTTTATACTGTACCTAATTACCAAAAATATTTTACTATCTCGATTATAATACCTGCGATACTTCATATGGCAATGTTTCATGCAGTGTTAATTTTCCAGAAGCATTTTCAGGAATACTAGTGCTACTAGCTTCATTTACCAGAAACGGTATATCAATAAATGTTTCTTCTGAAAATCGTAATTTGCAATCATTTTTCTAAAATAAACAAATAACTATTAATTACCTGTTCTCCGATAAAATACAATACATATCTATAAAAAAAACACTAATATTCATTAGTGCACTTTACATTCAAACACTACTACTGCTTCCTCAACCCACAATATACACTTTTTTAATTATAAAATATATGTTAGCTTTTGCTAATATAATTCACAAAATTATTAACACAAAATAGATTTTAGTACAAATTTATCCACCCAACCACCACTCCGAGCTACATTGATACATTCGAGCTTAGAATTCAACTTGAACTGAACTTATTATTTATATTTCATGAGAATTGTTTATAGTTACAATCACGTATGCCGCGGTCGTCATTTAAACAGTTCCAGTGGCTGTGGCATAGAAGCTAACACGGCCTTCCTGACTTTGGGGCGTCCTCGCACCTATTGTAAACAGAAAACAGACAACAGAAAATAATATTAACAATCAATGTTGTAAATCATTTTTAGGAAATAACAACAAATGAGAGATACGCTTCTCGTCCCACCGTGCCTAAATACACGGGGGAGACCTTAAATGAGAGAAAACTCTCGTCCCACCATGCTTAAATACACGGGGGAGACCTTATAAAGCCCGATTTTTTCGGGGACCTTAAGCCTGAATCTGTGTTCAGGGACCTCAAGCCTGAAAACATATTCAGGGACCTCATGCCTGAAAATATATTCAGGGACCTCATGCCTGAATCCATGTTCAGGGACCCTATGCCTGAATCCATGTTCAGGGACCTCAAGCCTGAAAACATATTCAGGGACCTCATGCCTGAAAATATATTCAGGGACCTCATGCCTGAATCCATGTTCAGGGACCTCAAGCCTGAAAACATATTCAGGGACCTCATGCCTGAAAATATATTCAGGGACCTCATGCCTGAATCCATGTTCAGGGACCTCAAGCCTGAATCTGTGTTCAGGGACCTTCAACAGCCCGAAGTTTTGCTTTCGGGGACCTACTATTAGTGATTAAGCCCGATTTAAATTTCGGGGACCTTTAAACAATTTCTCGGTTCCGTACGCCAAGGTACTAGCCGAAAGAAGTCAAGTACAAAATACTCTACAAAAATTTAAACAAAACACAAAACATACCTTACTGAGGCCAGGTGCGTAATTGCTCATGAGCAGCAACAGTTGTTCTGCGACGACCACCTATACGCCTTAATGCATACCGTTCATTTTCTAAACAGTGAATCACCTCAAAAGGACCATGAAACTTAGGTTTTAGCTTGCCTCCTGCAGCTAGCTGAGTATCTTGTACAGCGACCCTGTCGCCTACAGCGTACGGCACTGCCGGTACTCGCTTCTTATTGAAATTTGTTGATGACATTTGGGTTACCAAGTCTTGTCGCTGAATAACCTTTTCTCGTGCTGAATCAGCATCCATGACCTCGGACTGTATCGGAATATCGATTAACAGCTGCTCAACGGCCTTTAGGCGTCGGGTTTCACCAAACATTAAGGAGTACGGAGAAAACCCAGTTGTTTTGTTAATTGTCACGTTGAAGTCATATTCAATAGCAGGAAGCACTTGTGTCCATTTTCTCTCATCCTTTTCGTTGAGAACTGCTCGCATAGCATTAAACAAAGTACGCATTACACGTTCAACCTGCCCATTTCCACGTGGCACTCCAGTTGCAATTAAATGTAGTTCGACTGATCGCTCATCGAGAAACTGTTTAAATTTACCGGCTTGAAAAGCAGTTCCTCTATCGGCTATAATGCGCCGGGGAGTTCCCAAATCATCAAATACCAGACTAAGAGCTTTTATGGTACAATCTGTAGTTTTTTGCCGAATGGGGCAAAATCGGACATATTTAGTAAATGCATCGATAATCACCAAGATTTGCGTGCAGTTATTTGATCTCACAAGAGGCCCGGCGTGATCGATATGCCAAGTGTCCATTTTTGCTGATGGTTTCTCTATTTGTTGGCATAGGCCTCGTTTTTTACCAGAAGGCGATTTTCCCAAAACACAGGAGCGACAATTTGCTACGTATTTACGCACTGATTTACCCATGCGAGGCCAGATCAGGTCCTCGCGAAGTTTCACTAATATCTTGTCAGCACCTATATGTGAAGATTTATCATGGTATAATCGCAAAATGTCTAGGCGTGCGTGCACTGGAACAAAACAACGGTAAAGTCCATCACATGAGCTTTGTAAATACACTATGTCATTTTTCACGATATAACCAGGCTCACTACATGTTTTGTTTAACACACTCTGACAAAATGGGTCATCAACTTGGTATTCACGAATTGATTTACTTGGTTCGTTCATGATAACCGTGCGGGAAACCAAAACTTGTTTAGGTGGAGCGTTGCGGCTAAGATAATCAACATGGGCCATTTTCATTCCTGGTCTGTAACTAATATCAAAATCGAAATCTTGTAATTTTATCCACCATCGAGCTACACGAGGGTGTAACTCCTTTTTTAGTGCCGTTGCGCGCACTGAATTACAATCCGTGTAAATAGTAAATTTGATGCCATACAAATATACACGGAAATATTGGGTGGCTTCAACAATTGCCAATGTCTCTAAATCATAGGAATGATAGCGGGATTCACAATCAGTAGTACGTCTGCTAAAGTATGCCACTGGATGTAGTAAATTGTCTGCACCCTTTTGTAACAGCACTGCACCAAGACCCACCGAACTGGCGTCTGTATGCAATTCAGTTCGCAGATCAGGATTAAAAATGTTCAGAATAGGGTACTCTGTCAATTTATTTACAAGTTCGACACGAATCCGCTCGCATTCCGCTGACCACAAAAATGGTTGTTCCTTGCGTAACAACGCAGCTATTGGGGCCGTTAAGCATGCAAAATTTCTTATAAAGCGGCGAAAATATCCTGCCAACCCTAAAAATTGTCTCACACCTTTTACGTCACTAGGCGCAACAGCCTGGATGAGAGCTTCAACCTTTCGGGGACTTGGCTTTACGGTCCCACCCTCGATTACCACACCTAAATATTCAATAGATGTTTGGAAAAACTTGCACTTGGATAAGTTTAACACGAAACCGGCCTTTGATAAAGTGTTTATTACCGTTCGTAGGCGGTCAAGGCCTTCATCAATCGTTTGCGCGGGACAAAGCACGTCGTCAATATAAACAAAAGCGATGTCGTCCTTTAGTGGCCCAAGTGCTTTATCAATTGCACGCTGGTAACATGATGGAGAGTTCACAAAGCCAAACGGTACCCGATTGTATTCGTATAAACCATCAGGGGTCACAAATGCAGTAATATGCTTAGATGTCTCTTCAATTTCTACTTGGTAAAACCCTGACTTCATGTCTAGCGTACAAAAATACACAGCTTTTGCCAGATTGTCAATTTGGTCTTGAATGCGCGGAAGTGGATAATGATCACGTAACACGCGTTTGTTCACTTCTCGAAAGTCAACACACATTCGAAGGTCACCATTTCTTTTCTTAATCAACACTATTGGACTAGCGTACGATGATTCACTTTCTCGGATAATGCCGTCTCGTAACTGCTCTGCAATTATTTGCTTAACTTGCAAACGCTCAGTGTAGGCAAGATGACGTGGGCGGTACGCCACCGGTTGAGAATCGCGTAGCGTTATCTTCAATTTGCCGGTGGTTACAGCTGGGGGTGTTTGTACTCGCGCTATCCGAAGAATTTCTTTTAATTCTGTGCTTACTCGCTCGTCCAATCCTGACACATCAACATGATTTTCGTCACATTTTCGTACACTTAGAACACGAAGACTGAGGGGATCATGAACCAGATCAACCCCATTTGCGTCTACTTCTACTTTGATACCTGGTCGCTTTAACACGTCAAGCCCAACAAGTATATCGATATCGCCTCCAGGAATAGATCCGTCCGGTACAACAGTGAAATCAACATCGAGAGACATCGATGGTGTGCACATAACTGCAGTACAACTACCAATAGGTTGAGTAACATTATTTCCCAGTCCAGTTAGGCTATGAACACTAGGTTTAATATCCAAATTCAAGCTTCGCGCTACATTCTCGTGGATTATTGTGACATCAGCGGCGGTATCAACTAGGTACGTGACTGAAGCAACCGCTTTGTCGTTCGCTATTGTAGCAGATGGGAAAAATCGCGTAAAACGAGTCTTTCGTGTCAACATTACCCGTTTAGCACCTTCCTGTTTGCGAAAGCAAACGTCTTCTGTATGACCTATTTTTTTACAAAATGTACACACTTTACTTGCCGTAGGTTTTCCTTGCGACGTAAAAGTGCTGTGCTTTGTAACCGAGGGGCCAGGTGCACTAGAATTAACGGGGGTTCTTGTCGCTCTACAGTCAATTTGTTTGTGTCCATACTTGTCACATTTTCGGCACTTTCCAGGAAACACAGATTGTCCAGTACTTGTATACCGAGGAGGCGAATCTCGACGCCGTTTTCGAGCACTATCACTTCCAGTTCGGTTTGAAAAAGAATGTTGTTTTCTCTCGGCACTTTTGCGAGCATCACAGGCTGCTAGCAATTTTAACAACTCCGCTTCACATGTAGGTTCTTGGATACAAATTCTACTTTTTACCTCTGCATCCTGTACTTCATCCTCAAGGAGACTGAGAGTTATTTCCCAAGGAAACTCTGAATAGAAGCGCTTTATAGCAGCAAGCTTAGCGTTGCCGTATTCGACCAAAGAAGCAAAATCAGAACTAACAATGGCAAGGCAAGTACGTATTCTAGTAGCTGGGGTGCCTTGTTCAGGAAAAGCGACTTCAAAATCGCGGCGAAACGAAGTCCAATCACGTACAAGCGGTTTCCACTGTTTATAGAAACGGGCAGCCCGCCCACGGAGAGCATCACCGGCCTTCAACACAATTAGTGTATCAGAGATGCCGATTTCTTGCTGAATCTGCGTTACATTATCCATCCATTCCGTCATAGAAAATGGAGTGTCGTCGGGATCAAACGGCGACAGACGAATGTTTGCTAAAGCGGATCTGACAACATCTAGCGCAGGCGCAGACGCTGGTGTTGAACTATTCGGGACGGAGTGGACGGAAGTATGATGAGCAGCCATTGTGGACAAAACTTGCATCATCTGCTGTTGTAATTGTACATTACTTTCTTGTTGAAGTTTCCACATTCTTAGCACCTGATCACTTACAGCACTGTCCTGTTCACCCGTTTCGGGTTCACTTTGGTCCCTAGCACTATTATCAGGTGCGTTTTCCTCCTGGTCCGCCATTTTTATCGCAATACGGTGCCAACAAAAAAATGTTTTAGGTCCTTTCTTCCCGGTTTAAAGAAACAAGGAAGATATCCCACTTCTGATGTTAGCTTTTGCTAATATAATTCACAAAATTATTAACACAAAATAGATTTTAGTACAAATTTATCCACCCAACCACCACTCCGAGCTACATTGATACATTCGAGCTTAGAATTCAACTTGAACTGAACTTATTATTTATATTTCATGAGAATTGTTTATAGTTACAATCACGTATGCCGCGGTCGTCATTTAAACAGTTCCAGTGGCTGTGGCATAGAAGCTAACATATATATACTTCTGCTCTCAGTACCACCAACAATCGTCAATTTATTAGGAATAAAATACCGCCCTACTTTCTCCCAAACTTCTAATAAACCACATCACAGCAAGATATTTGTTTTGCTGTGACTGAATTATGTATAATATTACTTATCTTAATGAAAATCCTGGTTTTGTAGTGCTAATTCCAGTATTTTTTTGCCCTATTCATTTTTTAACTGAATCTTTTAACCTCAAAATCACCCGACTGTTACACTGGAACTAAAACTAAATAAAATAATAATCACAAGTATTCAAAATCTGTTAGCGTCAAAAGACGTTAACAGCTCATAGCGTCTTCCGTTATCTCACATATTTAAATAATAAAAGCGTTAACTCTGTTAGAGTCATTTGACTTTAAATGAATGTCACGAAAATGTAGTTAGTGTCGGACTTACTTCGAGTTTGCACTGTCATAGGAATTTGATCTTTTGACACTAAATCCATCATGCTGCTCGCAAATAAAAGATAGCGATAACTCAAATCTGCCATTATTGGAGATAACGTTGTTTGACACTAAACCCTCGAGTGGTCTCTATAGTTAGCATTTGCTAAAATCCTTATAGCTTTCTTCTGCTGTCTAAAAGTTTTTATAGTGTTTCGAGAGTAAGATTACAACATAGCTTAAGGAACTATGAAATAGTGAAAAATAGGTCATTCGTAAGGTGTCAAAACTTAATTTATTTTTCTTCTGCTTTAGTAAGAAAGTGGTACTTGTAAGCTTGAGTTTTAGTCTATTTGTATGTTGAGTCCAGCTTAAATTATCGTCCAGGGTTATACCCAGCCATTCTACACTCGAGCCACTCGTAAGACTTCTATTTGATGTTTGTGTGCATAAGCCGAAATATGTCTTTCCTTACTTGATCGTGCATTGTTGTTTGAGTTCTTCTTGATGTACAAATGTTATTTTGATAGCGTATGCTTTTGAAATATTGCTGTGTGTTCGAGGTGCACTGTTTTACGATTTTATGGTTAAAAACGAAGTATTTGCATTTGAGTCAGCGTTATTCTTCGGAGTATCCAAGAAACGTCTTCCACGTCTGAAATTCAAACGCTTGGCCAGAACTTTGGGTCATAAATGGTCGATTGTAGATGAGGTTGAACTCCTATCATAAAGGATTGGTTATCGGAATTGATATTATGTGTCAACAGCTTTTTTACTTGAACATCATTTTTTGTATTGTGCAGGTCTCGATGTATTGTTTGATGTTTCCATCATTCACATCATCAGGAACTTTGGTGATAAACAGCCAAATCTTTCTCTCTTTTTCATTTTTTCCATGAAATGCACCATCTCCTTCTCCATTTCCGATTCTAAGCCGCTCTTTTTTGTATGGAATTCTTGAAAATTCTGTTTCTCAGTATTATTTTTTAAATTATCGCTTTCGTCTATTTCTAAGTTTATTACCTATATCGTCCATTAGGTTTCTTTGTTGATTCTCTAAATTTTCTAAGGTTGCTCTTTTTTGATTGAGTGTGGAAGATGTTTCCAAATTTGAGTTTAGCGATGGAGCTTTTGTAATCTCTAATGTTTATGTATATACAGGGTGTCCCGATTGGCATCCCTTCACTCTGTTAGCCATTATTGTCCCTGTTCCATATATTTCCTTTTTATTTAATTCCTTCATCAGCAAGACAGTGGAAAAGTATCTGGCGAAAAATAAGTAGCTACCTTTTGGCAATCTTTCTGCTAAATGAAGAATGACTGATGGACCAAGTCCAAAATCTTTGTGTTGTAATGGACTCGTAGTGCTCTGATATATTTCAAAGTCCAGAACAATACCATTGGAAGTGGCTAATACAACATTTTTTAAACCTACTGGTCATAGTTTGTTCTGGACATATTGCCTTAGCACGCTTCTTCCTTGAAATGGAATCATTTGTTCATGGATAGAATATGATCCATTAGGGCGTCTTTCTATTTCACGACATCTATTTCTAACATAGTCTATCATCGGTTGGACTTTCCACAATCGATCTTTCCTTTTCATTTCCTGACTTACTCGGTTTTCATCTTCTATGTGAAAATTTACGCGCAATAGAAAAAAACGGTCACGTGGCATCGCATCAGCCACTATCGAAAGTTTAAAATTTGTTTGCCAGTACATGCGGATTCTAGGATATTTTATACAGACAATAGTAGTATGAATGCCAAAAAATTTCTTGATTTCTTCCGGTATTACAGACGGCTTCAATTCCTTTCCATTCTTGCTTAGATAATACTGAGCAGTTCTCAAAGCCCCCATTTCGAAAAATTCTTCACCTAAATACTTTTCAAAATATTTCGATGGTGTCAGTACTTCTCTTGGAGAATTGGTGTTTTCACTTGGCCCTTCTTTACTAATGAAAACGCCCTTTCTCCAAGTCTAGTAGTTCTTGGAGGTCTTATTGTTTGGCTATTCGGTAGATCATTATCCTCATCGTTTGAATCACTATCGCTTTGGCTACTTTCGGACATGTCTCGAGAGGCAAGGTTGTACATTTTCGGGTTGCCAGTCATCTTTATCGTCGTCTAGTTCAAAGTCGGATTCAATGTCACTTAGTAGATCATAAATCGCATCAGGATTTGCCTGCAGTTCTTTTAAAATTATTTTTGTTTTAGATTCTAGAAAGAAATATTTTATTACATACACATTACTTTTGATACTAGAGTAAATTAAGTTTCAACTATTAATAAAGTCTATAAGTCCTAAAACACACAATTGTGACATAGTAGGTACCTAACCTAAATATAAATTTTTAATTATCAAGTTTCATAAGTTAACAAAGGATATAATATTAAAGTTAATAAAGTTAATAATAAAAATAAATTGGAAGACATAAAATAAATTAATGGAATTGCCTAAACAAATTGGAATGAAATAAATAAATATATGGTGAATTAGTTAATTGCACAAGAAGAATCCAAATCGGTATAGCAAAATTAAATATATGGGAATTAAAATTAATATAAAATAAAACATTGGTAAATTAAATTGGACTTATATAGAAATATTTTAATGGTAATGAAATACGTACAGGGTCAATAGAAGAATCCAAATTGAAGTATCAAAGAACACATAGTGAAATTATTAAATAAAGAAAAGGTATTTGTGTAATTTATCAAAATTTAATAGACTGAAGTAAACATAAACATTCATTTGACATTGACATATTAATCAATAGTTTAATTTACTACATCTATTGTTATTTACGAAAACTTATAAAAGAAATCTAATTGTATATCCTATAATAAATTTAGTTGATAAGATAGATGTCGGATAGGTTTTGACAGGTAATTTATTTATATGAATATTAAAATTGAATCATTCAAAGGGAATAAGAAATAATTTATTATTTGATTTATTTAAATAAACAATGTGTTACTGTTTTGTATTTGAATTAATTATTGAATTATTACATACAAAGAAAAATAAAAAAGTTGTTGCTGTTATATCGATTGCAGAACTGGCTAGAAATCCTGAGAGAATAGTAAGTATAAAATTTATATTAAATAAAATATTTAAAAAAAATACATTATAGTAATATATATATACAGGGTGTTCTGAAAAACACTAGCAAAAATTCAGGGGCTGATAGGATTTCAAAAAATATTACAATTTGTCCCTATGAACCATGGGCGTATCTCTTTCCGTTTTCAAGATACAGGGCGTTAAAAAAAAATTTTTTAAATCTAGTTTCGGTCCTATCTTCCACAAAATTCGACCAAATGAGCTGAAATTTTGCTGTGTGGGGTTTCTGGGGATGCTAAATGCTCTGGTGTTATTAATTTTTGGCTATATCATACAGGGCGTTCAATACAATACTCCGTGGGAACATATTGGGTCCTAACTTTTTTGAGTTTAATCTTTTTGTCCCTTTTGTCACTTGCTGTTATGGCAAATTTTATTCTAAACAAAAAAGGTGCTCTTGTAAGAAGTGCTAAAATTTGCCCGTTTTCAAGATAAACCGGGTTTAGTGCACCAAAGTCAAGCAGCTGGTATCCCAAATTGTTGGTTTTTATTTCAAGTAGACTTTGGCACCTAGTTGTTATTACTATTAGTTTCTTAATAAAACTCAAAATCAAAGTTATTATTTGAATGATAATGATAAAAAGTAATAGTAGTTGGCCAAAACCTACTTGAAATAAAAACCAACAATTTGGGATACCAGCTGCTTGACTTTGGTGCACTTTACCTGGTTTTTCTTGAAAGAGCACCTTTTTTGTTTAGAATAAAATTTGCCATAACAGCAAGTGACAAAAGGGGCAAAAAGATTAATCTCAAAAAAGTTAGGACCTAAAATGTTCCCACGGAGTACTGTATTGAACGCCCTGTATGATATAGCCAAAAATTAATAACACCAGAGCATTTAACATCCCCAGAAACCCCACACAGTAAAATTTCAGCTCATTTGGTCGAATTTTGTGGAAGATAGGACTGAATCTAGATTTAAAAAAATTTTTTTAACGCCCTGTATCGTGAAAATGGAAAGAGATACGCCCATGGTTCATATATATATATATATATATATATATATATATATATATATATATATATATATATATATATATATATATATATATATATATATATATATATATATATATATATATATATATATATATATATATATATATATATATATATATATATATATATATATATATATATATATATATATATATATATATATATATATATATATATATATATATATATATATATATATATATATATATATATATATATATATATATATACAGGGTGGTCCGGTATCCATGGCGGAAACTTCAGGGGACAATAGAGTACCAAAAAACAATATGACTTTGCTTATAAACATAACCTTCTAAACGTACCGTTTTTGAGATACAGGGTGTTAAAGTTTTGATTTTTTTAAATATATTTTTAAATATCTCTCTAACGAACAACAATATTAAAAAACTATTTGGTGATGTGAAATATCTCGCAGAGCACTAGTATTTCACCATTAGAAAAGTTTGCGAACATCACCAGTGGCGTCGATCTGGGGCATTGTGACCCTTTTTCCTATCAGAACTTCTACGCCACTGGTCCTAGACACCAATTCTATCTTGTTTTATATTTTCTGATGTTTTTTGCACAAAAAGTCACTCTTGTGATTTTTTCGTAAGATGCACCATTTTCGAGTTAATAGCATGTAAAGATATTAATGTTTAAAAAAAAATTATTATTATTAAAAATTTATTAACATTATTACATTTTATTAACAATTTTTGAGCTCTAGTTAGGAAGAAAAACATCACAAAAATAACACAGATTTAATAGCGTCTTACGAAAAACTCACAAGAGTGACTTTTTATGAAAAAAAAATCCTAATTTTTTTTGCACAAAAAGTCACTCTTGTGAGTTTTTCGTAAGATGCTATTAAATCTGTTGTTATTTTTGTGATGTTTTTCTTCCTAACTAGAGCTCAAAAATTGTTAATAAAATGTAATAATGTTAATAAATTTTTAATAATAATAATTTTTTTTTAAACATTAATATCTTTACATGCTATTAACTCGAAAATGGTGCATCTTACGAAAAAATCACAAGAGTGACTTTTTGTGCAAAAAACATCAGAAAATATAAAACAAGATAGAATTGGTGTCTAGGACCAGTGACGTAGAAGTTCTGATAGGAAAAAGGGTCACAATGCCCCAGATCGACGCCACTGGTGATGTTCGCAAACTTTTCTAATGGTGAAATACTAGTGCTCTGCAAGATATTTCACATCACCAAATAGTTTTTTAATATTGTTGTTCGTTAGAGAGATATTTAAAAATATATTTAAAAAAATCAAAACTTTAACACCCTGTATCTCAAAAACGGTACGTTTAGAAGGTTATGTTTATAAGCAAAGTCATATTGTTTTTTGGTACTCTATTGTCCCCTGAAGTTTCCGCCATGGATACCGGACCACCCTGTATATATATATATATATATATATATATATATATATATATATATATATATATATATATATATATATATATATATATATATATATATATATATATATATATATATATGTATAACCACATCGTTGTTCCCTCCGTGATAAACACCAGGCGGACCGACCTCCGCTTCTGTTATTACATATATAAGGATGACCTTGTATAAACATATTTAGGGGATGAGTCTTTACACGTCTCTCAAGAGAGGGGTAAAGAATTGTACCAATAAAATTGGTGTATATTTTATATATTTTCAAGATATTATTCATTGTTAGTTCCCTCCGAATCTACATATTTTATAACTAATAATTACTCGTACTTCCCTCTAGCGCAGTTGCCAGGCTGTGGAGGGAGCTA
The DNA here is from genome assembly GCA_963680705.1 of Rhagium mordax. Lineage (NCBI taxonomy): Eukaryota > Metazoa > Arthropoda > Insecta > Coleoptera > Cerambycidae > Rhagium > Rhagium mordax. The sequence goes on from OY796664.1 coordinate 33,049,679, forward strand.
CGTGTTGCTTTATTATTATTGTTTTCTTATATTCTTTCATGCTGCAATTAAATTAGGTTTTAGCTGATGGCAAAGAGGTAGTAGGTCCCTACGCTTTTAATTTTCTTCTCTTGCCTTTTGGATGTTGAATAAAAGACGGATCTGTTGTTCAATAGTGTACACTAATTTCTGAAGGAAATCAGGTGGGAACGCTTGGGAAGAAAATGTTATAATAAGTTTTCAGTTTTATACAAAAAATATTACTTGATATTTAGGACGGATCATTGTATAATAGTGTATCCGCATAGTAGTAGTAGCAGTAGTAGTAATACAAGAACGGTAAACTGGAGAGGATAGCTAGATCGAGCAAATCTGTCCGCACGGCACCGCCATTACTGTGACGTAGTTATGATTATTCGTCCAGCGCGCTGCCGTTTAAAACGCATGAAGCGGAACATAATTTTCGTAATAATCTTAATTTATAAGATTATTTTGGCGGCTATGATAAGAGGGAAATTTTAAATTGTAAAAGGAAGAGATTATTCAAAAATAGAAGTTTTCTTAATCAATTAATATAATTATATGAAGTTAATACAAAAGAAGAATGAATACAAATAATTTGTAAATGGAAATATAAAATGGTATAATTTATATATAATAAAAATAATATAATATAATAAGTGCACCTAAGAAGATTAAGAATAAAAAGTTTGTATATACAAAGAAAAGAATATATGTTGTGGTTATAGGACTAAGGTGTTGTAATATAAAATTTAGTGTAAAGACAATAAGAAATAAATTACGAATGTAAATTATATAACTTAAAAATTATAAAATATTCATAACTAATATTTTTATTTCAAATTATATGAGGATAATAAGTTATTTATAGTAAAGGAATAAGTATAAAATTTTGGATTTCAAGGTAAGATTTTATTATCATACAATTCTTATTAATTTATTATTGATTTAAATATAAAAAAAAATTATTTATAAACAGATATAAACTTTAAATAGCGCTATCATTACAAATGCAAACACATTTATTTATATAACTGGGGCGTAGGTATGGCATTTTGAATAGTTTCTGTACATATTGTATATAGTAAAATATTAGAGTGAAATGAAATAAACAATAAACTCAAAATATATAGTTTTATTTAACAATTAAAACCAATCGCAGTATGAATAACGAAAAACTGAAATTAAAATATAGGTGTATTCTGCAAAAAATGAACTGAAAAAATTCTACCCGTATCTGGGTTAAACTTATCCTTCCTTCTGCACCTGTGTATCCATTCACTTCTTATGGTTTGGGACACTAAATCTTTGGATTTTGGAAAAGCATGGAAAATTACATTTTGAACTCTAGCTGTATAATAGCTATTTTTACACCCATGCACCGCACAGCTTGATCCGGACATTGTTCTATATTTCTAGGCTAAATAATAGTTTTATAAGTTAAAAAACTTATAAAACACACACGAACAACCAAAAACAATAAACACGATAGATAAAACTAAATAATAACACCACCAAACACTGAGAAATAATAATATTTTGAACATATACAAGACCACTAAACCGATTGAAGAACAGCTGATAATCATCGCTACGTCACAGACGCGGCGAACGTTGCAGTATAGGGATCTAGCTATCCTCTCCAATTTACCGTTCTTGGTAGTAATAGAGTATTCACGCGATATACGATAATTTTATTTCAGATTTATATCTAATTTTCGTAGCAATTCTTCATACCGAACTCAAATATATACAGTATGTCCCCGGATAGACAAAACGACTCTTGGAAAAGATAAAAAATTCTCGATTTAAATTTTCTATTTTTTTTGGGTCGTCACCTGCTTGGTTAACGACTAATTTCTAACATAATTTAAATATTGAGAAATTAAATATCCCTTGGAAATTTTCAAAAAAGCCTCTTTCTGTAAAATGTTTTTTATATGGCAAAAACAACAAACAGTTATTAAGAAAATTGTTTAGAATCAACATATGTTACTAAAAAGCAATTATCTTGGAAAAAAAATGGAAAATCAATATTGACCGATGATTTTAAAATTTGTTATAGTGACCTAGATGCTGATTCTAAACGATTTTTTTTTTAAATTTTTGTCGTATTTTCCACATAAAAAAGCACTATACAGAAAAATTGGTTTTTTGAAAATTTCCAAGGCATACTTGATTTCCCAAAACTAAAATTATTTTAGAAATTAGTTTTTAACCAGCAGGGCCCAAAAAATTTAAATTTAAATCGAGTATTTTTTATCTTTTACAAGAGTCGTTTCACCTATCCGAGGACACGCTGTATATAATAATAATAATAATAATAATAAATGGCCATTATTCCATATAAAAAAAATATATATATAGATATATAACAACAAAATTAGTAATATATGAGGAGGCGAAGTTCAGTACCCAAGCACTTCGATGTCTTGACTGGTAGTAGCAACTGACCACCAGAGGGATGTACTTATCTCTCACAGTTACCATGTGCTGGGTCTGCCATAGACCAGTTTGGTTTGCCTTTGTTATTTGTCTTTTCAGCTACCTGTGGCACACTGATGAGAACATAAAGAGTTCGAAACCGGTCTGTGTCTGGTGGAGAAAAGACAAATAACAAATTTGGCTACCAATTTTGGATTTATAGGTATAATTCAATGGGAGTCGGGGCCTTTGCCCGTCCAGTAGTTGTTTCCTATAATCCTATTTATTAAGCATGTTTTAGTCCATCAGGGCTAGAGGTCGCCGCTCTTGGTGCTTGCTTGGCAAGCCGCTATCGGTCACGAGACATCTTCGATGTCTTGACTGGTAGTAGCAACTGACCACCAGAGGGATGTACTTATCTCTCACAGTTACCATGTGCTGGGTCTGCCATAGACCAGTTTGGTTTGCCTTTGTTATTTGTCTTTTCAGCTACCTGTGGCACACTGATGAGAACATAAAGAGTTCGAAACCGGTCTGTGTCTGGTGGAGAAAAGACAAATAACAAATTTGGCTACCAATTTTGGATTTATAGGTATAATTCAATGGGAGTCGGGGCCTTTGCCCGTCCAGTAGTTGTTTCCTATAATCCTATTTATTAAGCATGTTTTAGTCCATCAGGGCTAGAGGTCGCCGCTCTTGGTGCTTGCTTGGCAAGCCGCTATCGGTCACGAGACATCTTCGATGTCTTGACTGGTAGTAGCAACTGACCACCAGAGGGATGTACTTATCTCTCACAGTTACCATGTGCTGGGTCTGCCATAGACCAGTTTGGTTTGCCTTTGTTATTTGTCTTTTCAGCTACCTGTGGCACACTGATGAGAACATAAAGAGTTCGAAACCGGTCTGTGTCTGGTGGAGAAAAGACAAATAACAAATTTGGCTACCAATTTTGGATTTATAGGTATAATTCAATGGGAGTCGGGGCCTTTGCCCGTCCAGTAGTTGTTTCCTATAATCCTATTTATTAAGCATGTTTTAGTCCATCAGGGCTAGAGGTCGCCGCTCTTGGTGCTTGCTTGGCAAGCCGCTATCGGTCACGAGACATCTTCGATGTCTTGACTGGTAGTAGCAACTGACCACCAGAGGGATGTACTTATCTCTCACAGTTACCATGTGCTGGGTCTGCCATAGACCAGTTTGGTTTGCCTGTGTTATTTGTCTTTTCAGCTACCTGTGGCACACTGATGAGAACATAAAGAGTTCGAAACCGGTCTGTGTCTGGTGGAGAAAAGACAAATAACAAATTTGGCTACCAATTTTGGATTTATAGGTATAATTCAATGGGAGTCGGGGCCTTTGCCCGTCCAGTAGTTGTTTCCTATAATCCTATTTATTAAGCATGTTTTAGTCCATCAGGGCTAGAGGTCGCCGCTCTTGGTGCTTGCTTGGCAAGCCGCTATCGGTCACGAGACATCTTCGATGTCTTGACTGGTAGTAGCAACTGACCACCAGAGGGATGTACTTATCTCTCACAGTTACCATGTGCTGGGTCTGCCATAGACCAGTTTGGTTTGCCTTTGTTATTTGTCTTTTCAGCTACCTGTGGCACACTGATGAGAACATAAAGAGTTCGAAACCGGTCTGTGTCTGGTGGAGAAAAGACAAATAACAAATTTGGCTACCAATTTTGGATTTATAGGTATAATTCAATGGGAGTCGGGGCCTTTGCCCGTCCAGTAGTTGTTTCCTATAATCCTATTTATTAAGCATGTTTTAGTCCATCAGGGCTAGAGGTCGCCGCTCTTGGTGCTTGCTTGGCAAGCCGCTGTCGGTCACGAGACATCTTCGATGTCTTGACTGGTAGTAGCAACTGACCACCAGAGGGATGTACTTATCTCTCACAGTTACCATGTGCTGGGTCTGCCATAGACCAGTTTGGTTTGCCTTTGTTATTTGTCTTTTCAGCTACCTGTGGTACACTGATGAGAACATAAAGAGTTCGAAACCGGTCTGTGTCTGGTGGAGAAAAGACAAATAACAAATTTGGCTACCAATTTTGGATTTATAGGTATAATTCAATGGGAGTCGGGGCCTTTGCCCGTCCAGTAGTTGTTTCCTATAATCCAATGTAATATTCTCATTTTATTATAAAATTGCATTTTACACTTGCCCACAAGTATAGAAACTATTGACTACTTAACAGTGAGTTACGTAATCGTATTTTAAATCCTTTTATTGTGCACGATTTTAAACTAGCAGGTATTTTATTATAAATTTGTGATATATTATAAGTAAATGATCTTTGAAATAAAGCGGTTCTATGAGCAGGAGGAGTTATTAAAGATTTTCGTCTAATGTTAATATTATGCACATCTGTTCTAAATCTAATTTTTTGATACAGATATGGTGGTGTCTTCGTGAAAACTATCTTGTGAAAAAATATTTGGGAGTGAAGTCGACGTCTATTTGTCATATTTAACCAATTAATTTCAGCAATTTTGTGAGAAATATGTTCTCTGCGTCTAATACCACAAATTAATCTTACACACGAATTTTGCACCCTTTGAATTTTTTTTGACGTGTCACAGTCCAGGCAAAGACCATATATTACATCGCAGTATGCAAAATGAGACAGAACGAGAGAATCACATAATAATTTAATTGTACTTTTCAGTAGCTGCTTACTAGCGTATATCTTTTTAAGGCTACAAAATGATTTCTTAATGCAACTATTAACATGAGTTTTAAATCTTAAATTCGTATCAATTACTAGCCCCAAGTTCTTTGCCTCGTTAACTAATTCAATTGATACATTATCAATTTCAATTTTTATATTATCACTAACACTGTTGCGCAATTTGTTTTTTCCAAATAACATAACTGCCGACTTATTTGGATTAATACATAAACTGTGGTCTCGTGAGATTTTTACCAGAGTCTGCAAATCTGCATTAATTACGTTTATAACATGTGCCGTATCCGATGGCGGAAATGACTTATAAAGTTGTGTATCATCTGCGTAGCAGTGTATATTGCACGTTAATAATTCCTTATGCATTTGACTGGTATATATCGAAAATAGTAACGGTCCTAGTATAGAACCCTGTGGTACTCCACGATCCAAAGTTACTTCATAAGATGATTCATTCTTTAAAGTTACTATTTGTTTGCGATTCATTAGATAATTTTGAATTAACTTTACTACATTGTCACTGAATCCAATATAATGTAATATTGACAGTAAAATTTTGTGATTAATGCAATCGAAAGCTTTTGAGTAGTCAAGCAGAATTAACACTGTTAATTCATCATTATCCGATGCCTTTAATATATCATCTAAAATGCTAGAAAGAGCAGTTGTGCAGCTATGACCCTGCCTAAAGCCCGATTGAGTTTGTGGTAAAATGTGATATTTGTTTAAATGACTCTTTATTTGACTTGATGTAATTTTTTCTAAAACTTTCGATAGTGGAGGAAGAATGCTAATTGGTCTTAAATCTTTGAAGTTCTTAGGTTGTGAAATTTTAGGCATTGGTATTACCAAGGATGTTTTCCATAAACTTGGGAAATAGTTTTCAAGCAAACACGAATTTACAATATGAGTGATATAAGGGAGAATATACGGGCAGCAATAATGTATCATGTTTATATTAATCTTATCTATTCCCAAAGCATTACTTTTAATTGATTTAATAGTATCATAAATTTGCTCATTGGTAGTTAAAGAAAAATTAAATTGTTCAACAGAATCTATTAAAAAATTATCAGAATAAAACTTTATAGTATCTTCAACATTTCCAGCTGGCATATTTTTCACAGAATTTACAAAAAAACTATTAATTTCATTAACATTTGAAATGGAAGCCGGAATATCAATATTATTTTTTTTTTGAGAATGAATATTAAGTTCATCAAGATCCTGCCATAGAGTTTTTGAAGTACCTGTTCGTATGCGTGAATTTAGGTAAGCCTTCTTTTCATTTCTTATTGCTTTGGTTGTGAGATTTCTTAAATTTTTGTACGCCGTTAAATGTTCCAGTCTACCCGAATTTTTATATTTCTGTAGAGTTTCATCCCTTATCTCCATCATTAATTTGACATTATCTGTTAACCACGGTGCCTTTGGTTTTGTACATCTAGCAGTTCTTAATGGAGCATGTTTATTAAACAAAGTGATTATTAAATTATTAAAGTACAAAAGCTTGTTTTCTATTTCATGCATAAAAAACATATTATCCAAAGGAAGAGATTCTAAGTCTACATTAAATGCTTCATAATTAAAATATTTATAATCTCGGTAAGTTTTAAACACTGGTAAAAGTTTTTCTCTTATATTTTTAAAGTTACAAAAAATCAATTCATGGTCTGTCTGCAAATTATTGTAATGATCTACACCACTAGTACAAATATCAACCCCACCAGAACAGATTACAACATCAATTAAGGAAATTTTATTTATAGAAAAACGTGTGGGTTCACTAATTAGTTGAGAAAATTCATAATCATTTAGCAAATTAGTAAATTGTACTGTACTACTATTCTCTAAATCCAATAAATTAATATTTAAATCCCCCATACATATTATATCATCACAAATCGGTAAAATATTCGAAATAGTATCCTCAAACAAATCCAGAAAATTTTTAAAATTTGTATTTTTTAACATTTTTCAAATCTGTGTTTTTTTGTGATTTCAAATATATATATATGTTGTATCTTATCTTTTACTGTTTTTTATTTATTGCAAATTTCGTGAACAATATATTTATACCATCAGCATCTGCATGCGTATAAATCAGGTTAGCCATGGATGAAAAACAATTAATTTGACACTTATGCCTTACAGAATAATTGAATAAATTCAAAAAGCAAATTTTCATCCATGGCTAACCTGATTGATACGCATGCAGATGCTGGTAGTATAAATAATATTGTTCACGAAATTTGCAATAAATAAAAAACAATAAAAGATAAGATACAACATATATATATATATATTTGAAATCACAAAAAAACACAGATTTGAAAAATGTAAAAAAATATAGGGTGTTCCATTTAAAAAAATGTAAGTTAGGTTTGTCCCGTTTTTATGGGGGGTTTTAAATGAGTTCATTTGATTCACTACAACTTTTATTTGAAACATTTTTTCCTAACTCGAAAAATAAAGGAAATATAAGGGTGGGCCTTTTCGTTGGATAACCCTGTACAGGTAGGTAAGTACTAATCATAAAATTTCTACATAATTTTTTTATTTATTTTTCAATGAAAAAAACACAAGACAAACATAGTTTAATATTTATTTATTCTTTAATCTAAATAAATGTTGTATTTTTGATTTAACAACTGCAGCAGTTCGTTGAAGATTATTTATTTTTATAAATTCTTTTATGTCGGTACCGGAAGGGTAAGTATTTTGCTCCAAAAAACTTTCAAAATGAATTTTAAGCATTTCCACTTCTTCTGATGTCCAACCTGAAAATCAAAAGAAAAACTAATAGAGATTAATTAACAACGTTTCTGATTACAAATAATCTTGGTAGCGAGTTACTCTTTACTTAAAAAGATGTCATGAGTTTTTATTTGTTGATTTTTTTAAATTCACGTATTACTTTTTTAAATTGATTTCTTGGTATTTATGAACCGAAATACAGAAACCAATTTAAAAAAAATAAACCATAGTCAAAATTTATTTATTTATTTATGTATTTATTTTTTAAAGAGGGCGATAAATAAAAATTATTAATTCCGAATTTAAAGCAAGTTATGTTGTCATTTATATGGATACCGTACCTTTTTTAATATTCGGTGTTTTCCTTACTTTATTAGAATTTGAATCTTTTCGTGCTATTTTGGATAAAGGCACGTCCTCGTCATCTGATTCTTCTAAAAATAAAATAATAAAATAAGCCTAATATCCTCAATAATAGACCTAACATAAAAAATAGTGGAAAATTTTCTCAATGATAATTTTCCAAAATGGGAAATTTTCCGTTATTAATATTTGGCGTCACTTCGCACAATGTCGCGCCAATGAAATGACGTAATATAACCTAATCAAAATGTGACAACGCAAGTTTGTAATTTAATTTCTGTCTAAAGTGTAAAATAAGTTTCTATGTGATTATACACGGAAATTTGAAAAATGAAGTTTGAATGTGCCATATGGCAATTTTTTAACAAATAACTAATTTTTGTTTATATACTTTTTATTTTTTATGTGATTAAATCGTATTTTTCTATTTCTTGCAAGACATATTTTTTCTTTATTTTTCCTAGAAATTGTGTCAGGAATGTTAACATTTTTTAACGATTTGCGAAAAGTTTTTTTTTTATTCACTTTATTTACCATTTGATCTCTTCTCACTTTCTATTGGTTGCATTTGTTCTTCCTTGCCATTGTCATCTTCTATGTATTCATCTGGCTTAAGTTCAATTTCAGAAAGAGATTTTCCCTTAAACTCTACAGGAATTCCTTTTTCCATCATAATTAAGAGTTTCACCACTCTCGCAGTTTGAAAAACATCAACAGGTAACCTAAAATACAGGTGTTTCAAAAACATGAAACAATTAACAGTCGGGGACAGATTTCTTTTACATGAAAATAAGATAATTTTTTTATATGAATATGGATCCGCTTTTGCGTTTCTTGACAAAAATTGCCAATGAGTAAATAGATATTTGGAAATGAAATCCAAAGTCAGAAATCCATAGAGGTAAATTTTTAATGAGATAAAATAATAAAAGTAAATTTTACTATTTACGTCAAAGTTTGTTAGTCCTATATAAATGATCATGTCAGTACGTAATATTGTCAAATTATAATTTGACACCAGCCTACTTTTAGTATTTTACACTAATATAATCGTGCTCATAGCTTTTGATTGTTCATTTAGGCAGATGTAATTTAATTTGTTTCTCAAAAATGGTCGATTTTACGAAATATTTTCAAGAGATAAAAAAGTTTCTAAATGAATCATAATGTTTAGTTATTTTTTTTTAATTGAAAAAAAAAATAGCAGGCAGAAAGATATTCACAAAATTTCAAGAAGGATAGTTAATTTCACCCCTTTGTGTACATGCTAGGTGGATGAAATGATTTTTTTAGATGCCTTTTGATTAGTAACCAAGATGTGCCAAATTTCATCTTTTTTCGATTACGCTAATTGAGATAGAAATTAAAAACCATTTTTTAGCCCACGCCTTTAAGGGGGTGTAGCCGAACAGGGAAAGCTTATTTTGGAAAATTTTATATGAAGTACCCACCTTAATTTTCGACGAGGAATCTCCAGTTAAATTTTTTGCACTTTATTACGGGACACCCTGTATATTACAAATATACAGACAGGAGTTACATACATCGCTGAATTATTTTTGTGATATGTCACAGAGTTTTTTAATTTGTAAATGTATGTCATCGAGATAACAGCGCTTTTTGTAAATCTACATCCTATTTAATTTTGACATGTAGAAAAATGTAGTTAAGGTAGAATAGCAAGTATGTAGCCAATATAATTTTTTACTTATAATTCTAAAATTTAAATATCAGTGTCATTGGCTATTTAATTTTTTATTTTTTTAACACTGTGGCTGCGAAACAAAGTAGAATCGGACACAAGTTCATATGAAAAAAATATGATTTTTATACAGGAAATCTGTCCCCGCGACCGTTGGCTCATGCTTTTGTATGCTGAATGTGGGTGGCTGGTTAGCTGTGTATGTGGCCGTGTTACTTACTCGTAAAACTCTTCGTGAGTTTTTTCCGTATGTCCCATAAATTTTGAGAATTGCTTACAGTCGTTTTTCGACATAGTTAGAACCTGCATTGCCGTAGCAATATGTTTTCTGAGCTTATTGCTTGAAATCGCCTGTGGATTTTCTAAATTTATTTTTTTTGTCAAATTCCTAATAGCAACGTCTCCTTGTGCCCATTTGAGGGAACTATTTGGCAAGGCAAAAACATAATTTTTTCAGAGGAAATATATTTTCCCCTATTTAATAACAGCAAATCCATAAAATTTTGTAATACTGGGGGAATTAAAATGACAACAGCACGCGAACCTTTTCCTCCATTAACAACCCGTTTATATTGTTTTGTCAAAATTACCCCTTCTTTAAATTTTTTGACGTCACTAATTAAGGGTACCAAAAGAGGTTTCCTCCAACGCTTTTCATTGAGGTCTTTATTCGCAACAGATGAAATTTCTTTATTCCATCTAGCTTCAATTAACTTTTTAAAATTTTTGACATTTCTATGCCATTCGAGAGACATTTCTTTAGATTCAGACTGAAACCCTTTACTCCCCTTTAATATTAAGTGAATTAATTCTTCAGAAATGAGTTTTAAGGTTGTTCCTGTATGCATAGCCAAGCTTGGTGTCTTGTAGGTCTTATTAATTGGATCATATCCGCATAATTGTCTTGTTGCTAATACAACATTATCAAAATTTTTGGGATGAAGAATATCCTTAAAACAAACACTACTATCACTTACAATATTTCTGTAAGCCATTAGAAAGCGGGCTAGCTCCCTTAATTTATTGCTACATGAGTATTCTTTTCTCTCTCTCTTTTGTGATTTTAGATATGTTTCTCCATAATGCATAATCAAGAGATCTTTTTTGGCAACAAATGAAATGTCGTCACCCCTCATCATATTAAGCACCTAAAAACATTATTACATAACGCAGGAAAAATAGTAGTTACCCAAAAATGTATAGTATATAAGTCTATGAAACGGTTTTAATTTGTTTTTAGGATTGGATTAAATGGTAACACAAGGAGATAAGTGATTATAATTAATTTAATTGTCTACAAAAAGTACGGTTTTACCAAAAAATGCATTTTAAAGACGATGAATTTTTAGCGGACTTTAAATCATTTTAGCAGATTTTGGCAAAAAATAAGATAAACCAAATAAAACATATAAAACAGATTTGGATAAATATAAAGTACGTACCTCTTCTCTAATGGCTAATTTAAAAATGACATTGGTAGGATCTAGGGCACACGCCACTTTTGTTTGTGATGAAGAAACAACATTGACTGTCGTATGTTTCTTTGGTTCATCTCTATTGCCGCTGCATTTTTTTACGTGGCGGTTTAAGTAACGTTTGGAAAATATTGCTTTGCAATAAATACATGGATAATATTCAAGTTCTGCTATGGGTTCGGTTAACTGCCTTTTCGGCCTGATTTTTCCATTTAAATACATGTCAAAATTAGAGTCATTTCTTAGTTTCTCCAATGCAAATTTTCTTTCTTTGCTCTTTAAGGGGAATGACAGAACGTCTCGAACGTCCTTCTCATGGTTGTGTCTTCTCTCTAAATGACGTACAAAATTTCTTGAAGACACATCTTCGTCACAAAATTTGCATCGAAATTGTTTGTTTCGATAATCTTTCTTCTTCTAAAATAGCGAAATAAATGATTTAGAAGGGCCAATACTTATACTACTAACACTAAATAATAATTGCTAAGTATATGTTAACTATGTATTATATTGTATTATTCTAACTGTTATGACAAAGTGTAAATTTGTAGGTGTCTCTAAAAACTCCACAACATGCCACAACAAAATTAACAAAAAATAATTTTTTTCTATGAACGAGCGGAAAATGCTCCCACTTTAAAGGTTCTCTATGTTCTAAAGATCAAAAGCACAAAGAAATGCATGTACCTGTACCACTAATGAGTCGTTTTTTAAATTCACGGAAGTGAAAGTTACAAAATTAAGAAATAATAGATAAACAAATTACCTATAGAGAATCTGATCCTTAAGAAATTTGCTTATGAACAGATTTTTTTAACATGAGTGCCACAGTCTATATATTAAATAAAACGTTTTGTGCTAAAAAGTTTTAATTTTCGCACTAGTACGCCTATTTTGGATTTATTAAAGCAAAACTTATCAATGTGAAAAATTTGTCGTAAACAAATTGCAAACTTTAATAAACCCTTAACATACCTGTTCTTGAATTTTTTCAATTAGAGATTGCGCTGGTAGTTCATTATGAGCAGGAATCATGATATCGTCCGAATTTACAGAGCTACACATTTCAGACTCTGGTTCTGTATAGTTGTGTATTTCAAAATCTTTATCTCTACTGTCATCACTTATTGTATCCACATTTTTAAACTCATCTATCAACTCAACTATATGTCCATGTTTTTTTGAAATAAGAGTATTGTCTACTTCATTTTCTTTATTAGATGCGCTACTTTTTTTTTCTTTGCCAATATTTTCATTCCTTTCTTCTTGAGGGGTTCTTGAATTAGGGTCAGGACTAAGAAAGGGGGTGTTTCCATAATTTCTTTTATCAAGACTATAATATGTTTCTGCTGTAGAGGACAGAGGTCCTCACTTGACTTTATATTGGTTTGAAAACTATTATGAATTTCACCATATTGTGGCAACTTAAAAATATAAATGCAATAAATTTTATTATTGTTTATTAAACAAATAACTAGAAAGTAAAACACTTTTAGATTTAAAAGTGGGTGGTCACTTTTGCAACGCCCAACACAGGGATCTCGGAAACGGTAATATATACAGGATGGCTTAAATTAGGAAAAAGTTGCATATTCTTATGTCTTTCAATTTTCTAAGAAGCAATATGAGACATTTGGTGTAGTTCCTGAAATATCGGCTGAAAACTGAAAAAGTGAATTTTCATTTTCCTTTCATAACTTCTTTATTTTTAAAAGAAGTGTTACGAAATTTGGTACCCTCATATTTTTCGACATTAGTTTCCAATCGAGGTGAAAATATTTTTACGCCAACTAGATGAACAAATTTTCATAGTCAACTTTTGAATTTCTTATGGCCGCCATATTTGAATTTTATACCATCGAAAATAGCGAAAAAAGCGAATTCAACAATGTATAACACGTGTATTTGGATATTTTTGCTGCCAAAAATCAATAATTTTCTATGAACATTTGAAAATTTGGCCATCTAGTTGGCGTAGAATTCACCTCCACTTCCATTAGAAAGCTCACAATATGAGAATGCCAAATTTAAAAATAAAAAGTTATGACAGGTTATGAACTTTTTCAGTTTTAGCCGTTATTTCGGAATTGTGCAAAATATCTAATTTTTTTTCCCAGAAAATTGAAAGGCACAATAATGTGCAACTTTTCCCTAATTTAAGCCATCCTGTATTCATTACTGTTTCCGAAGTCCCTGTACTGGGCGTTGCAAAAGTGACCACCCAGTATACTCTTAAATGTATAAAATTCATACTGTTTCTGTCTAAAAGTATTATTTACCTGTTCGTCATTGTTTGATGGACATTCTGCAAATGATTTCCCATTTACATTTATAGTTTTCATACTGTAAAAACTTTCATTAAAATTTTCATTGGATAAATCCCTGGCTGTTTTGTTTACTGTTGCAATTCCCGAATTATTTAACCAGTCGAAAACTTTATTGAAAGACTTATCAATAGGGTCATTATTGTTTCTTGTGATACAGCCGTCAAAACATTGATTGTCCTTAAGATTCAAAGAGCAAGAATATTTGCCTAAGTTGGAATGAGTCTCAACATTATCTTCGTTAGTGTTAGCGTCGACAGTGGGCAGGTTATCTGTATATATGACTCTACTTGCTATTGGTAATGGCGCACAATTAGAGTCATCATTATTTAAACTGGACATCGTATTTAACCACTAAAAAGTTAATGTTCAAAAGGAGCTAACAATTTGTGTTTAGTTGTTTTAACCAAATAAACAAAAAATAAAATAATATCATGATTTAATTAATTAAAAGTTAACACATTTAAGACTTTTTAACATACAGCGTACAATTAACACAATCTTTTTTTGATTAACATATTTATATACAGGGTATGTCATTTCAAAGTGATTCACCACTGTAAAATTGTTATTTGTAGTCTGATTTTAAGGCTGTATTTTTTTTTTCGGAGGGTAGAATCCGACGAAAACTAGGTCACCATTTAAAAAAATATAAATATTTCTCATATCGATCCCTCCTACGTACGATACTGTAAACAACTCGAAATTTCGAAAAATCATTAGGATATAGTTTCTTGAAATATTGAGTGACACATTTGATTTGGACGTATGCCAAATACCCTGCTTATACAAAGTTTTAGTTCAATTCCTTATACAGGGTGTTTCTATCATAAATTTTTCAAGTTTTGACTTTTGAACCAGTCTTGTATAAAACCCTATTGAATTAAAGAAACATAAATTCATTTGGTATAGGACATTTTCAGAATTCTTCACAAAAATAATTACTTCTGCATCTTCTACAAGAGGTGCCATCTACGCAATAATGGACTTACGTAAATAAGCGTGAATCGTTGTATTAGATTAGCAAATTTGTTATATCAAATAATGTAGGTATTCGCCTAAATGTTTCCTAAATATTGTAATAATTGTTATTCCGACAACAAATAAATAATTTATGTTCCTTTAAATTTTTTTTAAGAATTTAATAAACACACAGAAATGCAATATTTCTACATGGTTTTTCCTATATACTAAAGGGTGCAATTCACACTTACAAAAATTTAACATAGTAAGATGGAGTTAGTACGTCTACAAAACTAAAACTATGTCACAGATATATTATTGTCATAAAACCTATAATATACTTTAACTAAAATCTCAAGACAAAGAAGGGAAAAAGAATAAATTAATTGTTAAAAACTTTAAATAGACTGCTATTAACAGATAAGGGGAAAACACCACTGATCCACTTAGAAGAGTATTATAATACAATAGTTTTTGATAGATGACTGGTCCAAAAGTCAAAACTAGAAAAATTTATGATTGTGCAGCAAACACTCTGTATTTTCAATTCTAAGGAATTGAACTAAAACTGTGTATGAGGGTACTTGGTATACGTCCAAATCGAATGCGTCACTTAATTTGATATTTAGGAGGCTTCGATATGAGAAATTTTTCCATTTTTTAAATGGTGACCTAGTTTCTGTCAGATTCTGTCTTCCCAAAAAAGAACGCGTTAAAATCGGACCATAAATAACAATTTCAGAGGGGTGGATCACTTTGAAGTGAGATACCCTGTAGAAATAATCATAATATTTTGCAGTTAAATAGAACACTTATTTTTATAAAAAAAAAATTTACCTCTTTAGGATTGCAGCAACTTTCAGGTTCCGTGTCTGACACATAACTACATCTGCAATCGTCTAAACCCGAACAAGCTAAAAAAATTGGTTGCAATGTTACATTCTCCATATTATCTACGTATTTTAGGATAAAACGAATAAAATATGATCAAGGGCTCATTCGATTTGGGATGACGTCTAGAAAAATATGAAAATGTTTCGTATTTGCCTATAAACAATTACAAAAGTTATAAATTAATTGAAACTCGAAAAAGAGGGGTCGAATATTTTGCTGATGGCCCCTAAACTATGACTGTGTATGCACAATAGTCTTTTTCTTCTGAAAATTTTAATCATACCATAGAAACAAATTAAATATTTTATTTTTTTGTTAGCTTAGATAATTTATAACTAATGGGTTACCTATAACAAAAATTACGCAATGTTTGTGTTTGTAGAATGAATAATATGCACCATTTTTTAAATTTCTTTTCTGATATAATGTGGTAAGAGATTGGAACAAAGGAATTAACTGCAACATATAAAAATTACGGACTTGGGTTTTAGAACGTTTAAATGCCGATCTAAAAGCTAAACTCCAAAAATAGTCGATTCTAAACTCCAAAAGCGATTTTCGAGGCATTTTATTACCAAAATATAAAAGTTGATAGAACAACATTTAGAAAAAAATGTAAATAAATACAATTGCAATCTTTTGTTTATTAGGAACGTAAAACAATATAAGTAGGTATAGTCCCGCCAAAATATTTGGGGACACCACACATAAACCTTGAAATAAAGGACGTCCCGTATTTTACAGGACCGGATGTATGGTAGGCATATCAAAATAATTTTAGAAACATTCCTTAAGCCGAGTTCCCAATCAAACTTTGCGTTTTGCTTTTTGCGTTATACAAAAAAAATAGAAGCGAAAAACTGCGGTGTAGTGACTCTATGTAGCGCCCCTTTGCGGCAGGTCTAAAAATATTTTAAGGGTTCTATTGGAAAGGTTATATTGAGACTACCATCCAAATTTCATTGAAATCGATCAAGTACTTATCGAGATATCTCAAAAAAACGGTTTTCCCAAAGTCCCATTTATGGGCCCGTACGGGCCTTAAAAATCGAAATTGACCAAAACGAAAATACACATTTCTCTTTATTTTAAATCTTAAGACCTCTATCTGTGATTACTTTTTAGCACCCTAATTCTGAATCACCCTGTATACAAAGAATCCTCTCGGTAATTTTTTTCCAACCGTTAGGAGGGGAGTTGGACAGTCGTTTAAAATTAAATTTAACGCAAAACGTTGTTCCCTCCGCAATCGGAGGGAAGTAGGTTATATATGAGGGAACTACGAACTGATTATTTGTAGTCTTTCCTTTTAAGAGCTCAAGTCAACAATACCTATTGTAAAAAATTTGTTTCCAAACTTACGCTATCACTTATAGTTTTCGAGTTATCAACAAAAAACTACACACTATTTTTTCTAACTTCTAAATTGAATGAGCTCTCGATCATATTTTAATTTATTTACAGGAGGTGTAGATATCAACGTTTAATAACTAAACTAATTTGCTAAGGCTGTGTCAAACCGACGCAATTGCGAGGGTCGTTAGCTATGGGGTCAACACAGATACTAGACTAATACTAGAACGCAATAAGAAGACATGGATAATAAATAAGGGTATATATTAAACAATCATCATAGTACATATAGAGCCTCACCTAGCAAGGTCTGCCACCATAACCACGATACCCCCACAAGGGGTCAGCGACCGCGACGGCCGCGCTTAAAGACGAGTGATCGATTGCCGAAAGAGAATTATTACATGGACGTGACTGGCAATTTAGTGAGTGGGTTTTATAGATTTACTGTTAGAATTATAGACTAAAAATTTAAGGTAATATTCTCCAAAAGGGGTATATGCCGTTAGACGTCTGTGGATATTTCAGAAAGGGGAAATCTCTTCGAATGCTATCTCACAAGGCGGTCACCTGGTAATAATGGGGAAAGCCCCCGGTACCCGTGCGTACCGCACTGAGGCTTATCCTGGCTTGATTTAATCAAAAATACCGGATTTCCATTTTGCGAGATCATTGGGAGGTCTCCCACTATAGATATGGAAAAGACCCGAGACCACTTCACGTCGCCACGTGGCGTCGCAAAATTCCGCAATTTCACTTTTTGATACAGTCCCTAAAATTTCAAAATGGTGCTATCAGACACGATCCCGGTAGAGACGATGACCAATGGGTAGGCGAGGCCAGCTCAACCATTCTTGGAAGTCGTAGGTCACGGACTCACTAGGAATTCCAGAACGCGAGGGTAGAGTGAACCTATGGGTCCGTAGATCAGTGCGACCACGAAGGTGGATCAGTCTATGATAGATCAGATCAAGAGCTACCGATCTACGGTAGATTCACTCTCGCGCCTTTGTGGAGTATTCCTGTGATCCGTTAGACCGGCTTATGACAATGATCATCTGCGCTATGATCATTGTTGTGGCGCAGTCCGTCCTTCGAGGAATCGGTATTGGCTGAGGAAAATGCATGTCCTTGGTCGTCTCTACATGCTGCATCGTGCCTGGATGCGTTCGTTCAAACATGAGATATGGGCCGAAAAAGATAAAGGGAATTTTGGAAAGTGTACTGAAAATCGTCTTAAAAATTTTATAAAAAATCCTGATATGCACGGAATCATGCATATCAGGCAAAAAGAAGGAATTTTGGTGTTTAGGAACTGAAGTGAAATTCGAGATTATTTTGATAAAAAAAAATGGTGTACATGGAACAGATGTTCCATATACACCATTCAAGCCTTAGCTTGTGTGCTTATGTCTAATTGGGATCTTTGGCTTAAAACTACTTTTACAGCTTCTCCTGGGTACGTTAACACTCCCCTCCTTTGGAAAATTCGTCTTTCGGAATCGATCACTATTACACTGTGTCACTGCTTAAGATTACTTAATAATATTTTAAAATTAATTACTTCCATCAGGAAATAAATAAAAGGAATGGATATATGGATCATAGGATTTATTAACAACTCTTGTGGGAATATGGTGGTGATGGTATGGTTTACATAGATATAACACTTAGGATAATTTATACAATTCTTGGCCGAAAGGTAGTTGGACATTAACATTGGAATTTATAAAATTATTGGCCTCATAGGTTTTAAAAGTAGAATGGATCATAACATTGGTAATTTATAGAATTATTGGTCAAAAGTGGACTTAACATAATTATCGAATGAACATATTTGGAAAACATGATAGTGTCTTTATGCACTGTTTTCTGAATCTTCTGTCTTGCTCTTCGATCTTCGTCTTCTGTCTTCGTCTTGGTCTTATGTCTTGGGAGTCCATCCTCTTGGAGAATGCTGCACTCCACTGCTTGGCTCGTTCGTCTGGAATCTGCCAACATACCATTGGGACTGGTGGATCATTGCATTGGGAATTTATGGTTTGGATCTCAGGATAGGATCAGCATGCATCTATTTATGTTCAGGCTGTGAACATAAATCAGTACGTATTAGTTAAAATTGAAACAAAGGATACCGCAGTATCCGACTATGCATTTGGGCTTTAAAATTTCTGGACATAATCTCATCATTCTTATTTTCTCCTCGCGTGTGGACAGCGGGAGGAGAGACTTCTCTACGGAACGTCTTTTGGAAAATAACTGGAATTTGGGAGTTTAACATTTGTCAAAGGAATTATGAGTCTTCGCTCTCTCTCGAGATTGAAACGATTACAGGAATTTTGTGGAATATTTTCAGAAAGGATATTTGCTTCAGAGGAACCCTCTGTAAGCGGAATAGTCTGGTCAGTGGTTTGCTTGGAATCTTTGGTTCGAATAGAATTTTGGTCATGTACTAGTGGGGAAGGATCTGGATCATGAATGGAAATATCAGCATGCGAAGCTGCTTGCGAACTGGTTTCCGGCCCTTCGGAAACGCTACCCTTTGTCTGCTTCGACGCAGGATGCCTTCTTACATTCGAGACAGCTACGCTGGCTGTATTAGGGGTATGAATTTGGACTTGGACGGGAATTGGATCATTGGAATGCTCTGGTCCATCGTGCGGATCGCCCACTGAAGAGTCATCGGAGTCGTCTTCACTGGATGCGAATCCTACTTCCTCCGTTGGTTTCACAAATCTCAGATCGTTCACATGTAATCGGGATAGATGTTGGTCTTTCTGGATAATATAAACCTCATTTGACACTTTCTCTGTCACCCTATGTGGCCCAGTCCACGATGGTATAAATGCTTGTTTGTCTTTCCGCATATTTTTAGCCATAACTCTGTCTCCAACTTTTAAAACGATAGGAGTGACTGCTTCCTTAGGGGCGTATTTTTGTCTATACTGCTGTGAATTTTGACTTATATTTTGCACGATAGCTGGTCTGGTTAATGTGGGTTGCCTTTCTTGAAAATAGCTTTTTATCTGCCAGTCGCCTGCTTCTGCTAGTTCGTAGCCTAAAACTGCAAAGCTTGGGGTATATCCTGTGGAAGCGTTCCTACGTGTTCTTAAATTGTAAAGCATTTGTACAATGTACATATCCCATGTGTCTGTTGCCTGATTGAACATAAGAGATTTTAAAATTTTCTTGGCATCTTGCACCTGTCTTTCTATTGGATTTGCTTGTTGATGATAAATGGGCGTATAGAAATTTTTAATATGGTTGCGTTTACTAAACTGAGTATACCATCCGCTTTGGAAATGTCCTCCTTGATCTGATATGATAGTCTTCGGCAAGCCAAACCGAGATATCCAGTGCTCCTCCAGAAATCGGACTAAAGTTTCACCATTCACCTTTACGAAAGCTTGCGCTTCGGTCCACTTAGTAAATAGATCGACCGTCATGACTATAAATCGATTACCAGTGTCCTTAGCGCGTTTGTATGGTCCCAAGATATCCATACTGATCACCTCAAAAGGGTATTGAGGTTCATGACACCGTAATGGGGCTTCCGGCTTCACTTGTCGTCCTTTAACAGATTTGCACACTAAACAATTTTGAATATATTGGCCTACTAGCCTGGACATGTTGTTAAAATAATAAGTTCTAGATATGGTCCGAAAGGTTTCATCTCTTCCTGGATGGCCGACACCAGTCTTGTCGTGAAAATGTGAAATAGTTTAGGAACCACTAAATAAATTTTGTTTGAAATCAATCTCATAAGTATGCCATTTCTCACTTGATGAGTTGAGTAAAATTTCTGGTCTTTAACCGATCTCTCATTTATAGTTCGTTGACTGAGTTCAATCCAACGACTAACTTTCTCCCTGATGTTCGTAGAATCCTGTTGACTTTCTATAATTGATTGATAAAGTTCCAAATGGGTGATAGCCAAAATATTTTCTTTTGATTTGAATTTAGGCGGAAACATTCGCTCTTCATCGAGATGCTCCAAACTTGAATTTTGAGGATTCCTACTGAGATAATCGGCCAAAAGATTTTCTTTGCCTGGACAGTGTTCAATTTTGAAAGAATATTCTTGCAACAACAACGACCATCTTGTAAACTTCGTTTTCTCATCTCGGTGCTTATCCAACCACAGGAGAGCCCTATTATCAGTTCGGACGATGAAAGGTTTGTCTGCTAAGTAAATCTTATATCGCTTAATGTAAGTAACCACACTTAGACATTCTAGCTCGTTTATGTGGTATTTTCTCTCTGTAGGAGACAAGGTATGGCTTGCATAAGATATAATATGTCTTTCACCTCCATCGCCGAACTGATATAAAACTGCTGCCACGCCTAGTAGACTAGCATCCGTCTGAAGAATAAAAGTTTTGTCCAAATCTGGTCTATGAAGTTCCAAGGGTTCTGCTAAGATCTGCTTAATATTCATAAATGCGTTCTGGGCCTCCTTTGTCCATTTATATCGGACGTCATTCGAGAGTAGTCTGGTTAGCGGCTTGGTAATGAGGGCTGCATTAGGGATGTATTCTCTTACCCAGTTGCATAGACCGAGAAAACTCTGAAGTTGTCGTTTATTGTTAGGAACAGGATAGTTCTGAAGCTGCAATTTATGTTTATCAAGTGGTCTAGTGGTATCTAAAGTAATCTGATGCCCAAGATAGGTAATCTCATTAGTAGCGATTACACACTTATCCGGAGAAACCTTCAAGTTATGTAGCCGTAGTCGTTCAAAAATCAACCTGAGGTGCTCCACATGTCCTTCCAAATCTTCACTATAAATGATGATGTCGTCTAAATAGACTTTACATAAATGGTGCAAATATCCTGTTAGGACATCTTTGGCCATGAATTTTTGGAATGTGCACGGGGCAGTCTTCAAGCCGAACGGCATAACATTGAATTTATAGGCAGCTCCATCATGAGTAGTAAACGCTGTGTAAATTTTGGATGAATCATCTAAAGGAATTTGCCAATATCCGCTCTTCAAATCAAGTACAGTAAATACTGTAGCTTTCCCCAGGTCCTTGATACTTTCATAGATTTTTGGTAAAACTGATGCTTCGTCAAGCGTGACTTCGTTTAATCTACGATAGTCGATACAGAAACGCGGTTTCTTATCTTGTCTCTCAATGATGACTGGGGGTGAACTATATGGTGATGTGCTTGATTCAATAACACCGGCCTTTAACATTTCCTCTATCTGATCATACATGATCTTCTTTTTACTAGGCGACATGGGATATGGCTTTACATTGAATGGACGATGGTCCTTAACGATAATTTTGTGTTTAACACTTACGGTGGTTGCTTGAGTCAATTCCACCGTAAATAGATCAGAAAACTCTTTGAAAAGTGAATGGAAAATGGAGTTAGAAATTTTGAGGGTTTCCGGCAATTCTTCATTAGATGCTCTATCGGTTGCCTGATTCCAGAACACGGTTATACGTCTGTCTATTCCCACATACACACATTTCCTATGATAGTCAAATACGACATGTTGAGAATAAAGGAATGGAGCTCCTAATATGATTCCTTCGTTCAGTTCTTCGATAACTTGAAATGGTACATGGAAACGAACATCCGATATAAAGATGTCTAGAGAAGTAGTGCCTTGCGAATCAATAACTTGATCGCCACAAGCAAGAGCGAAAGTTTGAGGATCTGATAGATTATTCATCGATGAGAGAAATTGCGGATGAATGATATTCCTTGTAGCACCGGTATCAAGAAGTGCGTACACAAGTTTATTATTAACGATAATTTTGATTCGAGGCAAAGGATAAGAATTTGATAAATGGTTAATGGCTTCTGATAGGATTATAGGTTGAAAGTTGGCAGGGTCTTTGGCATATTCTGGTTATTCTGACGTCAGGTCAGGTAAGTGGTCAAATGGGTTTATAGTTTGGGATTGGTCTATTGACGACGAGGCGTACTCGTAGGGCCGACTGGAGGGGGATTGCGGGAATTGCCCTGTTCTCGAACCCCTGAGAAGTTTCCCTGTTGTCGTCTCTTATAAGGATTGTTTGGACAATCGGAATGGTAGTGCCATTGGACATCAGGACAGAATCGACATGGTGTAGGAGGAATTTTCTGGTTGTTGGAATTTGGACGGTTTTGATTGCTAGAGGTTGCCTGCTCTTGGAAATGGACTTGTCGGTTCCTGACGTCTTGAGTGTCTCTATTGTTATTCTCACTGTGGGAATTTTGCCAAACACGGCCATTATTGGAGTTGCCAGAAGATGATTGATTATAATTTTGATTTGATTTTGCTTTAGATTTGGTTTCGATTGAACGTGCCGCAGATCCTTCATCAGCTATATCTCTCTCTACCCTAGATGCTATAGATACAAGTGATTCAGTGTTAAAAATATGTGTTCCGCGTAAGCGAGAACGTATCTCCGGTCTGAGTTGGTCCAGTATGATACTGGCCTTCAGAGCTTCCGGTTTGAAGGGGTCGACCCTATTAAAAAGACATATTTTCTTGGTAATGAATACCGCTGATGAATCACCTGCACGCTGCATTTCGCCATAAAGCTTTGTGATTGCTTGAGTGTAGATATCGCCTGAATCAAATCTATTGCGGAAACGTTCAATGAATACTTCGTACGAAGTAATGAGAGTTCGATATTGATCAAACCATTTTCGGGCTTCTCCTTTTAGTTGCTCAGTTATTAAATGGAATCGGTCTGTACTATTGTTAATTCTTGCTCTGTGGCAATAGTCCTCGAAATTTCGGATGAAAGTTTCGGGACTCTCATGGTCTAAGCCATGATATTCCACGTTAGGACTACGTGGTCGGTCATACGTTGAAGTTGTGCACTGTGCTGCGTCCTGCATAGCGTTTACGAAAGTTTGTGCCATCTTGGCAAATAGATCTTCCATTGATGGAGGATTATCAGGGGACCTCAACGAGGGAGAAACATTACTGATCAGTTCCGGCTGCCGCTCCGGCACTACGGAGGAATCTTCCATCAACCCGGTCTCTTGCTCGTAGAAGCCACTAGGGGTCAAAGATATCAAAGGATTGTCGTTCATGACTACGATTCATGCAAGAGATGAGGTCAACCGAAGCACAGCTCCACGTTGGGCGCCATATCAACGTTTAATAACTAAACTAATTTGCTAAGGCTGTGTCAACGTTAGTTAACCATTCGTTATAACCAGTGATAGTGGGAGGGAACGACCGATATTCGTATTAAGTCAATTAATCGCTATCACCACATCTGATTTAACTCTTGGCCGTTGAATTCAACGCAGGTCGTGGCAAACCCTTAATATATCGAAGTCTCGAAATCGATAGATTAACGGCAACTGTCGACAATGAATGCTTCCTCGTATACAGGCTTCGCAACGTCCTGAACTAAAGATACAACACTAGCTAAACACTTTGCACAATACACAATTCACTTCTGACACCTGCCCAGACAGGTCTTGCTCGTTCACTCTTCTTTGGTTCAGCCGAATGGTCAACATTGGAAGGTCTCCCACTATAGATATGGAAAAGACCCGAGACCACTTCACGTCGCCACGTGGCGTCGCAAAATTCCGCAATTTCACTTTTTGATACAGTCCCTAAAATTTCAAAATGGTGCTATCAGACACGATCCCGGTAGAGACGATGACCAATGGGTAGGCGAGGCCAGCTCAACCATCCTTGGAAGCCGTAGGTCACGGACTCACTAGGAATTCCAGAACGCGAGGGTAGAGTGAACCTATGGGTCCGTAGATCAGTGCGACCACGAAGGTGGATCAGTCTATGATAGATCAGATCAAGAGCTACCGATCTACGGTAGATTCACTCTCGCGCCTTTGTGGAGTATTCCTGTGATCCGTTAGACCGGCTTATGACAATGATCATCTGCGCTATGATCATTGTTGTGGCGCAGTCCGTCCTTCGAGGAATCGGTACTGGCTGAGGACAATGCATGTCGTTGGTCGTCTCTACATGCTGCATCGTGCCTGGATGCGTTCGTTCAAACATGAGATATGGGCCGAAAAAGATAAAGGGAATTTTGGAAAGTGTACTGAAAATCGTCTTAAAAATTTTATAAAAAATCCTGATATGCACGGAATCATGCATATTAGGCAAAAAGAAGGAATTTTGGTGTTTAGGAACTGAAGTGAAATTCGAGATAATTTTGATAAAAAAAAATGGTGTACATGGAACAGATGTTCCATATACACCATTCAAGCCCTAGCTTGTGTGCTTATGTCTAATTGGGATCTTTTGCTTAAAACTACTTTTACAGCTTCTCCTGGGTACGTTAACATAGACAACCTCCCGCGGTATTATAATAAATTGCTATATAGAAACGCCGCAGCGGTAAAATAACATTATTATTTTTCACAATAAATCTAATGTATTTTTGAATAAAAATAAATAAAAGTATTTTAAAAACTTGCGTTTCATAAAAAGTCGTACTAAAAGTATAAAATAATATCTTTGCTAAATAATTACTATACCTATAAGTAATAAACCAAATACAATACAAAATAATAGCTTATAGTCCTTGGCGTAAAGTAATAAAATTGAGGTTCGTGTGCTCCTTGATGAAGGAGTATAGGGAATGATACCATCCGTTTGAGAAAAATATGTAGATTATGAATCGCGATGGTTGCCATCTCATAGCCGCGACCGATTTTTTTTTAGGGGGTCTTGTATATAAATAGAAAAATTCGATTTGATTCGATTATTTACTGATTTTTATTTTTTTTTTATGTGTGTACACATAATAATAGTATATTAAAGTATAAGTGGATTTTAAGATTTAAAACACGCGCGATTTTTCGAGCACGACGGCGGCGCAGCGAAATAGAGCAAGTATTTTAAAGACCAGTTATCCACGAATACTTTACGCTATTTTTTTTATTGGTACACTTTGAAATCATAAATAATTACTAAAAAAATGTAAATAAGAACTAATAATGTAAAATACCTTTAGTTGTCATCGAAATGAGAAAAACAAAAATTAATTTGCAATCTGTCATATAAGATTGATTGTTGTCATCACAGTTAAAGTTTTTAAAACTTTTGTCAGTAATATTTTATTTGACGTTACAAGGTACTTCTGTCAGATCAATAATAAAAAAGTTGACATTTACACTTCACGTTTCTCGGATTATTGAAGTTGCCATGGTAACTTTAAAACACCCGCGTTTTTTGTAGTTGAATTTTGCTAGAAAAAGCACACAATATTTGTATTTATACAAAAGTAAAAAAACTCTTCTAAAATTAAATTAAACAAAATAAACAAATTTTGAATAAAAACAATTAATACATAACACATCTAAAATCTTATGGGGAAAAATAATACAAAACAAACTAGAACAAATTTTCAAATTTCCACCACCAACCTCAACACATTTTTTTGCATGTAACTGTAAATTATTTATACCATCTATCATAAGTTACTTCAGTGGACTCCTCTTCTATGTGTTTCTTTTAATTCTTCTCTGGATGCAACTTCGGTAGCATACACTTTTTGTTTTAAATAGGAGTTAGATCTGGGAACCTTGCAGGCCAGCACGATGGTACATCTCCTCACAACCTAAGAGAGAGAGGGTGCAGCATTTAAATGATCATTACCCCAATAGGCGAATTAGTCGTAATGGCCCAATTTCCTGGCCTGCAAGGTCCCCAGATTTGACTTCAGTAGACTATTTTTTATAGGGCTATTTAAAGGTAAAAAGTGTATATATGCTACCTATAACCGAAGTTGCAACCAGAAAAGAATTAAGAATGCATAGAAGAGGATGCACTGAACTGAAGAATAATTCACGTATGATCAGAGATGCTATAAAAAAAATTTATGTGCAAGAAAATGTATTGAGGTTGGTGGTGAACGTTTGAAAATTTGTTGTAGTTTGTTTTGTATTATTTTTGTCCATTGGATTTTAGATGTGTTATTGTAATTTGTATTAATTGTATTTATTTAAAACTTGTTATGTGTTTAATTTAATTTTAGATGCGTTATTTTACTTTTGTATAATTACTAATATTGTGTATTTATTCTAACAAAATTCATTTGTGGTTTTTAATCTTTTTTGTTTGTAAATATAAAAAATACTACATAAATTTAACAAAAAGATCCGACCCTAATATTTAATGAATTATAGTATTTTAAGTTAAATTCTAACAATAGGCAGTAAAATAAAATATTTTCACACACTATTAAAGTCGCCCATATACAGGGTGTCCCGAAATAACGTGAAACCCCTTAAGGGTAGATTCCTCATCAAAAAATAAGTATAGTCTTTTATATACAGTAAGGTCGAAAACGGCCTCCTTAAGCCGCTAGACCTCCTCAAAGGGGGGCAGCAAAAAGTGATTTTTTGGCAGATTTGATTCATGACATTATGGTAACAGTGACACATGCCTACTTATTCTTTTTGTATCAAACTCCGTTTTCAATTTAACAGAAACGGCTATTATGCAAGGGGTCAGAAAATATTTTTTTATTTGAAATTGATGAGATTCACGATAAATTTTCAAGAGTTGAAAGTAGTAGAATACATGTGGCTTTCTGAAAAAAATTTAATTTGAAAAAAAAATTCATCTGTTTAAAAGTTCTGACTAAAAATTCAATAGAGGTTGTTTATTTAACTTATTTAAAAAGTAAGTAGAAAAATAAAAATGCATTGAAAAGAAGACCTTCCATAAGTACAAAGTCGTACCCAAATTTCATTCCGCCAACTTTAGTCACTTTCGAGAAAAAAAAAATAAAATCACTTTTTGGTGCCCCCCTTTGAGGAGGTTTAGCGGATCAAGGAGGCCGTTTTCGACCTTACTGTACATAAAAGACTATACTTAATTTTTGACGAGAAATCTACCTTTAAGAGGACATTATTTCGGGACACCCTGTATATTGCTTATGTTTCTGTTGCAGGAGGACACGTAAATATTTCTAAAATGGACTTATCGTGAAACGTACCTGTTAATTCTTGAACCATTAAATATGTGCCAAAAAAACTAAATACGTGGTTTATGTACACTATTAGTGTACTTTAAAAGTTACCATTGAAAACTGCCAAAATCCATATAAAGGGTGATGTTTTTAGGTAACTTCCCCTACTAAAAATATTTGCCCTCGGCACTGTTAACTTTTTCTTTTGTTCACTGAATGATATAAACATCCATTAGTGAAACACATCTGCCAGATTTGGTTCAATTCCGTGAAGCCAATATGGCCGATTGAAATTTTTCCAAAAAATAGAAAACATGCTATTTATCAGAAACGAGGGGCATTAGGGGATGAAATAAGGGTCATTCTGAAACCGCCTTGGACTTCTCTACTTCCCACTAGCGTATGACCAGTCACTCAGGAAACACCCTGTATTTATAGCACAATGAAATCTTTTTATTATTATCATATTACCATATTCTGAATTACATCCCAACATGAAACGTCTGATAAAATTGCAGAAAATCAGTATTACATTTTAACTCAGAATATCATTATATGACTGATGGTCGAAATGGTAGCGTATCTGCCTCTCACCCAAAAGTCCCGGGTTCGATTCCCGGTCGTGGCAATGGGAAATACTGTGAGAGGGATTTTTCCATTATACACGGATATTGGATGTGTGTCCCTTGTCTTTAAATTGTAGCCCCTTCCCGCACAAGGCTCCTAGAGCCTTCTGGGATAAAGGGGGTCGTAATTACATGTGGTGTATTTATTTATTTATTTATTTATCATTGGCTGTGTATGGCCATTAACTAGAGTTAGTAGTAATGCATCACAACAAAAATATGACAGATGAAAGTGTTAATTATTTTTTTAAATTTTTTTAACACAAAACCCCCTAAAAAAAATCCGGTCGCGCCTATGAGGTAGTAACCATCATGATTCGTAATCTGTAAATTTTTCTGAAAACAACGGTACCACCCACTATACTCCTTCATCAAAGAACACACGAGATTACTTTACGCCAAGCACTATTATGTGATTCCTAAATTTTTCTTTTTTAAATTTATTTTAGGTATCTGTAGATATCTAAGTAATAATTATACCTATATGAACATGAACACAATATATATATAATTCAAGATTATTAAGGGACGTATTAACATACATCAGGATTTGGCCAGGTATATTTAGGATTAAACTAATATTTCTAAATTAATAGGCCAGGCTTCAGGGAGTTCAGGATAAAAACTTGCGTTTCATAAAAAGTCGTACTAAAAGTATAAAATAATATCTTTGCTAAATAATTACTATACCTATAAGTAATAAACCAAATACAATACAAAATAATAGCTTATGTGATTCCTAAATTTTTCTTTTTTAAATTTATTTTAGGTATCTGTAGATATCTTAGTAATAATTATACCTATATGAACATGAACACAATATATATATAATTCAAGATTATTAAGGGACGTATTAACATACATCAGGATTTGGCCAGGTATATTTAGGATTAAACTAATATTTCTAAATTAATAGGCCAGGCTTCAGGGAGTTCAGGATGCGTAAATACCGTTTTAAATAGAGCAAAATATTGAACTTTTGAAATCGGTTCTTTATGGGCCTCTTTTAGACATACTAATTTGCATTGTTGGGTATTTTAACTGGTTCCAACAGTAAAATCTTTTGCCCGATTTAAAACGATGTTAATCTACCTGACGCCTGGCCCATAAATAAAATTATCTAATTTTTTACCGGCTAATTCAACAAATTACCTACTCTTTACTTTGACCAACTTTAAACAAAGATTTGCCTAACTAAAACCAGTGTAAACGTTTTTTTATCTTGCTGGTGTAAAAGTTCACATTACAACAAAAAAAACGACAATAAGTTTTCTGCATATGCTGGCTATAATAATAATTAATATTATAAATCCAACTTACCTTTTTTTTGAGCTAATTCAACAAGTAACTTGCTTCTCGCCTTCATTTTCACCTAATCTAAAAATCGAGACTCGCGCCAGTTGCGGTGTTCTAAACACAGAAACCACTAAACCACAGAGTTACCGAATTTCGGAGGGAATGAGACCGACTATTTAAATTGCAATCTTATAAAACATTATGGAGGGAACATAGAACAAAGTTTATAATCTACAATACGATTGCAGCGCCGCCGATGCAAAGGCGAACTAAACAGCCCATTGTTAAGATAAATATGTACAAAGTTCCCTCCAGGCAATTTTTCTCCAACCGTTATGAGAGAAGTTGGATAATCGTTTAAAATCAAATTTAACGCAAAGCGTTGTTCCCTCCGAAATCGGAGGGAAGTAGGTTATATATGAGGGAACTACGTACTGATTATTTATAGTTTTGAGGGAAGAACGTATGGGTTATAGGTATATATATATATATATATATATATATATATATATATATATATATATATATATATATATACCTTTTTTTTGAGCTAATTCAACAAGTAACTTGCTTCTCGCCTTCATTTTCACCTAATCTAAAAATCGAGACTCGCGCCAGTTGCGGTGTTCTAAACACAGAAACCACTAAACCACAGAGTTACCGAATTTCGGAGGGAATGAGACCGACTATTTAAATTGCAATCTTATAAAACATTATGGAGGGAACATAGAACAAAGTTTATAATCTACAATACGATTGCAGCGCCGCCGAACTAAACAGCCCATTGTTAAGATAAATATGTACAAAGTTCCCTCCAGGCAATTTTTCTCCAACCGTTATGAGAGAAGTTGGATAATCGTTTAAAATCAAATTTAACGCAAAGCGTTGTTCCCTCCGAAATCGGAGGGAAGTAGGTTATATATGAGGGAACTACGTACTGATTATTTATAGTTTTGAGGGAAGAACGTATGGGTTATAGGTATATATATATATATATATATATATATATATATATATATATATATATATATATATATATATATATATATATATATATATATATATATATATATATATATATATATATATATATATATATATATATATATATATATATATATATATATATATATATATATATATATATATATATATATATATATATATATATATATATATATATATATATATATATATATATATATATATATATATATATATATATATATATATATATATATATATATATATATATATATACATATAAACCGGCATTATCAGTCCCAAAATTGTATGTTTTTAGAGTATAGGAAGCCCGACACCTACTTACGAAGCCCGACTCCGGGCTTGGTAAAAACTTACGTGTATATTTCAGTGGTTAAGCTTGGTAGGGCTAATGGAACGTCCTCCCCAAATTTTTGATGGGCTTGGTAAGGTCGGTATTTCTCTCAAGATATACAGAATTAATTCCGAAAATTTCATATAGAGGGCGCACAACTTGATCAGTATATACAATGATAATATATGACCGATTTAGCGAAGCCCAGTATTTTATTCGTATGATGCGTAGCCCGAAAACTTGCCAACATCGCATCAGGTAAAGTAGCTGTCTCTTCTAATTAAACAATTGGAGGTTACCCTGAACAATTTCATTTTATTAAGAAATACACCAATTTTATTAAAAAACTGAAAGTAGTCAGTACTATGACAATTTTCACTAATAATTGTCAAGTGCAGTTTTGTTTATAAAAATAAAAGCCAATAAATTTTTAATGGGTTCATTGTAGGTGGATTAGTCTACAGGGTGATTCACGTTGACCGCCTATAAGAAGTATCTCGAGAAAGAAAAGAGATATCGATTTGAAATTTTGGTTATGGTCCTAAATGGGTAGTATCTATTTAATGAAAATATTTTCAAAATGGTGGCATTTCCGGTTATACCGGAAGTTGACCCTAACTTTGTTATTTTAAATGAGATGCCCCCATTTTCAATTTTTTTTTAGATTCCTCGGAAAATTTAAAGGTCACTTCATTAAAGGTTCCCTATGTCTAAACTGAATATTTTCTGAGATATTAATTTTTTTCCCAAAATATTGACGGAATAGTTGTATAATGTAAAAATCAATATCTCAGTAACAATTAATGATAAGACGTTGAATTTCTTATTGAGGTAAGACAAGGTATTGGAGCTATCCATCATGTAATAAAATTGTCAACATCTCAACTGCAAAGTTTCTAAAATTAACGATATCTATCGACCTCATAAAAACAGCAATAAGTCATTTTTTTAAATGGAACCATATCTAATTAAATACACCAATCGATAGCGAGAAAAAATCCGCATCTAAGCATGTGTCATGTTCATATACCTAAAATGTATGATTCTTTAGATATTTGCGATTTTCTAATTTGATCGATGAAAATTGAAGAGTGCCATATGAAAATTGAAGAGTATGCTTTGACTTTGACTGTGGACGAAACAAAATACAACAAATTTAACAAATAGGCTTGTTCTGGTTCAAAATTTTCGCAGTCCTAAAACCGTTCCCGTCTTGCGCAATGTAAAAAATTACCAATTTTAATACACAGCGCATGGTTGTTTCTTCATTGCGCATGACGGGGACTGATCCAGAACTGTTCTAATGAGAACCAGAACAAGCCTAATGTGACAGCTAATATGTAACTCGTGTTATTGTTTTGGGTTTATTGATGGTAATTCAGGATACATTTCATTAAATGTTCTG
The DNA here is from genome assembly GCA_963680705.1 of Rhagium mordax. Taxonomy (NCBI): domain Eukaryota; kingdom Metazoa; phylum Arthropoda; class Insecta; order Coleoptera; family Cerambycidae; genus Rhagium; species Rhagium mordax. Next base: position 33,082,205 of record OY796664.1, read on the forward strand.
CATGTTCTGCTAATTATTCTGTCTGAGATACTTCTAATAGGCGGTCAACGTGAATCACCCTGTATATATAATCACGAAACTCGAACCGTCATTATTTTTAAATTAGTCGATGTAATTCGATGTCAATTTTAATTCTCTTTTAATTTATGGTTAAATGCAGTTTATTCAACTGTTAAAGCTGTTTATCCATTTAAGTTTTGCATAAGGAAGCAACTGAATCAAATAAGAGAAAATTAGAATTAGAATTAGAACATTATGTTTTTTTTTCTAAACGGTATTACTGATTAAAAAATTATAAAGTGTTTGGAATTTAAGAATAGTCTATTAACTAAAGAGAAAAATACAGTGGGTCCCAGGATCCGGTAACGCAGTCTTGTAAACTATTTTATTTTTGATTTGCCGAGAAAAAGTCATTCTTTGTAAAAAGTTTTGCTTGTCTTAGGAAGCCATAACTTGAGATAATTTTACAGGGTATTCTAAAATTGTTTTATGGCATTAGTATTTCTACATGCAGCCAGTCACTTAATTCTAAAAATTAGAATATAATTTTTCTTATAATTAGAATGTATTTAACATTTTCTTCTTTAAATTTATTTATGTTTTATATATTTTTCGAAATTAGATTGATTCCTACTTTAATTTTGATTATTGGTTGAGGTTATCCACCTGAGCGAATTGAAGCTGGTTGTTATTTATTATTTTATACTTTATTAGTTTCTTTATCTATAATAATTTAAATTTTTTTTTATTATGAAAAATGTAATTCTTTAAATTTATTTTTTTAATAATAATGTAAATAGAGTTTTTATATATTTATGTATAAATTTAGTATTTCTTGTTAAAATACCTATATTTTTTATTCATTTATGATTACCTAAAGCTCACGTAGCGCGTCCTGTTTCAGGGTCATTAATTTTGGCAGGTATTATATTAAAATTATGAGGTTATGGATTTTTACGTTTAATAATATTATTTATTGAAATTGGAATAAAAATTAATTATTATTTTATTATTATTAGATTAGTAGGTGGATTTTTTGTTTCTTTGATTTGTATTCGTCAAAGAGATATAAAATCTTATATAATTGCTTATTCTTCAGTTGCACATATAGGGATAGTATTAGCAGGTATTATAACTTTAAATATTTGAGGGTTTTGAGGTTCTCTGGTAATGATAATTGCTCATGGATTATGTTCTTCTGGTTTATTTTGTTTAGCTAATATTTCTTATGAAGGAATAGGGAGACGAAGACTTTATTTAAATAAGGGATTTTTATATAATAAGATTTTCATTGTGATGATTTTTACTTTGTTCTTCTAATATAGCTGCTCCTCCCTCTTTAAATTTAATAGGAGAAATTTTGTTAATTAATAGGTTAATATTATTTTTATCTTTAATTTCGTTTTTTAGAGCTGTGTATTCGTTATTTTTATATTCTTTTTCTCAGCATGGTAATTTTTATTCAGGGACATTTTCTGTTTATCAAGGAATATTTACGAGAATATTTATTAATATTTTTACATTGAATACCTTTAAATTTATTAATTTTAAAAGGTGATTATTTGGTGTCATGAATTTAATCTAAGTAGTTTATAAAAAATATTGATTTGTGATTTTAAAGATATAGTTTTCTATTTTAGATAATTTATTCTATTTTAAAGTTTATTTTAATTTATTTTTATTAAATTCTTTATCATTTTTGTTCTCTTAGGCTACATTTTTTAACCCAAGATTTTAATTTAATTATTGAATTAAATTTATTAACATTAAATTCTTTATCTGAAATTATAACTATCTTATTAGATTGAATGTCGTTATTATTTATGAGATTTGTTTTATTTATTTCTTCTATAGTAATTTATTATAGTCATGAATATATGTTTGGTGATGAAAATTTAAATCGATTTATTTATTTGGTGGTTATATTTGTTTTATCAATAATATTATTAATTATTAGACCTAATTTAATTTCAATTTTATTATGTTGAGATGGATTAGGTTTAGTTTCTTATTATTTAGTAATTTATTACCAAAATGTTAAATCTTTTAATGCTGGGATATTAACAGCATTATCTAATCGTATTGGAGATGTTGCTTTACTTATATCTATTGCTTGAATAATAAATTATGGAAGATGAAATTTTATTTTCTATTTGGATCTAATAAAAGATGAATTTTCTATAAAATTGATGATTACCTGCGGCTATAGCAGCTCCAACTCCAGTTTCTTCTTTAGTTCATTCTTCAACTTTAGTTACAGCTGGGGTTTATTTATTAATTCGTTTTAGTTTTTGTTTTTCTTCAAATTTAATATTAATTTTATTATTAATTTCAAGTTTAACTATATTTATATAAAGTTTAGGAGCTAATTTTGAATTTGATTTTAAAAAAAATATTGCTTTATCAACATTAAGTCAATTAGGTTTAATAATAAGGATTTTAGCTTTAGGAGAGTATAAATTACCTTTTTTTCATTTATTAACTCATGCTTTATTTAAAGCTTTATTATTTATATGTGCAGGAAATATTATTCATAATTTAAATAATTGTCAAGATATTCGTTTCATAGGAAAATTAAATAAGCATATACCATTAACTTGCACTTTTTTTAATATCAGAAATTTTTCTTTATGTGGGTTACCTTTTTTATCTGAATTTTATTCTAAAGATTTAGTTGTTGAAATTATATCTATACAATTTTTAAATATTTTTATTTATTTAATTTTTTATATTAAATTCATTACAAAATGATTTACTTACCTACTTTCTGCTGCCTAACTAAACTCATTAAGAATTTAGTTCTGTCCATGTTGGGTCAAATTATTATTATAATAATTTCGTTCAACACTTATGAGTTGAAAATAAGAGCTTCCCAAAATGCGTGTAATATATATTAACTCAGGTGGGCTTTACAAGTACTGGGAAATATATGATTAAGTGAATATTAAATAAAAAATAAAAATGTATATAAATTGTCCTACGCGCAGTCACGTGAAATACGCACTTCTAACTACAATAGGAAGCCTGGGCTTCTAAGAGCCTGTGACATGTACCAGGCTTGGTATAGGTTGTTGGGTACGTATATGAGGTTGGCGTATTTGTTCAGCGTAATTTGTTGTCAAAATCTCAATGTAGCTGACGTCGCACGTCTGATATAACACAAACCACAGCAAAAGTAATTCCTCATCAATATTTTCCATTCTTTTTTGTCAAAAATCAACACTCTTGGTATGCTAACTGTGTAAGGTAGACTGAACGTTAAATGAATACAACGACGTTCATTTGTGCAAATTTGCATGTACAAATCAGTTGCGCAAATTGCATGAGCATCTAAACAGAAGTACAACGACTCAGTACATTTGTGCAAATTTGCATGCACAAGCCAATTGGCACAATTTGCATGACCGTCTAAAAGCGCCTTAACCTTGGAAAAACGAATTTACTTGATCAAATGGTATGGAATCGGAAATGTTTCTTATAAATACGCAATTGAAGTTTTCAATGAGAAGTATCCAGATGTTACAGTGATTCACAGTATGTAAATTAATTTATAAATTTGATACCACCGGGGAAGTAAAAAATGTGAAAAAAGAACAAAAACAATTAAATGAAGATGACGCTGCTACCGGTGTAGTTTTAGACTCTGTAGATTGTAGAACACCCAAGATGGTCGTTAAATTTAGGTATTAGCAAATCTCGTATTCAGAGAATTTTAGTCAGAAACGAATTTCGTGCATTCGAACCTAAATTAATTCACAAACTTCAAGTTGAAGATGATGCTCGTCGTTTGGACTTTTGCTTAAGTATGGGTGAGAAAATTTTAGCAGATAGATCATTTTATCGAAACATTTTATTCTATGGACGAATCTACTTTTAAGACTAATGGGCCATGGGATAGTTTCCTCTCAAAATTGTAGGTAGTGGGCTCAGGAAAATCCTATTTTCCGATTTACCACTAACAGTCGAAAGTTTAAAAACGACATATTGCATCATAGAATAAACGGTCCTTATTTTATTGATAGAATTTTGAACCAAGATACTTATTTAGAACTTTTAAATAATTTTGTTTGGGAAATTGGACGATGAAAATTTAAAACGTAGAAGAATAATTTTTCAACAAGACGGATGTCCAGCACATTCTACAATTCGAGTTCGAGTTCGAGCATTTCGGCCGCAACCATTTCGAAGACGACATAGATTTATTAAAGCAAAAAATTGTGGAAGCTCTTGCAACCACAAATGAAGATGTGACCTCCAATGCATACGAAGAATTTAGAAAAACATTAGAGAAATGTGTACTTTTTGAAGGTTTACATGTAGAATAGTTCTCAACTTAGTTAAATGAAATGTAATTTCTTTGAAATTAAGTTTTTTTAATAATTGGAAACACTTTGCTAAATAAAATGTTCAATAAAGATGTAAAAAAGCAATTCACTTAAAAGTCCATAAATTTTAAAATTTTTAGAATAATGTATCTTAAGTTGTTTATGACTTCCTATGACAAGGAAAACTTGTTATAAAGAATAACTTTTTCTCGGCAAATCAAAAATAAGAGAGTTTACAAGAGTGCGGTACCTCATTCGGAGACACACCTGGGTTTGCCCAACTTAATATGATAATATACAGGAAGTCCCATTAGAATGGGTCATTCGCGATGCCATACTTTTGACTCGTCCTGTATGAAATACGAATTAGGGCTTTCGGTAACATCAAAAAATTATATTTTATTCCTAGGTAATAGATTTTTGTAATATTTTGTGGTTTGAGCAGAAAAAAATCGATTTTTAAAAATTAGGTACTCTATTTTATTTGTGTCGCGCCCTGTATACAAACACATATTTGTCACAATATATTATTTGAAGTTAAAGAAATAACATTCATGCAAAAAATTGCAATCGAATCCCTAAATAGCTATAAATATTTTTTATAAAAATAACCACTTTATATCTTTAACACCCTGTACCTCAAAAACTAGTCACAGGTTTGAGTTGGGACCTTGACAATTCTGATCAGGAAATCAAAATCTACAACATACTTACATTTTAGCAGAAATTCACCGAGAGCCATTTTTGCCTATATTTTGTGCGGGCCCTTTAGTTTAGTTCTCCATGTTGAGGCCAAATTATTATTATAATAATTTTGTTGAACAGCTACGAATCTTTCAAAACGTTAATTATTGTAATAAAATACTTGAGAACATGAAAATAAAGGCAACGTTGCTGGGCTTCTTAAAATGCGTAAACTGTATTAATTATATACAGTCGGGCTTAGTAAGGTGGTGATGTGAAGTGGCTTGAGGTGGCTTGAGAAGAACTGGGAAATATATATTTAAGTAAATATTAAATAAGGTTACCCCTCTCCTGTTGCTAGATGTATATAAATTGTCCTATGCGCAGTCACGTGAAATACACACTTCTAACTACAATAGGAAGCCTGGGCTTCTGAGAGCCTGTGATATGTACCGGGCTTGGTATAGGTAGTTGGGTACGTATATATATATATATATATATATATATATATATATATATATATATATATATATATATATATATATATATATATATATATATATATATATATATATATATATATATATTGATAAAGGGTATGTTGTGGCCTCCAAAGTAGATACCAAAGATACGTTGTCACCTCATATATAACGTTATGGCCTCCGATTTCGGAGGCGACAACGTTTCTCCTATTTTTCATCGGTTTTGGAAAGAAGGTGACATCTAGAGTTCAAAAACGAAAATTTGTTCGGAGGCGACAAAGTACCTTCCATACTCACAAATAAATATTTTAGTTCCTATATATAACGCTGGCGCTGATGTCGCATTCAGTATTCAATGAGAGCACGTTGTCACCTCCTGATATATAAAGCTGAATTTTTTGTCACAAGCGTAGCGTTCCCGCCTCCTTAAAAAGGCAACGTCGCAGGACATTTCAGCATATTATGGGCGAGTTGCTTTATTCACGGGTTGATCCACCAGATGTGTTTTATCTCGTTCTAACCTCGGACATAGAACGAGATAAAACACATCTGATGGATCCACCGGTGAATAAAGCAACTCGCCCTATGAGATTGGATAGTGATAATTTAAATATGTCATCAATTATGTCATTTGAACATCCTAAATTATAGTTATTGTTTTATTTACCTGGCATACTGAAAATTTTTGCAGAAAACCGGAATGATACAATATATCAGCTTTGAAATTTTTCATAATTCAAGAAGCTATATTTCAAGATATGATTGGAATAGATATTAAGTATAATATATTATATATTTTTGGAGAAATAAAACAATATAACTTACTTTTAGCTTAAGACGTATAATTTCATGTACATCTGGAGATTCTTTGTAAAATGTAACGTAAGACTAAAAAGTGGGTGAGAACGAGTCAGACTGTACAGGCCAGTACAGGGATATTATCGAAAGATTAACCCCTTATGACATTTTTATTCTTCTAAGAAAATAATGGTAAATACAAAAGTTGTGCGAAATTTTCCCGCGATCTCACCGTACTTATCGAAATTACAATTATACAGGGCGTTCTGGAGATACAAACCTAACTTGTTTTTCTAAATGGAATACCCTGTATGTTTTTATATTTTTGAAATCTACGCATTATCCCGATTCCGACGATATACCAGGTGACCACGAAATGACGCTCGTCTCTATATCTTCTTGGTTTTACAAGATATGAATTTCAAAGTTGGGCACGTCAAATAACAGTTAAATATGCATTATTTTGACCGCTTTTTTACTTTCAGTCGCTTTGAGTTTCACCGTAAATGACACTAACTTTGATTTTTTAAATGGAACACCCTATAGATTTTTACATTTTTGGATTCAGGAGGTCATTTTGGATATATGTAGTTATGGCATATTGAGATAAAAATATTAATACTACATTTTTATGAGCAAATTAAATTTTTTACTAGGCGGCCGTAATCCCAAAAAAATATTTTATTTCATCCCGTCCGGAAAGTACAACAGTACAGTATTCATATGAGGCCGGAAAATGAGACATTACGGTATCAGAGCCGGCAAAGTACCGGAAACCACCGGAAACTTATTACGAACCAATCACAAACTGTTATTATACCTTTTGACAGTTGTTTGACATATAAAAATCAACCGTAAATTAAAAAATAGTGTCAAATGTCAAATGACATAAGAAAATAACCAAGTGTCAAATTATACAAAAATGCTAATATACAAGAAATGACGGGATGAAATAAAATATCATTCGACACACGTCCGTAAGGTGTTATTCCAGCCTCGTTTAGATATTCTAGACTCGGCTCCTGCCGTCGCCTCGTCCATAATATCTACTCGACTGTAACAAGTCACCTTCCGGACTTGTGACGAAAATTACTATTGTTATGCTTCAGTAATTAATAAAAAATACAATTATGACGTTATGCCATATGGCATTTGTGTTAAAAAATCTTAAACATTTCGGAAATCATTTCTCCAAATTAACTATCCTTTTTTAATGGCACCATGGTGGTACACTACGTTATTTCAATAAAGCATTTTATTACCGATTACTTGGTACCAAGGACTTCACTATATCTTTATATTGTAACACATTAATATACATAAGAATAACATTCAACTAGAAATGAAAAAAAGTCAATATTTAACAGTGGATCTTTATCAAGTAGATGCCTTTGATCTCTTGAATCTAAAATATATGCAGGGTGTTCCATTTAAAATTCCAAAGTTAGCATTATTTCCGGTGAAACCAGAAGCGACAAAAAATGTTAAATCTGTTGAATTAATGCATATTTAGCCGTTATTTGAGGTGCCCACATTAGAAATTTATATCTTGTAAAACCAAGAAGAGATAGAGGCAAGTGACATCTTGTGGTCATATTCTTGGTTTTAAAAGATATGAATTTCAAATTTGGACACGTCAAATAACGGCTGAATAATATTTATTAATTCGACCAATTTATCATTTTCCGTTGCTTCCTGTTTCACCGGAAATTATGCTAACATTGGATTTTTAAATGGAACGCCCTGTATATTTTCACATTTTTTATTCAGCAGGTCAGATGCTAGAGATCCACAAATATGAGTTTTTTTTTTCATTTATATCTTTTTGAATGTTATATTATTCTTATGTATTTTTATGTATTATAATATAAACAAATTCATCTTGGTGCCATTAAAAAAAAATAGTTATCCTGAAAAAATTATTTTCAAAATATTTCAGATCTTATAACACAAATTTCATATGATATAATACCATAATTGCATTTTTTGATTAATTATTGAAGCAAAATAAAACATATTTTTGAGATCACGGCCGCCTGGATGAAAAATTAAGTTTGCTCATAAAAATGTCTGCCAGTAATATTTTTATCTCAATATGCCATAACTGTATCCAAAATGACCTCCTGAATATAAAAATGTAAAAATATATAGGGTGTTCCATTTAAAAAACCAAAGTTAGTCACATTTCCGGTAAAACCGGACAGAAAATGAAAAATCAGTCGACAGAAAATGAAAAATCAGTCGACATAATGCATATTTAACCGTTATTTGACGTGCCCTAATTTGAAATTCATATCTTGTCAAAACAAGAAGATATAGGGACGAGCGTCATTTCGTGGTCACCCGGTACATGTATTGTATGTTTGCTCAACTTTTTGCTCAACTTCTTCTAATATAAATTTTTGCAAAATATGTAGAAAAACAGGGTTGCCTTGAAAATTATATTGGTTAGAAATACCATTCTGCATTTTATTTTGTTATTTTATACTAGGTAAATCATGTTTTTACAAAAAAAACATATTTTATGAAAAGGTGTTCCACATGCCACATAACAATCAATAATGCCATTTTTTTATTCGATTGAACAAGAACCATTTTGACTTAAAAATGTAGCCACCAAAACTAGGGCTAGTAAGAGAAATATCAAACTAAAATAGTAATGCTTTTGTTTCTGACCAAACTGATTTGACGCCTCCTATATTTTCACATAATTAATTGGATCGCGGAGAAAACCGCATGTTTTTGATGTTGAACTGATCATCTGTGCAACGTAACATGTTTCAAAAATTCCTATTTAATTAATAAAATAAAGTAGAAAAATATAAAATTTTCGTGGCAAAATTGATTCTTTTTATTTTGCAGACATTGATATTTGATGTCTATTGGGCAATTAGGCCAAGCGGCAAGTATTTTTTCGCCACAAATTGATAATAGCATCTTGTTTCACAGACATAAAAAATATGTCAAAAGTGTGATTACCTCCGAGGTCGGAGACTACCCTTAATTTTGCAATTTAGGTACAATAATCCGGTTTTCTAGCAATAACTGGTAGAGAATTTTAATGTCTTCAATTTTGTATACCACTATTTCTCTCGTAGGGTGAATAGGAAGCACCTTATCGTTAAAAAACCAGATTTTAATACATAAATCGCACAATTAAGGGTAGTCGCCGACATCGGGGGTAATCACACTTTTGATATGTTTTTTATGTCTCTGAAACAAGATCATTAAGAAAAAAAAATGTATTATCAATTTGTATTTTTTTTGTGGGTTTTTTCGACCTGCCGCCGTATGGACTAAAAAGGTTGGATCAAATATACAATACATATACAGGGTGAATCAGTTTTAATGGGATAAACGCAAACGAATAATAATAATAAAATTTTGTTATATAAACATATCCTCAAAATTTCTTAGTTTGTGAGATACCAAGTGTTTTTATTTTTTATCGTTGAAACGGGAAAAGATATTTCAGTCAAATTTGGTATATGATAGTTTTGGACAAAACCACATTCATTCTTGTGCTCCTTAACATTAACACAAGATCCAGTGGCATACAAATCGGGGCCATCTGATCCCCTTTTTTAAAAAAGTGGACGCGTCTGGGTTTTTTTAAAGATTTATAATAATTTTTATAATCGTTTGTCAATTCTAAGTAAATTAGGTCTCTACAAGTGTTAACCATAATGTATTTGATTTTGAGTTATTTCCCTATTTGTTATTAGAAATGTATAAAAACTTGAAACCTGGCAAGATGTTGTTTAATGGAAAATTGAATTAAATTGACGACTTATTTTAATTATAAATATAAATGTCTGTTTAGTTTAATCTTTTGACAATAAACTCTTACACCTTAATTGAATTAAAGGTTTTTAATAGATTTACGTCAAAGTTGAATACATATTAAATATAATAATGCAATAAATTCCAATAATATAGCATTCTTACAGTTGCTTTAAATATTAATAAGTTGTATCAATTTCAAAAGTCTCGCCAGTTTTCCATTAATGACGTCAAAAACGGACGGTCTCGTTATTGGTTAAAGTCCAAATAAATTCGTTCGTGCACGTGACGTCACAATACTAACCTCAAAAATATGTAATTTTTACGATTTTCAAATATGCTGCTTTTATCAAAATTTCTGCTCCTGTACTATGAACTAAAATCTTGTTCAGTGCATTATTAATGAAGTTTTAATTGCCTTAATCTAATAAAATAAGATTGTTTTTGTTGGTTGGAAATCCAATCTATAATTAGCTGCCTATTTTTAATAATCTACAAAATTAAAACTGCAGGGTGTCCCGAAATAACGTGAAAACCTCTTAAGAGTATTTCCTCATCAAGAAATAAATATAATCTCTTATGTACAGTAAAGTCGAGAACGGCCTCCTTGAGCCGCTACATCTCCTCAAAAGGGGGCACCAAAAAGTGATTTGATTTTTTTTTTTTTTTTCGAAAGTGACTATAGCTGGCGGAATGAAATTTGGGCACGACTTTGTACTTATGGAAGGTCTTCTTAATAGGTAAAAGTTAACAGGAGTGAAATTATTATGCATATACAGGGTGTCCCGAAATTAGTGGTCATCATTTTACCAGCTTGTTCAAAAATAAGGCAAGAAGTTCCTACAAATATAGCCACAGAAAGGCTTCCTAAGGGAGCTACATCCCTTTAAAAGTGCTTCCTTGATGATGGTTTTTAGTTAATATTTCCGAAACCGGTGAAATTAAAAACATGAAATTTTGGTCAATTACTAATCATTTTATGACCAATAAGGTAGTGTAAAATGAATCAAAAATTTCATTCAGGGGTGGGTCAAACAGGGAGGGGGTGGAGTAAAATGCCCCACAACTTTTTCGCATGTAAGTTTTTCCAAATTTTGGTAGCAAATTATGGAATACCAGAGTTTTTTCTGCAATAAAGGTATTCTAGTTGTACTTTGATATGGCGCACCGTTTTCGAGTTATTTGAGTTTCTGGAAAACAATAATCAAAAAAAAAATCACAACGGAACGAGTAGGATGCACAGTTCTCTAGGTACTTAGTATCTAATTAATAATAGAATTATGCTGAAATGATCGCTTCCAGGGCGCTACTGCAAAAAATAATAATAGGACAATTTTATTAGTAATTACTAATTAAATGTAAAGTTTATGTTAATAGGCCTATGACTTTGCTAGAATTAAAACAAAAAATATGAGAAGAAATTAAAGAATTCCACCTGAGATGTGTTTAGCAGTTTTTAATCACATGGAGAAGGTATTGCAGGAGTGTTTTGACCGAAATGGAAGGCGCTTCGACAATATAATTTTTAAAACATAAAATCCGCCTATATTGTGTGTATTTTTGCAGTAATAAATTTATTTTAAAACTTCAAGCAAATTTATTATTAGCCTTTAAAAAGGGAATTCCATTCCTGGACACCATGTATAAACCACAATAGTTGAAATGTTTTATTGTGTATTTTAAGTCCCTAAAGGAGTAGTTTGTTATTTTCCTTATGTTTTATATCTTAATTCCTCTGGTTCTTATCACCCCCAATCATGATTAGGTACCACGTATCTTGGGCAATGGGAGTCAAAACAACTTCTTTTTAAGAAAATTAACCAGAATTAATCAGAACGGTATAAAACTAGTCAAAAAAATATATTTTTTAACCTTAGTTATTACATTTTCGAAAGCAAATACGTTTCTTAAGCTGTAAAACTTATTAGCAATTTAATAAAAAATAAAATGTAATATATTATATTTTATTAGTAATATATTAAAGTAATATATTAAAGTAATTTATTAAAGTGATATATTAAAATGTAATATATTACATTTTATTTTTTATTAAATTGCTAATAAGTTAGTTTTATAGCTTAAGAAACGTATTTGCTTTCGAAAATGTAATAACTAAGGTTAAAAAAATATATTTTTTTGACTAGTTTTGTACCGTTCTGATTATCTCTTCTTGGGTAATGCGAGTCAAAACAACTTACTTTTAAATTAAGAAAATTATATTTCTTTGTCATGTTTTTAATAAATTTTATAACTAAACAAACGTACTTATAAACAAATATATTTTGTTGACTCAGATTTTTACAGTTCTCCTTAACTGACCACAATTTCCTTGTCCTTCCCTACCTTACAAAAGTCATGTTCCTCATTTATCCCATTTTATTTAATATTTCGATAAGTAATATTTCATGAGTAAAACATTCTGAAACTGAATTTATATTCATATTAAAAACACGCCCTTATAATGCACGGATACAGAGGTGTCTTTGTGACCTCCGATAATGTGACAACACTGTCGGAGCCGACAACGTTATTAACGTGAGCGCTTATATATAGATTTCGGAGGTCACATAGTACTTTATGTGGTTTCCATATATGACCTCCTTAAAAGTCAAATTTCTCTTCCCCTCTTTTGAAATACAGATTCGTGACCCTCTCCTCACCCCATATATGATTTTTTTTTTCTCTAGTTGAACGGGGAGACCCGGAGGCGAGGTCGCCTCTTCCATGTAGTGGAGGTGACAACATACCGCGTATAGATATATATATATATATATATATATATATATATATATATATATATATATATATATATATATATATATATATATATATATATATATATATAATATAATACAAGAAAAAGCAGAGATTATCGGCAAGACGTGCTCAAAAGGAAGCAACCGTGGACATATGTTTCAGACTCATTGGTCATCATCAGCACGGTATAGCCAAGTTGAAAGGATAGGTACAACTCAGGAAACATGACAGCGACAAAGAGGAAACCACCAACAGGAAGCCAGTAGCACATTTGTGTCTGCAATTGGAAGACCCTGTGTTTACAGGGCAACAACCAATTTATGCCACGGAGGCAACTATAGCTACCTGCGTGGAGTTCCTACCGGGAAATAACATTAAGGTTGGAAAAGGAAAATCATTGCACGTAAATATTACAAGAAAAAGCAGAGATTATCGGCAAGACGTGCTCAAAAGGAAGCAGCCGTGGACATATGTTTCAGACTCATTGGTCATCATCAGCACGGTATAGCCAAGTTGAAAGGATAGGTACAACTCAGGAAACATGACAGCGACAAAGAGGAAACCACCAACAGGAAGCCAGTAGCACATTTGTGGCTGCAATTGGAAGACCCTGTGTTTACAGGGCAATAACCAATTTATGCCACGGAGGCAACTATAGCTACCTGCGTGGAGTTCCTACCGGGAAATAACATTAAGGTTGGAAAAGGAAAATCATTGCACGTAAATATTACAAGAAAAAGCAGAGATTATCGGCAAGACGTGCTCAAAAGGAAGCAACCGTGGACATATGTTTCAGACTCATTGGTCATCATCAGCACGGTACAGCCAAGTTGAAAGGATAGGTACAACTCAGGAAACATGACAGCGACTGTAGCTATAGTTGCCTCCGTGGCATAAATTGGTTGTTGCCCTGTAAACACAGGGTCTTCCAATTGCAGCCACAAATGTGCTACTGGCTTCCTGTTGGTGGTTTCCTCTTTGTCGCTGTCATGTTTCCTGAGTTGTACCTATCCTTTCAACTTGGCTGTACCGTGCTGATGATGACCAATGAGTCTGAAACATATGTCCACGGTTGCTTCCTTTTGAGCACGTCTTGCCGATAATCTCTGCTTTTTCTTGTAATATTTACGTGCAATGATTTTCCTTTTCCAACCTTAATGTTATTTCCCGGTAGGAACTCCACGCAGGTAGCTATAGTTGCCTCCGTGGCATAAATTGGTTGTTGCCCTGTAAACACAGGGTCTTCCAATTGCAGCCACAAATGTGCTACTGGCTTCCTGTTGGTGGTTTCCTCTTTGTCGCTGTCATGTTTCCTGAGTTGTACCTATCCTTTCAACTTGGCTGTACCGTGCTGATGATGACCAATGAGTCTGAAACATATGTCCACGGTTGCTTCCTTTTGAGCACGTCTTGCCGATAATCTCTGCTTTTTCTTGTAATATTTACGTGCAATGATTTTCCTTTTCCAACCTTAATGTTATTTCCCGGTAGGAACTCCACGCAGGTAGCTATAGTTGCCTCCGTGGCATAAATTGGTTGTTGCCCTGTAAACACAGGGTCTTCCAATTGCAGCCACAAATGTGCTACTGGCTTCCTGTTGGTGGTTTCCTCTTTGTCGCTGTCATGTTTCCTGAGTTGTACCTATCCTTTCAACTTGGCTGTACCGTGCTGATGATGACCAATGAGTCTGAAACATATGTCCACGGTTGCTTCCTTTTGAGCACGTCTTGCCGATAATCTCTGCTTTTTCTTGTAATATTTACGTGCAATGATTTTCCTTTTCCAACCTTAATATATATATATATATATATATATATATATATATATATATATATATATATATATATATATATATATATATATATATATATATATATACGTACCCAACTACCTATACCAAGCCCGGTACATATCACAGGCTCTCAGAAGCCCAGGCTTCCTATTGCAGTTAGAAGTGTGTATTTCACGCGACTGCGCACAGGACAATTTATGTACATTTAGCAACAGGAGAGGGGTAACCTTATTTAATATTTACTTAAATATATATTTCCCCGTTCTTCCCAAGCCCTCTCAAGCCACTTCACATCACCACCTTACTAAGCCCGACTGTATATAGTTAATACAGTTTACGCATTTTGAGAAGCCCAGCAACGTTGCCTTTATTTTCATGTTCTCAAGTATTTTATTACAATAATTAACGTTTTGAAAGATTCGTAGCTGTTCAACAAAATTATTATAATAATAATTTTTCCTCAACATGGAGAAAACTAAAGGGCCCGCACAAAATACATATAGGCAAAAATTGCTCTAGGTGAATTTTTGCTAAAATGTTAGTGTTAGTATGTTGTAGATTTTAATTTCCTGATCAGAACTGTCAAGGTCCTAACTCAATCCTGTGACTAGTTTTTAAGGTACAGGGTGTTAAAGATATAAAGTGGTTATTTTTATAAAATATGGTCCAAAAAAACCGGAATTTTCATTTTATCGTATAACTTTTTTATTTTTTCACCGATTTTCAACTTTTTGGATTCGTTTGACAGATAAATTTTCCAGCTATTTGATTCTCTATCAAAAACTGATATTATCACCATAAGTGTCAAGGCAGACGTATTTAAACTTGAGCAATTTTTAGTAACTGCTGGAATTTTGTTGAAAAGCCGCATTTCCAAACGGTTTGTCATGACTGGTCTTCTGCCAATATATTGGTGGGTAGTTTTTAAAAATCGGTCAAGGAACTACGGAACTGTACCAAAAAATGTAGATGCGTGTTGTAAACATTTCGGCAGCAATGGTAAAAACCGGAATTTTTTATTATCCTTTATAACTTTTTTGATTCTTTGCCGATTTTAATTTTTTTTGGGTCATTTAAAACCCAAAGCCTTCCAGTACAATATTAAATCTCAGAAATTGACATGAATCATAAATCCAATATGGCGGAAGTAATCAAATTAACCTAATATTTAAAAGCCTCTAGAATTTTTTTAAAATGACGAATTTAGGCTTTCCTTGATCTTGAGGCCTTGTCTTCTAAGAACATTGAAACGTATTATAGATCACGAAAATCGGTTAAGGACTTACGAAGATATGAATAATAAATGAAATCTAATTAAATAACGGGCTGAACCAGAAACATAATTTAATTACGAATCATTTAACTAAATAACAATAACTTATTGTCAAAATTAATACTTAAATAATGGAACATGACCTCCATTAGCGTTCACAACGAGCTGAACCTGCCTGTGCCAACCTCTATTGCTTATTTAATAATTTGCTGGTCAGTTTCTTCCCAACAGTTTAAAATTCTTTGTCGCAATTCGCCTAAATTATTGAAATGACGACCATTCTTATACAACCGTTCTTGTAAATGTAAAAGTAATTGTCATGGGGATTAAGATCTGGACTATTAGGAGGCCAGTGTTCTTGTTCAATAAAATTTGCTGCATGTTCTCTTAAAAATCCAAGTGTCCATCCTAAAATTTCATTGTAGTTACCAAGACCGACTAATTTGCATGAGTATGAAATCACTAATTTAAGGTAACATTTGACTCGGAACAACCTCGCAATACTGTTGAAAATTAAGCCGTATTCCATGTTCAATAAAAATTATGCTAGTTTTAAAACTTCTACAAATTCCCACAGATACTTAATGAAAATCTTGTCTTCATTTGACAGCACCATTATAACAAAACTAGGGACCACAAGACACTTTTTAAAAACAGCTGACTGAAATAACAGTTATGAATCAATGTTCATTTGTTTTGTAACCATGACGATAACTGCATAGGTAACTCTGTTAAGAATTAATTTGATACTGTTGTTGTGGTGTACAGTGTACATGACTACGTTATACACCTTTATAAGTTCTTAACCGATTTTCGTGTTCTGCGTCACAATGTTCTTAGAATAGGCTTCAAGTTAAAAGAAAGTCATTTAATTTGTCATTTTAAAAATTTCTTACGGCTTTTAAATATTAGGTAAATTTGACAACTTCTGCCATATTGGATTTATAATTCATGTGAATTTCTGACATTTATGATTGTAGTGGAAGGCTTTGGGTTTTAAGTGACCCGAAAAAAATTAAAATCGGTAAAGGAATCAAAAAGTTTATAAATAAATAAATACACCACATGTAATTACGACCCCCTTTATCCCAGAAGGCTCTTATAGGAGCCTTGTGCGGGAGGGGGCTACACATTTAAAGACAAGGGACACACATCCAATACTCGTGTATAATGAAAAAATCCCTCTCACAGTATTTTCCATTGCCACGACCGGGAATCGAACCCGGGACTTTAGGGTGAGAGGCAGGTACGCTACCATCTCGACCATCAGTTATAAAGGAAAATGAAAATTTCGATTTTTACTATGGCTGCCGAGACGTTTACAACACGTCTCTACATTTATTGGTGCAGCTCCGTAGTTTCTTGACCGATTTTTAAAAACTGCCCACCAAAATATTGCCAGAAGACCAGCCATGATCATAAAGCAAACCGTTTGTAAATACGGCATTTCAACAAAATTCCATCAGTTATTAAAAATTGCTCAAGTTTAAATACGTCAGCCTTGACATTTATGATCATTATATCAGTGTCTGATAGAGAATCATTTAGCTGGAGGCTTTAGCTGTCAAACGAGCCCAACAGGTTGAAAATCGATGAAAAAATAAAGAAGTTATGGGATAAAATGAAAATTCCGGTTATTTTTGGACCACCCGATATATTTATTGCAATATAAGGATTCGATTGCAATTTTTTGCATGAATGTTATTTCTTTAACTTCAAATAATATATTGTGACAAATATGTGTTTGTATACAGGGCGAGGCACAAATAAAATAGAGTAATTTTTAAAAAATCGATTTTTTTCTGCTCAAACCACAAAATATTACAAAAATCTATTAGGAATAAAATATAATTTTTTGATGTTACCGGAAGCAATAATTTGTATTTCATACAGGACGAGTCAAAAGTATGGCATCGCGAATGACCCATTCTAATGGGACTTCCTGTATATTATCATATTAAGTTGGACAAACCAGGTGTGTCTCCGGATGAGGTACCGCACTCTTGTAAACTTTCTTATATTTACTAAAAGTTATTCTTTATAAAAAGTTTTCCTTGCCATAGGAAGTCATAAGCAGTCGTCAAACTTAAGATAAATTATACAGGGTATTCTAAAAATTTGAAAATTTATGGACTTTTAAGTGAATTGCTTTTTTACATCTTTATTGAACATTTTATTTAGTGTTTCCAATTATTTAAAATACTTAATTTCAAAAAAATTACATTTCATTTAACTAAGTTGAGAACTATTCTACATGTAGACCTCCAAAAGTACACATTTCTCTAATCTTTTTTTAAATTCTTCGTATGCATTAGAGGTCACATCTTCATTTATGGTTGCAAGAGCTTCTACAATTTTTTGCTTTAATAAATCTACGTCGTCTTCGAAATCGTTGCGGCCGAAATACTCGAACTCGAATTGTAGAATGTGCTGGACATCCGTCTTGTTGAAAAATTATTCTTCTACGTTTTAAATTTTCATTGTCCAATTTCCAAAACAAAATTATTTAAAAGTTCTAAATAAGTATCTTGGGTCAAAATTCTATCAATAAAATAAGGACCGTTTATTCTATGATGCAATATGACGTTTTTAAACTTTCGACTGTTAGTGATAAATCGGAAAATTGGATTTTCCTGAGCCCAGTACCTACAATTTTGAGAGGAAACTATCCCATGGCCCATTAGTCTTAAAAGTAGATTCGTCCACGAATAAAATGTTTCGATAAATTAATGATCTATCTGCTAAAATTTTCTCACCCCGTTAAGCAAAAGTCCAAATGACGAGCATCATCTCCAACTTGAAGTTTGTGAATTAATTTAGGTTCGAATGCACGAAATAATAATAATAATAATAATAATAATAATAATAAAATGACTTTATTTCAGGCGGAGTCTAGCCTAAGCTATCCTCTGAATATGAGATTTGCTAATATCTAAATTTAACGACCATCTTGGGTGTTCTACAATCTACAGTCTAAAACTACACCGGTAGCAGCGTCATCTTCATTTAATTGTTTTTGTTTTTTTTCACATTTTTTACTTCCCCGGTGGTATCAAATTTATAAATTAATTTACATACTGTGAATCACTGTAACATCTGGATATTTCTCATTGAAAACTTCAATAGCGTATTTATAAGAAACATTTCCGATTCCATAACATTTGATCAAGTAAATTCGTTGTTCCAAGGTTAAGGCGCTTTTAGACAGTCATGCAAATTGTGCCAGTTGGCTTGTGTATGCAAATTTGCACAAATGTACTGAGTCGTTGTACATCTGTTTAGATGCTCATGCAATTTGCGCAACTGATTTGTGCATGCAAATTTGCACAAATGAACGTCGCTGTATTCATTTAACGTTCAGTCTACCTTACACAGTTAGTATATCAAGAGTGTTGATTTTTGACAAAACAAAAACGGGAAATTATGATAAGGAATTACTTTTTGCTACAGCTGTGGTTTGTGTTATATCAGACGTGCGACTGTCAAACATCGTTTACACGCTCATGCAAATACTTCAACCTCATATACGTACCCAACAACCTATACCAAGCCTGGTACATATCACCGGCTCTCAGAAGTCTAGGCTTCCTATTGTATTCAGAAGTGCGTATTTCACGTGACTGCGCGTAAAACAATTTATATACATTTTGCTAGAGGAGAGGGGTAACCTTATTTAATATTCACTTAATCATATATTTTCCAGTACTTGTAAAGCCACTTCATAGCGTCACCTTACCAAGCCCAACTGAGTTAATATATTACACTTATTTTGGGAAACCCTTATTTTCAACTCATAAGTGTTGAATGAAATTATTATAATAATAATTTGACCCAACATGGACAGAACTAAATTCAAAAAATCCAGATAAAAAAGGTAACCCACATAAATAAAATTTTCTGATATTAAAAAAAGTGCAAGTTAATGGTATATGCTTATTTAATTTTCCTATGAAACGAATATCTTGACAATTATTTAAATTATGAATAATATTTCCTGCACATATAAATAATAAAGCTTTAAATAAAGCATGAGTTAATAAATGAAAAAAAGCTAATTTATACTCTCCTAAAGCTAAAATCCTTATTATTAAACCTAATTGACTTAATGTTGATAAAGCAATAATTTTTTAAATCAAATTCAAAATTAGCCCCTAAACCTGATATAAATATAGTTAAACTTGCAATTAATAATAAAATTAATATTAAATTCGATGAAAAACAAAAATTAAAACGAATTAATAAATAAACCCCAGCTGTAACTAAAATTGAAGAATGAACTAAAGAAGAAACTGGAGTTGGAGCTGCTATAGCAGCAGGTAATCAAGAAGAAAAAGGAATTTGAGCTCTTTTAGTTATAGCAGCTAAAACTACCATATATGAAATTAATTTTATAGAAAAATCTTCTTTTATTAAATCCAAATAAAAAATAAAATTTCTTCTTCCATAATTTATTATTCAAGCAATAGATATAAGTAAAACAACATCTCCAATACGATTAGATAATGTTGATAATATCCCAGCATTAAAAGATTTAACATTTTGGCAATAAGTAGGTTAAAAATGAGAGTTCTGTGATCACCCCCCACTCCTCCCCCCACCCCAGACACGCCCCCTTCCCCCACCACTTTTGCACCCCCCACTCCTGACACGCCCCCTTCCCCACCACTTTAGCACCCCCCACTCCTACCCCCACTCCTGACACGCCCCCTGCCCCCACCACTTTGGCACCCCCACTCCGGACACACCTCCTGCCCCCACTACTTTGGCACCCCCCACTCCAGACACGCCCCATCACCTTGACCTTTCATGACCTTGACCTCTCATAACCTTGACCTCTCATAACCTTGACCTCTCATAACCTTGACCTCTCATAACCTTGACCTCTCATAACCTTGACCTCTCATAACCTTGACCTTGGATGACCTTGACCTCTTGTGAGCACCCCCACTCCAACCCTTCCCCCATCCCTCACTTTTGAACTAGTCCTTTAAAGTGAATGAAACAGTGCTTACTTGCTATTCAAAACCACACTATGCCCGTTTGTACATGGTTATGCGTCAGATGCAAAAGTGTACTAGAAGAATACAACTCAGAAAAAAATATCAAAGTGTACACCTACTGTGATAATTGTGAGCTACCCGGTAAAAGGGCGCCTGCTGCATAAACACTGTTGGTATATTGATTGGTATAGGATATCATGTCTCTTGAGGTGGGGTGTCCGAATTGTCTAATAATGGAGTTAGAAAACAAGCATATGAACGGAAAAAAATTGTGTGATTTTACTGAGGAAGAACTAAGGAAGTTTCCACTGCAATATTTGATTGCAAGAGTTGATCCAGTTGAACTATTATATGCATGGCCTAAATTACCGATGGAGTACACAGACAAGTTTGAATTACAAATTCAATTACCATGCTTTGGACATTACAACCGTCCCGAATGGCACACCCATATAGATGGTCCTCCAGCTCGACAGTCCAAATGCCACGTCTGTAAATGGGGACTACAAAAATGTGGTTTATTTTAAGTTATGAATTATAATCATTTTAATAAAACAATAATTACAAATGAATATGTCTTTCTTTTAAATACGAGTATCAAATCAACACTGTAATACGAAAGAAGTAAGGTTGACAATGCAGATATCTTTATCTCTACTCGAGGTCATATGTTGACAATGCAATTATTCTTATCACAAAGCAGTGAACTTGAACTGATTATTTCAGAACACATTTTGCTTAAATTATTTATTTTAAATAGGCAAACATCATTCCTGATTCAGATATTATTATTTTTAAAAAACCTTACCTTACGTAATACGGTTAATTATATTTGTTAAGTTGAAAAAAAACGCACACATTTTATATAAGGCATTTATTTTTTAAATTGACAATAGTAATATTAAAACTAAAAGAAGAACTTAGCAACTTGAATATCTAATCTAATCAACTTTTCTGTGAGCGTAGTAAGTATCTATGGTTATAATATAAACATTAAAATTGTGTAATTTCACGAATTACACAAGAGAAAGACTATTTAGCATTGAGAAAGGAAACAGACTAAGTTTCCGAAACGTCTGCAAAACATAATTGTTTTTATTTTATTTTAATTATATTTTATGTCAGAAAACCAACCTTTAACTGTTCCTTTGACGTAAAGTCACAGGCGTAAAGGTTATTTTTTAAATAATCCAAATATTTTTCAGATTATCAGATTAATGTTCAGAAGTGTGGCCGTAAATCCCAAATAAGAACAGAAAGAAAATACAGAAAGATGCCACAAATAACTTTTAGACAATATTAATACATATATACAGAGGTAAGAATTTAAAAAGCACAAAATCACTCATTTTTGCGATGGAAAGAGTTCAAAAAGATATTTCATATTGTCCACATCTTTGTTAGCTTTTTCTTCTGCTTTATCTAACTCTGCAATCATTGCGGCGGTTTTTTCTTGTTGCTGTTTTAGGCGTCGTTTTTCCTTAGAGATGAAGGATTTTCGGCGTAACAGTCTTGCAGTACACCTCCCTGATTCAATGAGTAAGGAGCGCCTCACAGCAAGAACAAAAGAGTTTTTGGCCTGTTCCGTTTTCATGTCATCAACGGCACACTTGCTCTTAATTTTGGCAATAATACTGCCGAATAAATAGTCTTCCTCCGATTCCGTAGTCGCGTCAGATTCTCGTTGTGTTTCGGGGGTTGGAACAGCGTTCAAAGTGGGTGTTGGAACAGCGTTCAAAGGGCGCAGCTCCGAAAAGCTACCCTTTGTCACCAAAATATCGGAGTCCGTAGAAAGCACGGATTCAGTAGCGATCATCGCATTCATCCGCTCGACCACTCTACTCTCGAATGAGAGATTGCGATTTAACTCTTCAGGAGTCAAGCTCCAAAGGCATTTTTGTGGAGATTGTTCACACATTTCACCACTGACTTGACTAACGAATGCAGAGAAATAAAGACGAGAACTGGTTTATTTTACGACAATAATACTTTAAATACATATTCAAATGGCTGAAACTGCAAGTGCCAGTAACGGCTAAATTGCATAAAAATTGTTGACTGTGCAAGCGATAACGTTATCTGCTGCGTTAGTCAGCTTGAAAGAAACTGCAAGTCAGCTTGAAAGAAACTGCAAGTCAGCAAGTGGAAATAAACTGAGCAATAAAATATTACCCAACGGACCCATATCTCACCTTCCCCCACCACCAGTAACCTTGACCTCGGGTGACCTTGACCTTGAATGACCTTGACCTTGGATGACATTGACCTTGGATGACCTTGACCTTGGATGACCTGACCTCGGATGACCTTGACCTTGGATGACCTTGACCTTGGATGACCTTGACCTTGGATGACCTTGACCTTGGCCTTGAATGACCTTGACCTTGGATGACCTTGACCTTGGATGACCTTGACCTTGGATGACCTTGACCTTACCCCATCGGTCAAACATTGATAGCAATGACTAAAGACGTTATTGTTCTTAATGAGATTGTAATATAGTACTGTTAATACGTAGAAAAGAATGTGATTACATGTGGAAATTTTATGCATAGTCAAGTACTAGAATAATGATGACACAGAATTTGCTAATTCATCAGATTAAGTGTTGAACTTGCAAGTGCAATGAACTGTATGCATTAATTATTACGTGTATGCGAGTTTACAATCTGCATCAACAGTAAAACCGTAATATTTTCGTTTGAGCTGTGTAAAAGGTTTGCTAAATGGAGAATTAATTCATCGGATTAATAAGTGCTGAACTTGGGAAGTATAATAAACTACATGCATTAATTATTACGTGCACGTTAGTTTACTATCTACGTCATCAGTGAAACCGCAATCTTTTCTTCTGAGCGTATAAAAAGAAATTGATTAGGGTTAGACTTTCATTGAAGGATTTGCAAGCTGGACAATGGAGTGTCCTAAGTGTCAAACACGGTTTTCTGCAAAAAGGAGTTTATCACGTCATCTTCGTGCAAGTTGTGTATACAGACAAATTAGTGAACGTAATCCACCAAAAAAAATTAAACTAAATAATTCACATAATAGAAATGATAAATTAATAAATCAGCCTGGTACTTCTTCGAGCATAGAGTTTCCTACAAATGAGGTTATTTGTCCAGGGTGTTCTGAAAAAATACCGAAATCTAAATTAGCGGGTCATTTGAGAAGTTCTACACACAAAAAAGTGATTGATAGCTCTGGTGATGGGATAGAAAAGTTGCAAAGTGCATTTAAGAATCGAATTGCGAGTTACCGATTTTCTTCAAAGAAACATTATACCGATATTCCTCAGTTTTTCGAAGACATAAGGAGAAAAGTTTTCACAGTGATTGAGGAATATGTTCAAAAATTCTTCAGCTTAAAAATTAATGTGGAATTATTTGGTCTATATGTCATAGAGGAAAAACAATTATCTGACATAAAATCGTTCAATACCATTAATCGAATTATAACACACTCAACTGATTTGATGAATGTATATAATGATTTTAAAGAGGAGATTCAGGAGAAAGCATTAACTTTTCAGGAGCGAGATTCAGGTATGCTAATATTCATATCTATTGTAATGTAGACTCAGCTGTTAAAAAATTGTACATTAATGCCAAATAATTTTTAGGATGGGCTATAAAGCATCTTAATTTTCTTGAAGTCAATATTAACAAGTACAACCCGCTATTTGCATCATCATACATTAAATTGCCAAAACAAATAGAAAACAAAAAAGCTGTTTTAAATATTCAAAATACGGATGAAATGTGTATGGCTTGGAGCGTAATGGCTGCAATATTTCCAGCTAATGGGAATCCAGTGCTAACGTCATCCTATCCACACTACTCTACATTGCTGAATTTTGAAGGTATTGACTTCCCAGTTAAATTGAAAGATATACATAAATTTGAAAAGTTAAATAATATTTCTATAAACGTATTCGGGGTGAATAATCAATTCAAAGATGGTAAAATGGTCAGTGAGATTGTAGGCCCTTTATATTTTACACCCAGTCGTCAAAATACACATGTAAACTTGTTACTAGTTACGGATGCTGAAGGGAATAGTCATTATACTCTTATTAAGGATTTGTCGCGACTAATATCTAGCCAAAAATCTAAACATCACGGTCAAAATTATATTTGTAATGGTTGTCTTCAATTTTTTAGATCTCCTGAGAAATTATGCGATCATGAAAGATATGACTGTAATCATGTATGTACGGTATTACCAAAACCTGATCCACAAATTAATAAATGTGGTGAAACAATTGCAGGAAATATATTAAAATTTGTTAACATTGAGAAACAGTTACCGATTCCATTCGTGATATATGCGGTCTTTGAAAGTTTATTAAAACCAATTCACCACAATGAACCTTGCGATAGTGAATCTTTCACAGTTAAAACATATGAACATGAGCCGTATTAATTTTGTTTTTATATAAAATGCAATTTTGATGACAGACTTTCAAAACTTGAATATTATCGAGGCATTGATGCCGCTGGCGTTTTTACTAAACGATTAGAAGAAAATGTTTTAGAACTATATAGCAGTCACTTGAAAACTATTATCGAAATGAAACCATTAACTGAACAAGAGCAACAATTTTTCAATGATAGTCCCTTATGTCATATTTGTGATAAGCCTTTTGATGCAGATGAGGTAAAAGTTCACGATCACTGCCACCTTACAGGCAATTTTCGAGGACCTGCGCACTCTACGTGTAATTTACAATTCAAAGTACCTACATATATACCCGTGTTTTTCCATAATTTAACTAATTATGACTCGCATCTATTCATAAAAAAACTAGCCTTAAAGAAAGAGAAAATACAGGTTGTAGCACAAACCAAAGAAAAATACATTACATTTTCCAAATTCATTTTAGTAGATAAGTCTGACGATAAAATACCGAAGAATATTTATATGAAATTAAGGTTTGTGGACTCGTTTCGATTTTTACCAGCTTCTTTAGATAAACTAAGTCAAACGTTAGAACCACATCAATGCCTCGAGGTTAAAAAATTTTACAATGATGAAGCACAATTCAATTTGTTAAGACGCAAAGGTGTCTTTCCATATTCTTACGTGGATTCGGTAGAAAAACTGGATGAGACTGAATTACCATCACAGGAACAGTTTTTTAATATTTTGAGTGGTGAATCAATTTCTCAGGAAGATTATAATCGCGCTTGCGATGTGTGGCTAAATTTTAACTGTCAAACTCTCGGTGAATACTCTGATATTTACTTAGTGTCTGATGTTTTAATACTAGCCGACATTTTTGAAAATTTTAGACAGATCTGCCTACATACATATAAATTAGATCCCGCACAATATTTAACGGCACCAGTTGGGATGCCATGTTACGAAAAACTCGTGTCGAACTCCAACTCTTAACTGATATTGATCAGTTGCATTTCTTTAGAAAAGGTATACGTGGTGGTGTAAGTCAATGTAGTAATAGGAAAGCTATATCAAACAATCCATTCATTGAAAATTATAATCCATCAGAACCGACGTCATATATATTATACTTAGACGCAACCAATTTGTACGGTTGTTCAATGAGTCAATATCTACCTAAAGGTGATTTTAGATGGCTAGAGGAGTATGAAATTGATAACTTTGATTGCACCACAATAAGTGACGAGTCTCCAAAAGGTTATGTATTAGAAGTCGATTTAGAATACCCACAATATTTGCATGATAAACATAATGATTTACCGTTTTGTCCTGAAAACATCATACCCCCTGACTCAAAAGATCCAAAATTGATTCTTAATTTGCAAGATAAACAAAGATATATTATTCATTATCGAAATTTAAAGCAATGTTTGGAACACGGATTAATACTCACAAAAATACATACATACATACAAAAATACAAGTCATTGAATTTTCACAGTCTGCGTGGTTGAAACCCTATATTGATATGAATACTAGACTTAGAAATGCTTCTAGAAATGCATTTGAACGAGATCTTTACAAATTTATAATAAATTCTATTTTTGGAAAGACAATGGAAAATGTAGATAAAAGAGTTGATGTGAGGTTAATGTCACATTGGGAAAATAGAATAGGTAGCGTAGGTGCTGAACAGCTTATTGCACAACCAAATTTCAAATCTTGTTCAGTATTTACGGAAAATTTAGTTGCAGTTCAAATGACCCCTTTAAAAGTTTGTTACGATAAGCCACTTTACATAGGTTTCACCATTTTAGATATATCTAAAACTGTAATGTATAACTTTTTTTATAATTTTATAAAGAAAAAATATAACGATAAAGCTTCTCTCTGTTACACTGACACCGACTCATTAATTTTAGAAATTCATACTAATAATGTTTATGATGATATTAAAGAAAATATTGAACTTTTTGACACATCAAATTATTCTTATCCTAATGTGCATAATATTCCAGAAACTCAGTCGGTCATAGGCAAATTAAAAGACGAGTATGCAGGTATTCCAGTAGAAAGCTTTTTCGGCACTGGTGCGAAAGCATACTGCGTTAAAGCAAATGATGTAACAAAGAAAGCCAAAGGCATATCAAAAAGTGTTGTAAAAAAGCAATTACACTTAATAAATAATAAATAAATACACCACATGTAATTACGACCCCCTTTATCCCAGAAGGCTGAGCCTTGTGCGGGAGGGGGCTACACATTTAAAGACAAGGGACACACATCCAATATCCGTGTATAATGGAAAAATCCCTCTCACAGTATTTTCCATTGCCACGACCGGGATTCGAACCCGGGACTTTTGGGTGAGAGGCAGGTACTCTACCATCTCGACCATCAGTCATACATACTTGATTGACTACAAACACATTGTAGAAGACGGTGGATTAATATACCGTAAAATGTATGTATTCTCTTCACATCTTCATACGATATATACTGAACTAAAAAACAAAGTTGCACTCTCAGCACGAGATGATAAGCGATATGTTATACCTGGGAGTACAAAAACTTTAGCGTGGGGTCATTACTCCATCAATAATGCACACAATGAAGCTGATCATAATACCAATGATAATTTAACATGTCTTTTGTCACTAGCTGACAAAATAATTGAAATGGAAAATCAAGGTTTTGAATTTGATGAGAGTTTATTATAACCTTTTATAATTGTGTCAAACCATATGTTGTATAATGTTCATTTAATAAAATATTTATTATTTTAATCTGTGTTTTTTTAATAATTATTATGTACTGTCACAAATTAGCAAATATGGATTTCAAGAATCGGGGAAGGAAGTAAGGGGAGGATGCATATAAACAATGATAAATAATGAAACAACAGTTTTAGTGTTAAATAAGTTTTATTGGTGATTTTGCAATAATTCATAAGCCAATAGGCACAATGTTTTTGGTTGAGTGACAATAGGTTGAATAAGCCTTTTATTATATTTTTGTTGGCGAGAGCAACTTTCAAATGTCACAGGACCAAAGTCACAATTCATAAATAAAGCACTTTTTAAATGTACAGCCTTTCTAACTAAAACACAATCAAAACAATGCAACAAATTAAAAATTTGAAGTCTCAAAGGTTGTTCCACTGTTATATTAATAAATTCTATCACTTGTATGTTATATTTCCTGTGATTGAACACGTTAAAAACCTCATTGTTGTAGCGTGATGGTGAATTGCGTTGCCATTCAGATTGAACACATGTTTGACTAAATTCGTTATTAAAGTAAAATACATCTATGTCTTGAAATGTGTTTGTTAAATTCAACAGGTAACTTATAAAACCACCAGCTATTACCCAGCGTTGTCCAGGTAAACTTTTCAAAACTTCATATACGTCAGGGAATTGTTCTTTTATTTGTTACACCAATTTATAGTTCGATGTGTAATAACTTAATATTGGATCTATAAGCATCTTTCTTAATTAACAATAGAGTTCTACGTATGTTTTCTTCTGCGTTACTGCTGTTTACGTATACACATCACCTTATATACTATTTCAGGTTAGGTGTAGTTTTGTTGAGCTTGCGATAAACTCACAAAGTGCTGATTATTAAAATGTTCACTTGATAAGGATTAGCTGACTGTGTAATTGTTATCGTACCCAGGAGAAGCAGTAGAAGTAGTTTTAAGCAAAAGATCCCAATTAGACATAAGCACACAAGCTAAGGCTTGAATGGTGTATATGGAACATCTGTTCCATGTACACCATTTTTTTATCAAAATTATCTCGAATTTCACTTCAGTTCCTAAACACCAAAATTCCTTCTTTTTGCCTGGTATGCATGAATCCATGCATATCAGGATTTTTTATAAAATTTTAAAGACGATTTTCAGTACACTTTCCAAAATTCCCTTTATCTTTTTCGGCCCATATCTCATGTTTGAACGAACGCATCCAGGCACGATGCAGCATGTAGAGACGACCAAGGACATGCATTGTCCTCAGCCAGTACCGATTCCTCGGAGGACGGACTGCGCCACAACAATGATCATAGCGCAGATGATCATTGTCATAAGCCGGTCTAACGGATCACAGGAATACTCCACAAAGGCGCGAGAGTGAATCTACCGTAGATCGGTAGCTCTTGATCTGATCTATCATAGACTGATCCACCTTCGTGGTCGCACTGATCTACGGACCCATAGGTTCACTCTACCCTCGCGTTCTGGAATTCCTAGTGAGTCCGTGACCTACGGCTTCCAAGGATGGTTGAGCTGGCCTCGCCTACCCATTGGTCATCGTCTCTACCGGGATCGTGTCTGATAGCACCATTTTGAAATTTTAGGAACTGTATCAAAAAGTGAAATTGCGGAATTTTGCGACGCCACGTGGCGACGTGAAGTGGTCTCGGGTCTTTTCCATATCTATAGTGGGAGACCTCCCAATGATCTCGCAAAATGGAAATAAGGTATTTTTGATTAAATCAAGCCAGGATAAGCCTCATTGCGGTACGCACGGGTACCGGGGCACTTCTCCATTATTACCAGGTGACCGCCTTGTGAGATAGCATTCGAAGAGATTTCCCTTTTCTGAAATATCCACAGACGTCTAACGGCATATACCCCTTTTTGAGAATATTACCTTAAATTTTTAGTCTATAATTCTAACAGTAAATCTATAAAACCCACTCACTAAATTGCCAGTCACGTCCATGTAATAATTCTCTTTCGGCAATCGATCACTCGCCTTTAAGCGCGGCCGTCGCGGTCGCTGACCCCTTGTCGTGGTTATGGTGGCAGACCTTGCTAGGTGAGGCTCTATATGTACTATGGTGATTGATTAATATATACCCTTATTTATTATCCATGTCTTCTTATTGCGTTCTAGTATTAGTCTAGTATCTGTGTTGACCCCATAGCTTACGACCCTCGCAATTGCGTCGGTTTGACCATTCGGCTGAGCCAAAGAAGAGTGAACGAGCAAGACCTGTCTGGGCAGGTGTCAGAAGTGAATTGTGTATTGTGCAAAGTGTTTAGCTAGTGTTGTATCTTTAGTTCAGGACGTTGCGAAGCCTGTATACGAGGAAGCATTCATTGTCGACAGTTGCCGTTAATCTATCGATTTCGAGACTTCGATATATTAAGGGTTTGCCACGACCTGCGTTGAATTCAACGGCCAAGAGTTAAATCAGATGTGGTGACAGCGGTTGGTTGACTTAATACGAATATCGGTCGTTCCCTCCCACTATCACTGGTTATAACGAATGGTTAACTAACCTTGACACAGCCTTAGCAAATTAGTTTAGTTATTAAACGTTGATATGGCGCCCAACGTGGGGCTGTGCTTCGGTTGACCTCATCCCTTGCATGAATCGTAGTCATGAACGACAATCCTTTGATATCTTTGACCCCTAGTGGCTTCTACGAGCAAGAGACCGGGTTGATGGAAGATTCCTCCGTAGTGCCGGAGCGGCAGCCGGAACTGATCAGTAATGTTTCTCCCTCGTTGAGGTCCCCTGATAATCCTCCATCAATGGAAGATCTATTCGCCAAGATGGCACAAACTTTCGTAAACGCTATGCAGGACGCAGCACAGTGCACAACTTCAACGTATGACCGACCACGTAGTCCTAACGTGGAATATCATGGCTTAGACCATGAGAGTCCCGAAACTTTCATCCGAAATTTCGAGGACTATTGCCACAGAGCAAGAATTAATAACAGTACAGACCGATTCCATTTAATAACTGAGCAACTAAAAGGAGAAGCCCGAAAATGGTTTGATCAATATCGAACTCTCATTACTTCGTACGAAGTATTCATTGAACGTTTTCGCAATAGATTTGATTCAGGCGATATCTACACTCAAGCAATCACAAAGCTTTATGGCGAAATGCAGCGTGCAGGTGATTCATCAGCGATATTCATTACCAAGAAAATATGTCTTTTTAATAGGGTCGACCCCTTCATACCGGAAGTTCTGAAGGCCAGTATCATACTGGACCAACTCAGACCGGAGATACGTTCTCGCTTACGCGGAACACATATTTTTAACACTGAGTCACTTGTATCGATAGCATCTAGGGTAGGAGAGATATAACTGATGAAGGATCTGCGGCGCGTTCAAATGAAAATAAATCATAAAATCATATACACAAAATTATAATCAACCATCTTCTGGCAACTCCTATAATGGCCGTGTTTGGCATACTTCCCAAAGTGAGAATAACAATATAGACGTTGAGCCAGACCCCTAAAAATCTTGTTTCAGGCTCATCTTTCCAGAGTAAGGTTATCATACGTCATTCGATTCCTTTTTGGACCAGGAATCGAATAGTGCATGATAGCCTTCTGGATTTGGCAGCTTAAGGCCGTCATACTGAAGAAAAGGCCGCCATTTTGGTATTTTTTACGTTCTTAGCGTTTATTTCAATTTGGGTCATTCTGGCAGAAAAAACTAAGGTTACCAAATTTGTAGAGCGTCAAATTTTCTTTACAATGAATAAATAAAAGTCGGTAAACATTTTATCGTTAGGCCGCCATATAAAAAAAATGGCGGACACATAATTTTTTTTGTCGTTTTCTGCAATTTTAATAGTTTTATGATCATTTTATAAAAATATAAATTTCAAAAACTATTAGAGCCTACTTTTATTTTTTTATTAAAGTTATTTTTGTGCACTAAAATAGGTTTAATTTTGGCGCTATTTTTAAATCTATTTAATATTAAAAAATTTCTTTTAGGTTTTATTAAAAATGGGTTATGTACCTACTACCTCAAAAAAATTTAATATATGTATGTACATAGAAAAAAAAATTGTATACTTCCAAGCAAGGTTGTAAGCTTACATAAACAAACTATACAATTTTTTATTTATGGTGTACTATGGCATTCAAAATTATTTTCAACAGTAAAAAACGTTTTTCTACTAACTTTTTTTATTACAGGAACACAAGTGTTATTTTAAAAAAACTTATGTTTAAAGTGAATTGTGACGTTAAAGAAAAGTTAAAAGCGTGACTTATAGTAAACATTCAGTTAGTGATATTCCTGGAACATGCCTTAGCTGGGTGTGACACTGTTAGGGCTTTTGCGGGAAAGGAAAAATTAAAGGCTTTTAAAAATTTGGAACAATCAAATGATTTTCTGCAATATTTTATTTCTTTAGGTTCCACTTCGGAGGTGGCCGTAGATACAAAAAATGGTGTTGAGGCATTGTATGTCGTCTGTATAGATATTCGAGATTAGATATTCCTTATTTACAGCCAAAAAAGGTTTGATAGACTCTTGTAATTTGCCACCATGTCAGAATGCCTTATACAGGGATCGGCAAAATAGATTTTACAATTTAAAATTGCCCTAAATTCAATACTATACATTTTTTAAACTTAAGAAGTTTCCATCCATTAAATAAGGCATGCTTTGGAGTTTGTTTGACAGTAGTCAAAATGAATGATTACCGTACAGACCAATGAATTTTTTGTGTTGAAGATTTTATCAAAAATAATAGTACTATTCAAGTGCAACGTGATTTTAAAAGAACTTTTGGCGTGGGAAATGTTTTATCGCGTCCTACAATTATGTGTTGGATCAGAAAATGGTGAACTGGAAGATTCGTTGTCAACGCTAAACATTCAGGTCGTCAGCGATCAGTAAACACAAAAAAATCAAAAGATGTAAGTTTAACTACCTCAAGAGAACTCCCTTTACGTCTAATCTCAAGTCGTGGTGACATAAATTGGCCTGCCAGATCACCAGATTTGACTGCACTTGATTATTTTTTGTGCGGTTTTCTCAAAAGTCGGGTATTTCGGCCAAGGGCACGAAACATCGACTAATTAAAAGAGCGATTCGCGACGAAATTCATGGAATTCCTGGCGCGGTGTTAAGAGCTGTAATGAGTAATTTCGTTCGTTGGTCGGTTAGAAGAGTGTATGGAGAGGAAGGGAGCTACTTAACCTACATACATTTTCTTAAAAATAACTCCCACTCTTTATCTTTGTAAAATTCTTTGTTACATGTTGATACCTCCATACATAAAATGTTTAATTCCAGTTGGAATTATAAAGTGAATTCTGCAGATCCAATATTTTGACAACTGTCAAGAAATTCCAAAGCATGCTTTATTTAACGGATAGATACGTCTTACGTTTAAAACATGTTTATTTATTTTAGAGCAACTTCAAATTTTAAAGTCTATTGTGCCGATCCCTGTATAAACACATTATTCGTGCAAATTAAAAATCTTTTATATGGAAAATGTCAGTCAGATCTTCCAAAGCCAGAAAACCATGGCTGGATTAAAAAAAATGATTATGGAAAAATTGCCCTGGATCTAGACTGGATGGATTGTTCCCCAGCCCCTGATTCAGTTTTGGAGTTTATGTCCTGGTGCATTAAAAGCATGTATACCGACGTCTTGTTCATGCATAAAGAACAATTTACAATGCACTGACATGTCATTGTGTCGGCTTAAAAACTGCACAAACACCCCATCTCAGGAAGAAGAAAACTACGACCTGTTTGAGGAAGATAGTTCGGATGAGGATTAGTTTTGTTTATAAGTTGTTATTTTTTTGTTTTTTTTTTATATATTTTAAATAAGTTTTAAATTTGACAACTTTTGCTTGCACCTACCATAATACTAACTTTAGTATGTAGGAGGTGGGGATAAAAAGTTATCAAAAAATTTTCTAATAAAAAAATGTTGTCTTTTGGTTTTGTTTTCTTTATTTTATTGTAAATCATCTTACAAGCATTAAAATTGCAGAAAGCGACAAAAAAAATTATATGTCCGCCATTTTTATTATATGGCGGCCTAACGGTAAAATGTTTAGCAACTTTTATTTATTCATTGTAAAGAAAATTTGACGCTCCACAAATTTGGTAACTTTAGTTTTTTCTGTCAGAGTGACCCAAGTTGAAATAATCGCTAAAAACGTAAAAAAACACCAAAATGGCGGCCTTTTTTTCAGTATGGCGGCCTTAAGCTGCCAAATCCAGAAGGCTATCATACACCATTCGATTCCTGGTCCAAAAAGGAATCGAATGACGTATGATAACCTTACTCTGGAAAGATGAGAATGGTCGGCACCTTGGCTCAACGTCTAATAGAGACACTCAAGACGTCAGGAACCGACAAGTCCATTTCCAAGAGCAGGCAACCTCTAGCAATCAAAACCGTCCAAATTCCAACAACCAGAAAATTCCTCCTACACCATGTCGATTCTGTCCTGATGTCCAATGGCACTACCATTCCGATTGTCCAAACAATCCTTATAAGAGACGACAACAGGGAAACTTCTCAGGGGTTCGAGAACAGGGCAATTCCCGCAATCCCCCTCCAGTCGGCCCTACGAGTACGCCTCGTCGTCAATAGACCAATCCCAAACTATAAACCCATTTGACCTCTTACCTGACCTGACGTCAGAATACCCAGAATATGCCAAAGACCCTGCCAACTTTCAACCTATAATCCTATCAGAAGCCATTAACCATTTATCAAATTTTTATCCTTTGCCTCGAATCAAAATTATCGTTAATAATAAACTTGTGTTCGCACTTCTTGATACCGGTGCTACAAGGAATATCATTCATCCGCAATTTCTCTCATCGATGAATAATCTATCAGATCCTCAAACTTTCGCTCTTGCTTGTGGCGATCAAGTTATTGATTCGCAAGGCACTACTTCTCTAGACATCTTTATATCGGATGTTCGTTTCCATGTTATCGAAGAACTGAACGAAGGAATCATATTAGGAGCTCCATTCCTTTATTCTCAACATGTCGTATTTGACTATCATAGGAAATGTGTGTATGTGGGAATAGACAGACGTATAACCGTGTTCTGGAATCAGGCAACAGATAGAGCATCTAATGAAGAATTGCCGGAAACCCTAAAAATTTCTAACTCCATTTTCAATTCACTTTTCAAAGAATTTTCTGATCTATTTACGGTGGAATTGACTCAAGCAACCACCGTAAGTGTTAAACACAAAATTATCGTTAAGGACCATCGTCCATTCAATGTAAAGCCATATCCCATGTCGCCTAGTAAAAAGAAGATCATGTATGATCAAATAGAGGAAATGTTAAAAGCCGGTGTTATTGAATCAAGCACATCACCATATAGTTCACCCCCAGTCATCATTGAGAGACAAGATAAGAAACCGCGTTTCTGTATCGACTATCGTAGATTAAACGAAGTCACGCTTGACGAAGCCTCTGTTTTACCAAAAATCTATGAAAGTATCAAGGACCTGGGGAAAGCTACAGTATTTACTGTACTTGATTTGAAGAGCGGATATTGGCAAATTCCTTTAGATGATTCATCCAAAATTTACACAGCGTTTACTACTCATGATGGAGCTGCCTATCAATTCAATGTTATGCCGTTCGGCTTGAAGACTGCCCCGTGCACATTCCAAAAATTCATGGCCAAAGATGTCCTAACAGGATATTTGCACCATTTATGTAAAGTCTATTTAGACGACATCATCATTTATAGTGAAGATTTGGAAGGACATGTGGAGCACCTCAGGTTGATATTTGAACGATTAAGGCTACATAACTTGAAGGTTTCTCCTGATAAGTGTGTAATCGCTACTAATGAGATTACCTATCTTGGACATCAGATTACTTTAGATACCACTAGACCACTTGATAAACATAAATTGCAGCTTCAGAACTATCCTGTTCCTAACAATAAACGACAACTTCAGAGTTTTCTCGGTCTATGCAACTGGGTAAGAGAATACATCCCTAATGCAGCCCTCATTACCAAGCCGCTAACCAGACTACTCTCGAATGACGTCCGATATAAATGGACAAAGGAGGCCCAGAACGCATTTATGAATATTAAGCAGATCTTAGCAGAACCCTTGGAACTTCATAGACCAGATTTGGACAAAACTTTTATTCTTCAGACGGATGCTAGTCTACTAGGCATGGCAGCAGTTTTATATCAGTTCGGCGATGGAGGTGAAAGACATATTATATCTTATGCGAGTCATACCTTGTCTCCTACAGAGAGAAAAATCACATAAACGAGCTAGAATGTCTAAGTGTGGTTACTTACGTTAAGCGATATAAGATTTACTTAGCAGACAAACCTTTCATCGTCCGAACTGATAATAGGGCTCTCCTATGGTTGGATAAGCACCGAGATGGGAAAACGAAGTTTACAAGATGGTCGTTGTTGTTGCAAGAATATTCTTTTAAAATTGAACACTGTCCAGGCAAAGAAAATCTTTTGGCCGATTATCTCAGTAGGAATCCTCAAAATTCAAGTTTGGAGCATCTCGATGAAGAGCGAATGTTTCCGCCTAAATTCAAATCAAAAGAAAATATTTTGGCTATCACCCATTTGGAACTTTATCAATCAATTATCGAAAGTCAACAGGATTCTACGAACATCAGGGAGAAAGTTAGTCGTTGGATTGAACTCAGTCAACGAACTATAAATGAGAGATCGGTTAAAGATCAGAAATTTTACTCAACTCATCAAGTGAGAAATGGCATACTTATGAGATTGATTTCAGACAAAATTTATTTAGTGGTTCCTAAACGTAAGATCAAAGAAACTATTTCACATTTTCACGACAAGACTGGTGTCGGCCATCCAGGAAGAGATGAAACCTTTCGGACCATATCTAGAACTTATTATTTTAACAACATGTCCAGGCTAGTAGGCCAATATATTCAAAATTGTTTAGTGTGCAAATCTGTTAAAGGACGACAAGTGCAGCCGGAAGCCCCATTACGGTGTCATGAACCTCAATACCCTTTTGAGGTGATCAGTATGGATATCTTGGGACCATACAAACGCGCTAAGGACACTGGTAATCGATTTATAGTCATAACGGTCGATTTATTTACCAAGTGGACCGAAGCGCAAGCTTTCGTAAAGGTGAATGGTGAAACTTTAGTTCGATTTCTGGAGGAGCACTGGATATCTCGGTTTGGCTTGCCGAAGACTATCATATCAGATCAAGGAGGACATTTCCAAAGTGGATGGTATACTCAGTTTAGTAAACGCAACCATATTCAAAATTTCTATACGCCCATTTATCATCAACAAGCAAATCCAATAGAAAGACAGGTGCAAGAAACCAAGAAAATTTTAAAATCTCTTATGTTCAATCAGGCAACAGACACATGGGATTTGTACATTGTACAAATGCTTTACAATTTAGGAACACGTAGGAACGCTTCCACAGGATATACCCCAAGCTTTGCAGTTCTAGGCTACGAACTAGCAGAAGCAGGCGACTGGCAGATAGAAAGCTATTTTCAAGAAAGGCAACCCACATTAACCAGACCAGCTATCGTTCAAAATATAAGTCAAAATTCACAGCAGTATAGACAAAAATACGCCCCTAAGGAAGCAGTCACTCCTATCGTTTTAAAAGTTGGAGACAGAGTTATGGCTAAAAATATGCGGAAAGACAAATAGGCCTTCGTGGACTGGGCCACATAGGGTGACAGAGAAAGTGTCAAATGAGGTTTATATTATCCAGAAAGACCAACATCTATCCCGCTTACATGTGAACGATCTGAGACTTGTGAAACCAACGGAGGAAGTAGGATTCGCATCCAGTGAAGACGATTCCGATGACTCTTCAGTGGGCGATCCGCACGATGGACCAGAGCATTCCAATGATCCAATTCCCGTCCAAGTCCCAATTCATACCCCTAATACAGCCAGCGTAGCTGTCTCGAATGTAAGAAGGCATCCTGCGTCGAAGCAGACAAAGGGTAGCGTTTCCGAAGGGCCGGAAATCAGTTCGCAAGCAGCTTCGCATGCTGATATTTCCATTCATGATCCAGATCCTTCCACACTAGTACATGACCAAAATTCTATTCGAACCAATGATTCCAAGCAAACCACTGACCAGACTATTCCGCTTACAGAGGGTTCCTCTGAAGCAAATATCCTTTCTGAAAATATTCCACAAAATTCCTGTAATCCTTTCAATCTCGAGAGAGAGCGAAGACTCATAATTCCTTTGACAAATGTTAAACTCCCAAACTCAAGTTATTTTCCAAAAGACGTTCCGTAGAGAAGTCTCTCCTCCCGCTGTCCACACGCGAGGAGAAAATAAGAATGATGAGATTATGTCCAGAAATTTTAAAGCCCAAATTCATAGTCGGATACTGCGGTATCCTTTGTTTCAATTTTAACTAATACGTACTGATTTATGTTCACAGCCTGAACATAAATAGATGCATGCTGATCCTATCCTGAGATCCAAACCATAAATTCCCAATGCAATGATCCACTAGTCCCAATGGTATGTTGGCAGATTCCAGACGAACGAGCCAAGCAGTGGAGTGCAGCATTCTCCAAGAGGATGGACTCCCAAGACAGAAGACGAAGACGAAGACAGAAGACGAAGAACGAAGAACAAGACAGAATATTCAGAAAACAGTGCATAAAGACACTATCATGTTTTCCAAATATGTTCATTCGATAATTATGTTAAGTCCACTTTTGACCAATTATTCTATAAATTACCAATGTTATGATCCATTCTACTTTTAAAACCTATGAGGCCAATAATTTTATAAATTCCAATGTTAATGTCCAACTACCTTTCGGCCAAGAATTGTATAAATTATCCTAAGTGTTATATCTATGTAAACCATACCACCACCACCATATTCCCACAAGAGTTGTTAATAAATCCTATAATCCATATATCCATTCCTTTTATTTATTTCCTGATGGAAGTAATTAATTTTAAAATATTATTAAGTAATTTAAGCAGTGACACAGTGTAATAGTGATCGATTCCGAAAGACGAATTTTCCAAAGGAGGGGAGTGTTATCGTACCCAGGAGAAGCAGTAGAAGTAGTTTTAAGCAAAAGATCCCAATTAGACATAAGCACACAAGCTAAGGCTTGAATGGTGTATATGGAACATCTGTTCCATGTACACCATTTTTTTATCAAAATTATCTCGAATTTCACTTCAGTTCCTAAACACCAAAATTCCTTCTTTTTGCCTGGTATGCATGAATCCATGCATATCAGGATTTTTTATAAAATTTTAAAGACGATTTTCAGTACACTTTCCAAAATTCCCTTTATCTTTTTCGGCCCATATCTCATGTTTGAACGAACGCATCCAGGCACGATGCAGCATGTAGAGACGACCAAGGACATGCATTGTCCTCAGCCAGTACCGATTCCTCGGAGGACGGACTGCGCCACAACAATGATCATAGCGCAGATGATCATTGTCATAAGCCGGTCTAACGGATCACAGGAATACTCCACAAAGGCGCGAGAGTGAATCTACCGTAGATCGGTAGCTCTTGATCTGATCTATCATAGACTGATGCACCTTCGTGGTCGCACTTATCTACGGACCCATAGGTTCACTCTACCCTCGCGTTCTGGAATTCCTAGTGAGTCCGTGACCTACGGCTTCCAAGGATGGTTGAGCTGGCCTCGCCTACCCATTGGTCATCGTCTCTACCGGGATCGTGTCTGATAGCACCATTTTGAAATTTTAGGAACTGTATCAAAAAGTGAAATTGCAGAATTTTGCGACGCCACGTGGCGACGTGAAGTGGTCTCGGGTCTTTTCCATATCTGTAGTGGGAGACCTCCCAATGATCTCGCAAAATGGAAATAAGGTATTTTTGATTAAATCAAGCCAGGATAAGCCTCATTGCGGTACGCACGGGTACCGGGGCACTTCTCCATTATTACCAGGTGACCGCCTTGTGAGATAGCATTCGAAGAGATTTCCCTTTTCTGAAATATCCACAGACGTCTAACGGCATATACCCCTTTTTGAGAATATTACCTTAAATTTTTAGTCTATAATTCTAACAGTAAATCTATAAAACCCACTCACTAAATTGCCAGTCACGTCCATTGTGGGGGTATCGTGGTTATGGTGGCAGACCTTGCTAGGTGAGGCTCTATATGTACTATGATGATTGTTTAATATATACCCTTATTTATTATCCATGTCTTCTTATTGCGTTCTAGTATTAGTCTAGTATCTGTGTTGACCCCATAGCTTACGACCCTCGCAATTGCGTCGGTTTGACCATTCGGCTGAGCCAAAGAAGAGTGAACGAGCAAGACCTGTCTGGGCAGGTGTCAGAAGTGAATTGTGTATTGTGCAAAGTGTTTAGCTAGTGTTGTATCTTTAGTTCAGGACGTTGCGAAGCCTGTATACGAGGAAGCATTCATTGTCGACAGTTGCCGTTAATCTATCGATTTCGAGACTTCGATATATTAAGGGTTTGCCACGACCTGCGTTGAATTCAACGGCCAAGAGTTAAATCAGATGTGGTGACAGCGGTTGGTTGACTTAATACGAATATCGGTCGTTCCCTCCCACTATCACTGGTTATAACGAATGGTTAACTAACGTTGACACAGCCTTAGCAAATTAGTTTAGTTATTAAACGTTGATATAATCAGACACGTGCACTAATAAAATTGTCATCTTGCAGTATTTTTAGGTGGGGGGTGGATAGTTGGGAATTTATTTATAAAAGCGAACGTTAATTGAACACTACAGTCAGTTATCATTAGAATATTAATTTTGTTTAAATCTCAAAATGTGGATGGCGTACGTAGAAGAAATCAAAGTTGTCGATTTAGAAAGTGGTGTGAAACATTTAAGTCAACAATTTTCAAATAGACAGTTCGATGCTGAACACGAAGCGATCTATGGAGTTGGTACATTTTTCACAGAAGACTTTTGTACTGATCTAGCCAAAAAGTACAAACAAGCACGTGAAGTATGTGAAATGTTTTTGACCGATGTTACATGTGAGGAATGCCTTGTAGACGATCTGATCGAATTAGGTTTTGAAAATGAAGTCCATCAGCTAAAACGGTTTTTAAGACCAGACCTTGCCACCAGATTAAGGAGTGAAGACGATGACGATAGCGACGATAGCGACGAGGGGATTTCTGTAAATTGAAATTATATTTATTACTTTAAAGGATTGTAATTTTGGTGATAAAATAAAAACACTTAATTAATATTTATTGTTTTATTTATTTCTAAACTCATGACATCATAAAATTTTCATACAGGTAATATACATTAGAAAGTGCACACATACACTTATTATTTAAATGATAAAAACATTTTGCATTGGATTTGATTAAAGGTGGTTGCTCTTCTAGTTCCAAAACAGGTTGTGTAATAAATTGCTTGATGTAGTTTGATTTTTCTCCTCCTTTGACGTAAACACAGTCAGCAGATATAGTCAAATTCGTAATAATTTCTCCGAACAGATGTAGTGGTGTAAACCCATCACTCCATTTAATGCAATGATAATTTCTTGTTAACCACTGCGCTTGTTTTTGTAAGTCTGGTGAAAGTATCTCCAACGGATAAGGTGGTTTGAAGATATAATGACATGCTTTCATTCCGTCATAGCCTGCTAACTCTTTAACGATAAACTTGTTGTTTTCTATTTTAAATCCTTGAACATCGATAACAAGTTTCATATTTTTAAGCTTTCTAGTTTTCTTAATACCCTCACTTTCAAGCAGTAGAAATCAACAACTCTTCTCAAGTCTCGTAATTTTCTTCTGTGTTCTCTTAACATGTGATTATAAACTAATATCATGATTAGACTAATAATGTGACATTACTTGCCTCGTTATATAGGTAAAAAAATCTTGTCATGCGCATTTTTAATGTTGACGAACGATTTTTGTTAACGGATTATATGTGTAATATTTCTCATGCAGTATGACACAATATGCATTAACATTTTTGGTAGGGGTGTTAGTCTCAAATTCTATTCTCATAACCACTGATCCAGTTTGCAAAGCTTCTTTTTCACGTGAACAATCAATATGAACTAGCGGTGCAATTGCATTGAATTCTATCGGGTTGAATATCGGTTGATTTATTTTATGTGGGTAATAAGATTGTTGAAAATCAGCAAACATTTTGTAGAGAGTTGCAAATTTGTTACGTTTGAAGTCTAGTTGTAGATCACTATATGGGTATCTCTCAGAATTCAAGAAAATTCTTATGTTTTTTAGATCACAATTATCAAATTTGCTCATATCAGATGTAATTTTTCCCTTCTTATTTTTTTGAAGACCAAATAATGCATGTTTAGCAGTTTCAACTTTATTAGATGTCTTACCATTCCACGTATGTTGGGTTGTATCAGGTATAGATTGATATTCAATTAATTCCCTGCTTCTAAATCTTAGAGGTAGATCAACGTTCTTACTTATAATTTTATTTAATCGTATTTGTTCTGACATGCTTACTGTCACATGTGGTACTCTCCATAATAATTTAGAAATGGTTATTTTTGGTTTTTCAGTTTCATCACCACTTGTAACACTGTCTAAATCATTACTACTACGTATCAATATTAATTCTTGTCGCATATTAATTATAATTTTTTGAAAATCCTCAAAGAATCCAAGCAGAAAACTTAATGGAATGCAAACGTTGAAATCTCCATTTTCATCTGCTATAATTTTAGTTCCCTCACCTTTCATCTTTTTCGGGAACCACCCAGCATTTTGCATAAAAATACTCTCGTTTTCATTTAATGATA
This sequence comes from Rhagium mordax, assembly GCA_963680705.1. Lineage (NCBI taxonomy): Eukaryota > Metazoa > Arthropoda > Insecta > Coleoptera > Cerambycidae > Rhagium > Rhagium mordax. The sequence goes on from OY796664.1 coordinate 33,125,089, forward strand.
GATAATGAAACATAGTTGAAACCAAACCAACATTTCTTACTGAATCTATTACAACACCACCTAATTCATACCTAATTTCCCGAAACAAAAAAGCAATACCATTATTAATAAATTCCAATTTTTTAGCTGCAGTTCCATCATCTTTTGTTAATTTTCCTTCGATGTATAAATAGCTAGTGCACGGAGCAGTATAGGCATCTAAATCTTGAATGGTAATTCTTGTTTCATCATTATAATCTAGAGTTCCAGATGTATTGGGTTGATATGTATGCTACAGAATTGTCACTAAAAGGTTGTTCGGTAATATTTAACAATTCCATTATACTAACACTTCGAATCCAAGTGACCGTAAAAACTGTTTATTTTCCGATGTTAATCTGCTGAAAGTGTTTTTAGAACTGCGGATTTTCTTCTTACTGCTCCTTTTATAGTGATGCACAGGTGACCTCGAATTGAATATTAATACCATTTCCTTAGTGAATTGATTTTCTGAGATGCAAGCTAACTGTTCTGACTTCGTTTTGAAAATTGACGAGATTCCCCTCTTGATCAACTATTCTGATTGTAATGTTGTCAATGGTCTTGACGCTCACCGGGAAGTAATGAATAGTTGTGGGTGCTTCCACTATTTTATACCCAACTGGAACTGTTGGAAAAAACTGATGAATAATGCGGACAGGTTTTCCATTAAAGAAGGAACCAACCGCAATGTTACAATCGATACAGATGACATTCACTTTAGATATGCGTACGGTGTGATCAGAAATATGTTTCACATCAGCTTCCAACTCTCTGTTATCGAATCCTAATACTGAACCAATAGAATCGCTTCCTTTGAAATTTATTCTTCTATTCATCTTTATAGCTACTTTAGATGTATTCATATTCAAAGAAATCAAAATAACTGCACCTTCATCCAGTTCCTTTACTGCGTCCACTATGCTTTTTATAATATCAGAAAGCTCATAGCATCCCTCATCAATTTCGGCTGTATACCCATCATTCTCTCCCCACACAAAATTGTTGTTCCTATTGTCATGTTTGGAATTGTATTATAAGTATCAAAGTGTGTCAATCCTATTTCGTAATCTATATCATCCTCTAAATATATGTGAGGATTCAAATCATAATCTAATTTAGATGAATTACCACTAAGAATTATAGTCGGAGCCATATTAACACGTTGACAATTTATTAGTAAATGAATACATAACATTATTTACATTGATTATATAAAAAAATTAAACATAAGTGTCCACAAACATATGAGCTATTATTTTGTACAGAATCATAATTGTATTTTATTTTATTTGAGCTACCATCACTTAAAAAATATTTTATTAACTCTTCTGGGGGTCTTAAATTCCCATAACTATCAAAATAAACTATTTTTTGGTTTTGCTTGAAATATGCTATCCAGTGAGTTCCGTCTCCATCATTATCATCTAGATTTACTATCCCAGATTCATTTTTCTTTATTCCTTTTGGAAGTGTATCTTTCATGAAGACGCCTCGAAAATAAGGAATTTTAAGTTTTTTCGCAAATTTTATTAAATCTATATTAGTTAGTGGTCGGTGTGGTAGCTTTATTAGTTTTTTTTATAAGTTTTAAGGTATAATCCTAAGCCTTTCTTTTCATGGGGGCCTAAATATAAACCCTTCCCTTTAGTGGTCTGTTCCATTGCTAAATTATGTCTCATTTGTTCTGCTATCACCTGGCGATTTGCTTTGGCATCGTTAACTGCTTTTGTAATACCTGCCACGCCTCCTCCCACAGCCCCTAATGCCCCCAAGAGAGGTAGCAGGAAAGGGAGAATGCCTCCTCTTTTTGGAGCGGGGATAACTCTTCGTCTAGGTTTTTTAGAGGGCGATTTTTTTTTTACTGCAAACTTCAAATTCATATTTCCACCTTTCTTCTTTCTTAGATTTCTTCTGCGCTTAAGCCCCATTCCCACTTTACTCTTTAGTTTCATAATTCCACCGACTCCCAGCGCAGCGAGTTTTTCACCAAAACCCGAATCAGGTGCTTTTACACGTTTAAATGCAACTTTAGCTAATTCCCTATCCGCTTGATTTCTTCTTTTGACGTCTTGAAATTTAGAATATGCTATATCGTGTTCTCTACACGCCTCGTCTAAAGGATTAATTCCGACGTCACCACGTTGTAGGCGCTTTGCAAGTTTGGTCCCCGGTCCACAATAATTATAACCTGGTATATGAAGTAACAGAGGAAGTTTATTTATTATAGTATTGAGTAAACCGCGTCCACTCTTTTTAGAGTTTCTATTACAAGTGATGCGGGAACGTTTGCTTCGATCCATTATATATTAAATTACACAGGTGAATGAATGTTATTTTGTGAAATAACCCTTTATATATAAAGCAGGAAACAATGATCTATCAGTTTGTAACGGTTCTCTTTATAAGGAAGTTCTGTTTTACGATAGAATTGATGTGAACAATGCAAATTCAACAGCAAGAAACAATCTTACCAATTGTAAATCATGATGAGATTTCATTGACCAACAACTTTCAAAAGCATGGTATTTTGTTTGGTGGAATGTCGAAACGAGGACTTTTGGTTGGAAGTTCTGGGTGTGGAAAAACAAATGTCATGCTTAGTTTATTGGAACATCCTAATGGTTTACGATTTGAAAATATTTATTTATATTCTAAATCTCTACATCAACCCAAATATGAATTTTTGAGACTTTTAATTAAACCTATGAATGAAATTGAATATTTTGAATATAATGATGGTGATGAAGTAATACCTCCTGAAGAAATAAAGTTAAATTCAGTGATCATATTCGACGATTTAGCGTCTTGCAATCAAAGCATCATCAAAAACTATTTTTGTTTCGGACGTCATAGAAACACTGACTGTTTTTATTTATGTCAGACTTATTCCTCTATTCCCAAACAACTGGTTAGAGATAATGCTAATCTTCTTGTAATATTCCCGCAGGATATGACCAATCTAAAACACATTTATGATGATCATGTAAACGTTGATATGAGTTTACAAGATTTTAGGGAACTTTGTTCATTTTGTTGGAAAGATAAATACGGATTTGTTGTAATAGATAAAGATTGTGCTATCAACTCTGGAAGATATAGAAAAGGATTTGATAAATTCATTCATATATAAAGTGCGAACATTAAATACTACCAATCAGTCGCCATGGATAATCGTGTGGTTGCGGAGCTGTTAAAGGCGAGGAAGGCGCTAAAGCAAAAATATCACAACTTGAAGAATGATATTGCCGAATCACAGTTTTTGTTGGAGAAAAATTATAAACCGATAACACAACCGCTTAATGAAATAGTTTCAACTCTCAAAGTTCCTCCAAAATTAAATTTAAAAGAAGAATTAGAAGAAGAAAGCATCAGGGATAGTTTTAGACCAAGTACCCAACCACTACATGACTATTATCGTTTGACAGCTCCTATTGATTTGGGAGAGCAGACATTTGAGTTTGATTCAACTCAAAACCAACCCGAAATTGTTGAGAGTTTTTTTGATGAAACTTTTCCTTCGACAATAGCAGATAGTGAAACAGAACATCAGCGTTATTTAAGCCAGTTTAAAATACCACTACCTCGAGCGTATATTGAAGATAGAATTAATGATACTAAGGGAGATTTTGATGATACCTTTGGCGTTCACTTTGACCCATTTAGAAAAAGCTATGCAATTGGTGATTCATCCGTTGATTTTGAGGGAGCTAACTTCATCATTAATGGCGAATTTAAGTACATTGGTACACCAGGATTATATGAACTAATGTTCAAAAAACATCCAGCAGGTTATCGGCCAACAGATGTAGATCAATATATTGATATTATTAAAAGGACGAATACCCAGTTTTTAGGTTATGATCCTCAAAGAGGTCTATCTACATCAAATGCAAGTAAATTCATAGATATTATCAAACCGCGAGTTACGAATTTATATTCGATGTCACAAGAACGGAGGAGAAATCCAAGCGCATCGAGTGTGAGATCCAACTCAGAAGGAGAGCAAAGACCAAGATCGAAGTCGATTCCTGAACCAGTGAGGAAAACAAGGAGTCAAAGTAAGAGAGGTGGAAAACTAACGATGATGGAATTCAATAACAAAAATATTGAATATAAACATTTTGATGATTATAATGAAATTGTAGATCGATTAAAGCTGCTCATTGCATCACAGTTAGCAGGGAATAATGGGCATAACAACGAAATAGTTTCGATAATAGAGGAGTTAAAGGAGGGTAAAATAATTAGATAAATAGTGTGCATGGAAAAGTTAAGGCTTCATTTACTGTGCTACTATATTGATCGAAACCGTACTTCTCTTCTTTCTATTATTCTACAACATGACTGGCATTAAGAAGGAAATAGTAAACGAAATTCATAAACCAGTTAGAAAATCTTTCAAACGAAGAAGAGTAATTGTTAAAGGTCTAAATGATCTTCTTCAAGCAGATCTCGTAGAGATGATCCCTTACGCTAAAATAAATAAAGGTTATAAATATATTTTAGTGGTCATTAATGTATTCTCAAAATTTGTTTGGTGTGAACCTGTGAAAAATAAAAGTGGAAAAGAAGTTTCACGAGCAATGGGAAGAATCCTTTCAAATATCAAACTGCTACCTAAAAATTTGCAAACAGATATGGGAAAAGAATTTTACAATAAAGAATTCAAAAAATTAATGGATAAGTGGAAAATTAACCATTATAGCTCTTACACACATCGTAAAGCAAGCGTTGTTGAAAGAGTGAACAGAACCCTAAAAAATAAAATGTGGAAACTGTTTAGCTTACAAGAAAATTACAAGTGGTTAAATCTTTTACCAGACATTGTTGCGGAATACAATGACACCGAACACAGAACGATTGGAAGAAAACCTAAAGATATTAAAAAGAAAGATGAAAAACACTTGTTGCAAACTGTATATAGTCATTTGAAAATAGTCGATCCAAGGAAGCAAAAATTTAAAGTAAACGATTGTGTGAGGATTAGCAAATACCGAGAAGTCTTTTGCAAAGGATATACTCCAAACTGGTCTAATGAAATTTTTAAAATTATAAAGGTTCATAAAAGTAATCCTAGAACTTACCTTTTAGAAGATCAGGAAGGTAATGAAATTCAAGGAGGATTCTATGAGCAGGAACTTCAGAAAGTAAAACATCCCGATATATATCTTGTGGAGAAGGTTTTAAGAAAAAAAGGTGATAAGCTCTATGTGAAATGGCTGGGATTACGCAATAAATTCAATTCATGGATTTCTAATAATCAAATTGTATAAACATATTATATATTATAACTTTTGATGTACTCCTTTATCTGTATAATATTTTCGCCCTTAATAAAACAATTTTTTAGCATATATTTCTTTTATTTTATCACTTTAATACAAATACATGATACATAATAGGTTTCGCTAACGTTTCATTTAAATCTATCATTAAATACGTTACATCTATGATTATTTTCTAAAATAGGACTGATAATATTTGAAATTTTTTCTACTCTTCTATTAAACCGCATTCGGTCAATGGCTAAAAACTCCCAATATCGCTTCCTTGATGATTGATATGCGAAATTCCATGTCACCATAAAATATGTTTTGTTATTTTCTGTATTAAATGTTACTTTCTTCATTATTAAACTCTACCACAGAACTCAACTTCAAATAATTCCGGGTAAATGTAAATTAATTCCATGAGCATACAAACATTTTCACTATTAGTTTTCGAGCGGCTGAAGCAAATTCATTACATTCTCAAACACATCTCCCTTTTGTCGCTGTAGTCCGTTGTGCACAATTTTAAAGTAACTTGAAAACTGTTGCCTTTTCAGCATATCAATTCTATACTTGACAAGTGGCAATGCTTCCCACAACTTGCAGATGGATTCATACCCCAAGTAAATATATGAGTTATTTTTTACGATTTTTATCACTCTCGAATAGGATATTTTTTCAAACTGTATCGTAAAATTTTCAGCATCTATCTGCTCTGCTTTATCGTTGGTATATATATAATTAGTTATAATACCTTGGTATGTAAGAAACTCATTCCACTCACTTTCATCAAAAATTATTGTGTCCAATTTATTGCCTGTTAGTTTTATACAAGGTGCATACCAGAAATCATATGCTAATCCAGTCGACACAAATTTACTTTTTGATTTATTCAGTTGATATTTTCGTTCACCAATTACAACTAGATCATTCTTGTTTTGAGGTGCATGAGGTAGATTTTCAGATAAATCACTTTTTAGTTCAGGTAGACTGAAGATACTGCCACACTGAGTCATCTTGAATACTTGTATTTATTAACCGTTCAACACGAAAACTTTCTAGAACTGTGAATTCCCATCGCTTCATATACTTTACTGTTACCCCACCCATTTATGGTGAAAGAAGTGGGATTGTAGTAGTGGGGGGTGTCAAAGTGGTGGGGGAGGGCTGGAGTGGGGGGGTGCTCACAAGAGGTCAAGGTCATCCAAGGTCAAGGTTATGAGAGGTCAAGGTTATGAGAGGTCAAGGTTATGAGAGGTCAAGGTTATGAAAGGTCAAGGTGAAGGGGCGTGTCTGGAGTGGGGGGTGCCAAAGTAGTGGGGGGGCAGGAGGTGTGTCTGGAGTGGGGGGTGCCAAAGTGGTGGGGGCAGGGGCGTGACTGGAGTGGGGGTGCCAAAGTGGTGGGGGCAGGGGGCGTGTCAGGAGTGGGGGGTGCCAAAGTGGTGGGGGCAGGGGCGTGCCTGGAGTGGGGGTAGGAGTGGGTGGTGCAAAAGTGGTGGGGGAAGGGGGCGTGTCAGGGGTGGGGGTGCAAAAGTGGTGGGGGAAGGGGGCGTGTCAGGAGTGGAGGGTGCAAAAGTGGTGGGGGAAGGGGGCGTGTCTGGGGTGGGGGGGGGAGTGGGGGGTGATCACAGAACTCTCATTTTTAACCTACTGTAATAAATTACTAAACAATAAGAAACTAAACCTAATCCATGTCAGCCTAATAAAATTGAAATTAAGTTAGGTCTAATAATTAATAATATTATTGATAAAACAAATATAACCACCAAATAAATAAATCGATTTAAATTTTCATCAACAAACATATATTCTTGACTATAATAAATTACTATAGAAGAAATAAATAAAACAAATCTTATAAATAATAACGACATTCAATCTAATAAGATAGTTATAATTACAGGTAAAGAATTTAATGTTAATAAATTTAATTCAATAATTAAATTAAAATTTTAGATAAAAAATGTAGCCCAAGAGAAAAAAAGTGATAAAAAAATTAATAAAAATAAATTAAAATAAATTTACAAATAGAATAATTATCTAAAATAGAAAACTATATCTTTGAAATCACAAATCAATATTTTTTATAAACTACTTAGATTAAATTCATAACACCAAATATTCACCCTTTAAAATTAATAAATTTAAAGGTATTCAATGTAAAAATAAATATTCGCGTAACATTCCTTGATAAACAGAAAATGCCCCTGAATAAAAATTACCATGCTGAGAAAAAGAATATAAAAATAACGAATACACAGCTCTAAAAAACGAAATTAAAGATAAAAATAATATTCTTATTCAACAAATGAAATTAAATTATTAATTAACAAAATTTCTCCTATTAAATTTAAAGAGGGACGAGCCGCTATATTAGAAGAACAAAGTAACAATCGTCACATGAAAGTCTAGGTATAATTTAATTTAAAAATCCCTTATTTAAATAAAGTCTTCGTCTCCCTATTCGTTCACAAGAAATATTAGCTAAACAAAATAAACCAGAAGAACATAATTCATGAGCATTTATCATTACCAGAGAACCTCAAAACCCTCAAATATTTAAAGTTATAATACCTGCTAATACAATCACTATATGTGCAACTGAAGACTAAGCAATTAAAGATTTTATATCTCTTTGACGAATACAAATCAAAGAAACCAAAAATCCACCTACTAATCTAATAATAATAAAATAATAATTAATTTTTATTCCAATTTCAATAAATAATATTATTAAACGTAAAAATCCATAACCTCCCAATTTTAATATAATACCTGCCAAAATTATTGACCCTGAAACAGAAGCCTCTACATGAGCTTTAGGTAATCATAAATGAATAAAAAATATACGTATTTTAACAAAAAATACTAAATTTATACATAAATATATAAAAACTCTATTTACATTATTATTAAAAAAAATAAAAACTTAAAGAATTACATTTTTCATGATAAAAAAAAAATTGAAATTATTATAGGTAAAGAAACTAATAAAGTATAAAATAATAAATAAATACCAGCTTCAATTCGCTCAGGTTGATAACCTCAACCAATAATCAAAATTAAAGTAGGAATCAATCTAATTTCAAAAAATAAATAAAAAATAAATAAATTTAAAGAAGAAAATGTTAAATAAAATCTAATAATAAAAATTATATTCTAATTTTTAGAATTAAGTGACTGGCTGCATGTAGAAATACTAATGCCATAAAACAATTTTAGAATACCCTGTAAAATGATCTCAAGTTTGACGGCTGCTTATGGCTTCCTAAGACAAGCAAAACTTTTTACAAAGAATGACTTTTTCTCGGCAAATCAAAAATAAAATAGTTTACAAGAGTGCGTTACCTGATCCTGGGACCCACTGGATTTTTCTCTTTAGATAATGGTATTCTTAAATTCCAAACACTTTATAATTTTTTAATCAGTAAAACCGTTTAGAAAAAAAACATAATATTCTAATTCTAACTTTAATTTTCTCTTATTTGATTCAGTTGCTTCCTTATGCAAAACTTAAATGGATGAACAGGTTTAACAGTTGAATAAACTGCATTTAACCATAAATTAAAAGAGAATTAAAATTGACATCGAATTACATCGACTAATTTAAAAATAATGACGGTTGGAGTTTCGTGATTATTTATAGAGTAATCCACCTAAAATGAACCCATTAAAAATTTATTGGCTTTTATTTTTATAAACAAAACTGAACTTGACAATAATTATTAGTGAAAATTATCATAGTACTGACTACTTCCAGTTTTTTAATTGGTGTATTTCTTAATAAAATGAATTTATTCACGGTAACTTTCAATTGTTTCATTAGAAGAGACAGCTACTTTACCTGATGCGATGTTGGCAAGTTTTCGGGCTACGCATCATACGAATAAAATACTGGGCTTCGCTAAATCGGTCATATATTATCATTGTATATACTGATCAAGTTGTGCGCCCTCTATATGAAATTTTCGGAATTAATTCTGTATATTTTGAGAGAAATACCGACCTTACCAAGCCCATCAAAAATTTGGGGAGGACGTTCCATTAGCCCTACCAAGCTTAACCACTTAAATATACACGTAAGTTTTTACCAAGCCCGGAGTCGGGCTTCGTAAGTAGGTGTCGGGCTTAGTATACTCTAAAGACATACAATTTTGGGCCTGATAATGCCGGTTTATATGTATATATATATATATATATATATATATATATATATATATATATATATATATATATATATATATATATATATATATATATATATATATATATATATATATATATTATTTAAAACATCATATTTTTATTCCATATACCTAACCTAGAAATAAAAAACACACACATTAAGGTTTAATTAATATTTTCTTTATTCAAGCTTTTAATAAAAACATTTTTCTATCTAAATCATTCAGTATTTTATCTAAATTACAAGGATATATTTCACTTAATTTAAATAGTACATTATTAGGGGATAACTCGTATTGAGATTCGCTTAATATGTTATTTGTGACATTTAAAAAGTTATCATAGAATTCAGTAAAACTTAAACTATGCAGTAAATCCATGTGATGATACAAGTTTACTAATATTTATAATCTCGTATACAGTGTTTCTTGAAAAATAAAATAAACTTGAAACTCCAGCGGCAGACAATTTTAGCATCTTGTTTCCGATAAAAGGAGCCTTTATTAGTGCATATTCAGAGAAATGAATTTCTTCCTCCACTTCTTCTTCTCCTTCTTCCACTTCTTCAGCTTCTTTAATCTCACTATTAAAATAATCCAAGGTAAATTGTTGACGGTAAGTAATAAAATCATCCCAATCTTCTCTTATGAATGAAATATTATCTGGTTTCGTGAATACAGGATGTGACACGTTCAGTAATATTCTTACAGCAGGAACATAACCTCTTGCAGGAGAAAGTCCAGTAATTATTTTATAATTAGAATCTTTAATGTAAAATACATTTTCACAAATATATCGTTCTTCAGCGAGTATAGCCTCATGATAAATATCATTAACGCGATCAATTTCACTCCAATAACCGGAATCTTCATCAGAGGAAAATGACGCACTAGCACCAGGTGATTTCATTCTTATTATTATTGATTCTATCACACTCAAAGACTAACAGACAACTAAGCTGTATAAGGTATAATCTATCTTGTTTATGTAATTAGATAGAGGGAGGGAGGATACTAATTTTTTCTAAAAAGGCCTCCAAGTTTCATAAATGTGTGCTATTCTCTCATAAGATATAATGTAATTTTACGTATTTCATGTTGGGTATAACGCATAGTCTCATAAGAACGTATGCAAATCGACGAACACACGTGCAGGTTAAAGAATGTTATCTGAATCAATCCAGCTATTGTGCGCAGATCAAGGCCTAGCCATTTCACGTAAGACTTATTACCACGCTGACGTAACACCTTTTCCACGAGGTACACATCGGGTGTTTTCGTTTTTTGTAGCTCCTCTTCGTAGAATCCGCCTCTAATTGGTCTACCCTGCATATCTTCAAGTAAATAGGTGGTAGGATTGGTGATTCGAACCTCGGATATTTTAACTCCAGTTTGGTGTGTATCCTTTGCTAAACACATGCTTACTACTCTTACTAACTCGCACTATATCGTCCGCCTTGTAGCGTCGTGATGCTGCTATCTTTAAGTGATTGTAAGCCGAGAGTAAAATTTGTTTTTCATTCTTAGCGTTAACATCTACCGGTTTTACCTGGGTGGTCCTATGTTTTCGGTTATTATACTCTTTAACAATGTCCGGAAGCACCTCCAGCCATCGGTATGAGCCGTTTAAACTGAAATACTTGTATAAACGCTCCTTTAACGTTCTAATAACACGTTCAACTATGGCGGCTTTCTTAACAGTAAATGTACTGTAGTGGTTAACCTTAAATTGCTTCATCAAGCGTTGAAAGTGAACATTATAAAATTCCGTACCCTGATCTGTATTTAAATTATTACAAGATCTCTTGCTCCCCTTGAAGACGTTCTCCATAGCCTGGGTGACTTCAGGTCCGCTCTTATTTTTTATCGCTTTAGCCCATACGAATTTAGAAAAACAATCTATCACCACTAGAATGTATCTAAAATTATTGTTATCCTTGGAGTAGTTTCCCATCTCAGCTAAATCTGCCTGCCATAAGTCATCTATTCCTTTTATTACTATACGCCTGCGTCGCTTAATATTTCTACGAGCAGGTTTATGCAGCTCATTAACCAAATGAATTTTTTCTTTAGAATGCGACATCGTACAGCTAAGATGATGATGATGGAAATAGCATGGTATCAAATTAAATGAACATATATGTCAAACTTTTATAATTTATACTCTTTCGCCTGCTTTAAATTTATTAACTTCCATCTCGATATTTTTCACCGTGTTAGACAGATAGGTGAGATTCGCTTGCATTAGAACAATTACTTCGTCATTTAATTTTTTTATAGATTTTCGGAGGTCTTGTATGGAACCTCTCTGTTTATCTAAACGAGTAGACGCGTCCTTTTGGTAATTGTTAAAGTTCGTCGCTAGAGTCGTAGCAATAGCAGTCATATTATCATCCATGTACTTTTTATTGACAGCATCGCCATCTTCAGTGGGCGGTTGAACATTACACAATTTCAATTTTTCCGCATCAATGTTTCCATCTTTGGTGAAATTAAAACCTCGACCTTGCGGTAATAGACTGATGTTCTTGCTAACGCTGCCACCTCGGGCTGAACGACCGAACTTATCGAGACTCATTGCCAATATGATGGGTGTAGGGAGCTGTAACACACTAATATATTATTCCCGCTTCTTTCATTTCATTTAAAATGGCTAAGATTTCGTTATCATGTGAATCCGTATTTCCTGCAGCTTTAGAGGCATTTAAAAGTCTTAACCTGTCAACTAATTCATTGATATCGTCCCAGAAGAGGTATTCTATCGGTTTTTCATTGTAAACCATATTCATACCCTGTCCACTGCTATGAGGTTGAGTATGTTTTATTTTAGGAGTGCCATCACCAGCACCACTATTGTTTTTAAATAATGGTTTTATCACTTTAGTATATTTATGAGATCGAGTACCATTTAATTGACTTGCAGGATCATAATTTCGTTTATGTGCGTTAGAGGTTTCTAGAATTTCCTTGTAATCCTTACTACTTTTATCATAGAGACCTGTTAAATATTGCTTAGCTAACGTAGGATACTGTTCAGCGGTGACGGTGGCGGCAGCATCAGGGTCAATCGTACTACTTGAATCTTCAAACATTTCATCATCATCATCTTCTTCTTCTTCCACTCCTTCTTTCACTTTTATTTTTTTCTTTATATCAGATTTAATGACATTCTCTACTTTTGGAGTCTGCTGCTGCTGCTGCTGCCAGGGGAAATTCTTAACAGCACCGAGTTCTCGTATTGGAACAATGACCGGTTTCAATAGACGTCTTAATTGTTTCGTCTTGTTCAGCTCGACCTAATTTTAAAGCCAAGTACTTTCTTCGAATGGAATCTGAAGCTTTTTTATCTTCCTTTTAAGTGCGAAATCTCGGTCAAAGCTATACACCTTCTCCCTAGGTGGTTTATATTCCGCGAGAGTAAATTTTTTATTACCCTTCATTGTTAAACAGGTAAACAGGTATGTTAAACAGGTAACAGGTATTTTAAACAGGTAATAAACAGATACAGGGTTTTTCACAACAGATAACCTGTTTTTCTTTCAAAACAGGTCTGTACAGTCTGAGCGTCTATCTTATAATACTTGGTGTTATTGAAATCCCATATACTTATATACTGATCAAAGTCTTTTCTATAACGTCCTTTATGTAATTCGAAATCTTTTACGATAACCAGCACTCCGAATGTATCGTTCCAGCATACTCTACATAAATGTTCAAATTGTTCAAAGCTCATATCCGGTGTTACGTGATCATCAAACGCGTGACGTAAATTCATTTTATCCTGTTTAAATAATATTAGACAGTTACAGTTATCTCGAATGAGATGTTTCGGTATATGGGTATATGTCTGACAGAGATAGAAACAATCTACAAGCTTATGTCTCCCTATTGAGAAAAAAGCACGTATCTTATCCTGCTTGTCGCATGCTACGTCATCAAATATAAATATGGAATTCGTTTTAGCTTCGGATGGATCGATGATGTTTTCGTTAGAGGTGTATGGAAAGTAGCCTACGCCTTTTACCTTCTTCAGCACATCTTCCAATAATTTATATTTAGGTTGATACAGAGACTTGGAGTACACGTATACATTCTCGAACCATAGACCGTTAGAGTCGAATAATAGACTTAGTAGAATATTTGTCTTCCCCGCTCCGCTAGGTCCGCATACAATCGTTCTTAAAGCGTTAGGAAATAACTCCCCATGCTTATTAACAGATCCTCCGTCTACAGAACTATCAGAAGTTAATAAATCTAAATTCTCTACAGGGAGAGACGTCTTTTGTCTTTGAATGCGCATCATGAACTCTATACTTTTCACTCTGTACATTTCTATATATAGAAGTTTCGATCTCGTACATCATCAGTTCTAGTTTAGATGACGTCGAGGCAACATCATCATCGCGGCAGAGGTGTAGTTAACACTCTTATCAATAAGCTACCTTTCGAACTGCATTTACCTGGTTATCAGTACTGCGGACCTGGTACAAAGTTACGTAAACGTTTAGCTCGAGGGGATCCAGGTCTTAACATTTTAGATCAAGCGTGCCGTGAACACGATATTGCTCATAGCGAAAACGCAAACTTGGAAGACAGACATTAAGCTGATTACTTACTAGAACAGAGGGCTTGGGAACGCGTTAAGTCTAAAGACGCTAAATTTGGTGAAAAAGCAGCAGCTTGGGCTGTCACTAACGCCATGAAGGTTAAACGTAAATTAGGTATGGGTGCTGTAGGAGGCTGTAATAATAATAATAATAATAAGAGAAAAAAGAAAATTCCCTTCCGCAAGGCCATCATGTCGAACATTGCTAAAGCGCTGAAAAAGCATGCAAGTCATGATGTGAAAAAGGATATGGCTATGAGTGTTAAAACGGTGCGAATTGCCATCAACAAAGCAGGTGGAAGGAAGAAAATCAATGTTCCCCGGATTCTACCGCTGCCAAAGACCGGAGGCTTTTTGCCTCTAATACCGATCTTTGCAGGTCTCTCAGCTCTTGGAGCTCTGTCAGGTGGCGCTGCGGCCATCGCTAAAACTGTTATAGACGCTAAGAACGCTAGGAAAACTTTGGAAGAAGCTCACCGTCACAATAGAGCCGTGGAGGATGTGGCTTTGGGTAAAAAAGGTTCCGGGCTATACATGAAACCATATAAGAAAGGATACGGATTATACTTGAAAAAAAACTACCATTGAAGCTACCCAATAGAGCACTCTCTGACCTAGACATCTTAAAGTATGCTAAAAAGTTAAAAATCCCTCATTTCAGAGGCGTCTATATGCGAGACTCTTTACCTTCACGCCCGCCATCACCTAAAGGAAACGAGAGCGCCATCATTAACTTGGACAGCATAAAGGGACCTGGAACTCATTGGGTAGCATATAAGAAAACAGGCAATTCCGTAGTATATTTTGACAGCTTTGGATCTCTGAAACCACCTATAGAATTAGTTCGATACTTTGGCGCGAAATTTAAAATTAAATATAATCCTACCGCATATCAAACATATAACTATAAATTGTGGTCATTTATGTTTACAATTTCTCTATAAAAATAATAAACACACGTGATGTGTAATCAGTATGTCATCGAACACATTCAAGTTAAGTGGTCGCAAATCTGTTCTCTCCGTGACTTTTCCTAATCCTATAGAACTAGATCCGCGATACAATTATTCAATAGCGTTAATTGGTCTGGACACCTATAATACCATACCTAACATCGAGGACGGTGTGAATAACAAGTTTTATTATTGGGAGCTGGGTGATAGAAGCTTCAAAGAATACGTCATAACTATACCTACAGGGTCTTATGAAATAAGTGACATTGAATCCTATCTGCAAAAGAGATTACTAGCCGGCAGCGGCGTAACATCACAGCAGCAGGCTGACGAATACTTCTCTCTGAAACCTAACAATAATACACTCAAGTGTGAAATTAAAAGTAAACACGAAATTAACTTTAATCACAAGGATAGCTTGGCCTCCCTGTTGGGTTACAGTGCTAGCAGAACATTAAAGCCGGATATATTATATGAGTCTGATTTACCTGTTAATATAGTCAGAGTTATAACGATTCTCGTGGACTGTAACGTTACTGTAGGAGCATATTCTAATAATACTCCTACGCATACGATTTTTGAATGCGGTTTGAATGTTGATCCTGGATACGCTATAAACATTGTACCTGGAAATTTAACTTATCTACCTGTAAACCCCAGCATTCGAGTGATACAGAATATCACTTTGAGACTACTAGATCAAGATTCCGAGCTTGTTAATCTTCGAGGTGAGAAGCTGAGTGTGAGGTTAGAACTTAAAAAACATGCATTTAACCATAGTAAACCTAATATATACGGAGGAAGCTTACATCATCCTCATTCTGTATCTAATCGTACAAGTGCAAGGTCATCACCGCCGCCGCCACGATCATCAGGACCTGTCAAGTTAATTAATTCAAATTATTTATATTTATCGTCTTTGGGCTATCATGTTAGAAGAGCTACAGCTATTTCAAGACCCTCACTTCGATGATTCAATTGAACGAGTTGAAGTTCGAACGTACCATCCATTCGTTAAAGCCTATGAAAATAATGATGAAATTGAAATTGCTATTTATCAGCATGACGCTTTGATTGATATAAGTGAGGGGGCGCTATCAATCGAGGGAACTTTAAAGAAAAATGCTACTGGTACGGGCACCATTGAATTCACCAATAACGCTGGCGCCTTTTTATTTGATTCCGTAAGTTATGAATTAAATGGCTCGGAAATAGATAAAGTACGCGACCCTGGAATTGTGAGCACAATAAAAAGTTATATATGTTATGAAAAAGATGATATTTCTCATAGCATCTCAGGTTGGAATTATCCTGCTGGCAGTCTAATTACATATGACGCTACAAATTCCACCTTTTTCTTAAGAATACCCTTGAAACATTTACTGGGATTCTTTTACGATTATAAGAGATACGTTTTCGGTAAACAAGTTCTACGTTTGATACGGGCTCGTAGCGATAATAATTGTTTTAAAGCGTCAAAAGATAATACAGATGGTGAACTAACTAACCATCACCAATATTGAATTAAAAGTGAAACATGTGCATTTGAATGATGTTCCAAAAATGAATTTTCTAGCCCAAGTTAATGCTGATACGCCAATCCTACTAGCATTTAGACAGTTTGAAATTCATGAGA
Source organism: Rhagium mordax (assembly GCA_963680705.1). Taxonomy (NCBI): domain Eukaryota; kingdom Metazoa; phylum Arthropoda; class Insecta; order Coleoptera; family Cerambycidae; genus Rhagium; species Rhagium mordax. Next base: position 33,141,759 of record OY796664.1, read on the forward strand.
TACCCACCCTGGTGGCAGGTGCTACAAAAGAAATTGTAGTTATTAAAAATGGTACTCAAAGCCCTCAAGCTGCCATCCTTGCTCTTCAAAGCAATAAGAAAGATTCCAAGACGAAAGACTGTACGCAGTTCGATAATATTGATATATTTAATGTAATGTATTGTTAAACAATGATCGTTATCCTTACTAAGATATGAGGTTAAACTTTAAGGCTAAAAAATACTCTGAGGCCTATCATATGTATACCGACTTTAGCAAGTCGTTTGCTTCAAATAATAAACCTATGCTACATTTTGACGCTTTCAAAAATCACACGCTATTCGTTATAGACTGCTCGAAGATAAGAGCTCCTATTAAACCGTCGATTGTAGACATAAAAATTGAAATTGAAAGTTTGACCCCCTTCCCCCCAAATACCAAGGCCTACTGCATTCTCGTACACGATCGCGTTTTGGAGTATTTGCCTCTCAGTGGAGTCATAAGAACCATTATGTAAAAGAGAGAGAGACAGAAGGGATAACTTAGTATGTGAAGAACTGTCGAAGAGTAAACATGAAATTGATGGTCGTAGATATTCAAGGTTTTAACCTGCCCGATTTCTATCCTAAGGAAATCTCGTTTATTAGTGGAGATCAGCATGCCCATTATTTACTTAAATCTCTCTTACCGTACGATTCGTTAAGTTATGATTTGAAGAAACAAATAAATTACTTGGAATTACATCATCATGGGTTGAGGTACAGCAGTGGTTACGTCGACGATAATGGCCTAAATGAAATATTACGTAATCATCTACTTAATGGCGCTACTAACCTTGTGTACGTAATAGGTCATCAGAAAAAGGAATTTCTGGAAAAAAGATTACATGCTTTGACGCAAACTTCGTCAGCGGTGCCATCTATCATCAATGTCGAGCAGCTTAATAATGTCGATGGAGGAGAAGGCGGTGGAGTTCCAAAGTTCGATAAAGATTTACCGTATTGTTTAAATCATTTTACTATTAATAATAAAAAAATTGTATGTAACTTAAGAAATGTCTTCACTCTTTATTATTGGTTATATTCTAGTTTACCTAAATAAATGTGTATTTTATTAATGATTTTTAATTTCTTTACCCTCCCCACTCCCTCTCCACCTCTTTGATATCCTATATGCAAGCATTATGTACTTTTAGTATCTAGTTAGACGTCATATGAGTAAGATGTCATCCTTTAACTGCTTGTTAGAAAATCATTTACATAAATTACAAAAGTTAAAAGAAATGATTGAGTTTTATCAGGAGAAACAGCGCATGTTTTCGCAGTTTTAAAAATTAAGTGTTATCACTAACACTGGTGTATTCAGTGATAGAAGACGATGCGGTAAACAATTACATGCTACTGCAGCACGAAGAATTGCTCTCTAAAAAATGCAGTCTCCAGTATTTTTATCTTGCGGCCATATCGCTAATTCTATAAACAGTCTTTGTAAAGTTTGTGAGATTCGTAAAAAGTGTAAAGTTTGCTATAAAAATAATCGCGATATGATATTCATACCGTGTGGACATATTGCAATATGTGCAGACTGTAGTTTTTCTCAGAAAACATGTGTAACCTGTGGAATACGTTTGCATGCTACAGTTCGTATAAAATAATCCTTAAATTTCATTAACTATTACCATTATAAATAAACATTATTTGAGGTTAAATCATTACTGTTTATTTCGAAGATATTAGAATTAACTTTAAATGAGCAACTAACGCAATTCCTTGTTAACAATGGAACATTAGTGTCCACTCAACACGGCTTTACAAAAAATAAGAATGTAGACACTGCTCTTTTTGAATTTTATACGCACATTGTTCATGGCATTGATAAAAAAATGACTCCCTTTGGGCTGTTTGTAGATTTTTCTCGCGCGTTTGATTGTGTAGATCATGAACTTCTTTTATTAAAACTTAGTCGATATGGTGTTCGAGGCCATGCTTTAAATATCATAAAATCGTTTTTAGTTAATCGTTATCAAATAGTTGAGATCAATGGTGTTAAAAGTAATGTTTGTGTATTAAGTAGAGGAGTTCCACAAGGATCAATTTTTGGACCATTGCTTTATCTCATTTTTGCAAATGACCTAGCATTAAGTATTCAAACAATTTCCAACACACATCTTGTCTGTTATGCTGATGACACAAATATGTTGATAATTGAGAAGGATGTAACATCAAGCCTAAACACTTTACAATTAGTTTATGAAAAATTAATACATTGGTCACAAAAAAATTTGTTAAATTTGAATAATGAAAAAACAGTAATAATGCGTTTTTCACATCATAATGACAATAATGGTAATATTCTATTAATAAATAATCTGAACGTTCACTTAAGTGAGTCAGCAAGAATACTAGGAGTTACCTTTGACCAGAACTTACAGTCGTGCGTTCATATAAATTTAGTGTGTGAAAAGTTGAGAAAAAATTGCTATGCTCTTCGTTCATTGAAATATCATTGCAGCTTGAATGTTCTCCTTACCTTATATTATGCAAATATCCACTCAACTATTAGATACGGAATTCTTAACTGGGGCACTAGTAGTCTTGTCCAAAGGGTTTTTATTTTACAAAAATATGCTATTAGAATCTTAGAAGGGTTATCTGGTAGGGAATCTTGCAGAGATTATTTTAAGAAATTAAACATTTTAACTGTATATAATGTGTATATTTATGAAATCTGTTGTTTTGTATATAAACATAAACATCTTTTTCAGCGTAACCAAGTAAACTACAATCATTTGACTAGATTTAGAAATAGCCTAAATCCAGATCAACATACCACAGCTCTTTATCAAAAAGGCACTCTGTATAATGGCTGTAAATTTTTCAATTTTTTACCAGATCCAATTAAAGAATCTGCGAACATTAACATTTTTAAGAGAAACGTAAAAAAATTATTATTAGGAAAAAATTGCTACTCCCTGGAGGAATTTTTTATCTAATGCCGTTATTGGTTTCATAATGAGTGAGAAATAAAGATTATTTTTTTTTTTTTTTTTTTTTTTTTTTGCGGTTTCCCGAACCTAATGCTGGACAGTCTCCCTGTGGCCTCCGACACCACACAGAGAGAGCGCCAGCGAATAATCTACAGCAACTCCCCACATCCCGCAGGGTTAGTCACTGTAGATTCCAGACTCGTGTGCCCTAAGTAGACGAAGGGATCCCAGGATGACCGCTTTCTGCATTTGACCAGCCAACCATTCTGCCGATGTTTGGCAGGCAGGCATGGTCTTCAATGCGGAGAGCAGCGTGGGCTTCATACCTCCGAGTACACCGATTATCAGGACGACCATCTTGACAGAGTAGCCTGGATATAGCACTTGGAGCTCGTACCGGAGATCTCTGTATTTAGTCCGTTTCTCCTCCTCCTTCAAGGCGATGTTTGTCTCAGCAGGTGCTGAGAACTCGATGACATACATCACCTTGGTCTGATGGTCGAGGAGGACTATGTCAGGCTTATTGGCTTGAATTCGCCTGACGGTCGGGAACGAGTAGTTCCAGTAAATCCGGCATTTGAGAAATAAAGATTATTATTATTATTATTATTATTTTTTTTTTTTTTTTTTTTTTTTTTTTTTTTTTTTTTTTTTTTCCGTTTCCGGAAGAAATTGCTGGACAGTCTCCCTGTGGCCTCCGACACCACACAGAGAGAGCGCCAGCGAATAATCTACAGCAACTCCCCACATCCCGCAGGGTTAGTCACTGTAGATTCCAGACTCATGTGCCCTAAGTAGACGAAGGGATCCCAGGATGACCGCTTTCTGCATTTGACCAGCCAACCATTCTGCCGATGTTTGGCAGGCAGGCATGGTCTTCAATGCGGAGAGCAGCGTGGGCTTCATACCTCCGAGTACACCGATTATCAGGACGACCATTTTGACAGAGTAGCCTGGGTATAGCACTTGGAGCTCGTACCGGAGATCTCTGTATTTAGTCCGTTTCTCCTCCTCCTTCAAGGCGATGTTTGTCTCAGCAGGTGCTGAGAACTCGATGACATACATCACCTTGGTCTGATGGTCGAGGAGGACTATGTCAGGCTTATTGGCGTGAATTCGCCTGACGGTCGGGAACGAGTAGTTCCAGTAAATCCGGCATTTCTCGTTCTCGACAACGGACTCTATATCTCCGGGGACGTAAGGCAGCACTGGTGTTTGGTCTATCTGATACGAGTGCCGTAGATGGTAGTATAGCACTCGTAAAGCCGCGTTATGTCGTTGGATGTAGACCGAAGTCGCATAAATCGGGCATGCAGATAATAAATGCATGAGCGACTCCGGCGCCTGACGGCAGGTCCTGCAGTTGATATCAGGTACCTCTACACCCATCACGCGACTGCGATAGACCAATGTGTTAATAACACCATCTTGGCAGGCCACAATGTATCCCTCGGTCTCCGACTTCAGCCCCGCTGACCTTAAAAATGCGAAGGTCAGCTCTGTCGATAAACCCAGTGCTTCTATGTTGTTATAGAAAACACCGTGCAGGGGTTTATCGACGTGCTGCCTGAACAGATTTCTCTGTTCGGCAGCTTTGATGTGGGCTGTCAGACGATTAGGCGGAAGCTCAGTGACTGAGTCACCTCGCCGGCCTTCTCGCCTGTAGTCGAACACGAGACCGAGTTCATCTGCGGCCCTCTGTGCTGCCCTGCTTATTATTATTATTATTATTATTATTATTATTATTATTATTATTATTATTATTGTGAACATCATGATGTATAGTTCGCAATTTATTCTGCTACATGCGATATTCCAAAATATACTCTACGTACATAGGCCATATAATTCTACGGACGCTTTTGTGTGCCTCGATAATCCACAAATGATTCATGTCCTTCACAGTGGATAAAAATGACTCCTAGTCGTATTAACGATAATAAATTGGCTACTTATTCCTCTTTTATATCTAATAATACGGCTGGTTTTAAGATAAAAATAAAATTTAAAGATGACATCATCGAAGAAGAATTTAACTGGGTCTCACTTTTCCCCCCTTCACCATCACCTGAACCTTCGGTATATTCAAGCCCTCCACCGTCGCCTTCAGACGTCTCAGTTGAAGTCTTGCTTTACTACCTAGCAGTTTGCTCATCAATTTTACTGCTCAAGTGCATAATTAGAATTGTTCAGCGCAGAAAGTGTCTATTTATGCTAAATTAAGAAATACGTAAAAACATCATGTGTACCCTATCACCAGCATCGCTAAAAGAAGCTGTCGATTTACTGCTTACTTCATTAAGATGTAGTCTAAGTGAAGGATGTCATAATGAAAAATATAGCCTGGGCATATATTATTGTGAACTTTATATTGGCGATAATATTACGCTGAATAACTTTTCTGAATCGATGGTAAAATGTGGTCTTCATGAACAATTAAAACAATATGTTTCCAAGTTTATAACTGATGAGGTACTCTATAATAAATATATTGGTGACGATGAGGTTGACTTAATAGAAAAAGAAAGCTCTCCAGATCCTATTGCAGAAGCAATTGATTCGCTTCGTTTTATTTTGAGGTGTAATCTGAAACTATATTCTAACCACCACCTTGAAAAAGAAGATCGCACTACCTGGCGCAATAAAATGGGAATAAAATATTGTGATTTTTATATCTGGGGCTATATTACATTGGATAAATTTTGTGCTACAATGAACCAATTGGAACTGCATGATTTATTATATGAACACCTGTCTGGACTTGTAAGTGATGAACTTCTCGATCTACTTCCCGATTACGAAGGAGCAATTTAATATATTTAATAAAAATGTATTTTATATATGAATAAATATCTTGTAACAATATCTGTTTTTTTTTAAATGTAATAAAGAACTTTGTTTTATAATCAAGCATCTAAAATACTTTACCTTGAAACATATAGCTATCTCCATCTTACTGATAGAGACCGACTAAAATATCTCTAATAGATAAATTCTATTGAATAGAGAGATAACGTATAATCCAGCAAATGTGAATGTCATAAATATGTCTGGTTTTTTAAATCTTGTACATCAGAAGCAAAAATACTTGTCAAGTGTGGGATTCGAACCCACGCTCCCGTTGGGGAATCTGATATTTTAAATTTGACGCCTTAACCACTCGGCCAACCTGACAAGCGGAAGCAGTGTTTCATTCAAATTACTTAAATGTGTGTACCTACTAAATAAAATTTTATATTGTCCAATTTTTATTATGATTTAAAAATGCTTTAGATCAGTTTATTAGCTGGTATATGATAATTAAAATATCTATCTATCTCTGTCTTACTCATTGAGGTTGAATAAAATAATTAAATAACTGTTCAATTTGCCTTACAAGCTGTGAAGCCTACATGTGAACACGTGCAAATGTTTATAAAATAAAATTCCAAGAAAACGAGTTTGTTTACCTTATAGACACGTAGGTATATATAAATTTTTCTGTCATAGGCGTACCCTAGTAAAATTAATATAATTATACCCCCTTTTCAAGCAGGTACGCCTATGCTCTCTTTGTTTACATTAGCCTCAAGCTTATCGCTATGACGTCATCGTCTGCAGCGCCATCACGGTAAAATGCGGCGGCTAATTTCAGAACTAAACCTTCTGCTCATTGAACTAGTTCTTAGAGGTTCCAGGGCCAGGGTGCAGGATGCAGGATGCGTTAGAGCATTGAACCTCTTGCGTTAGGACTGATGCATTAGCTGAAGAACGCCGTCTCCAGAAGCTTTTAGTTCTTCAGCTAAGTGTTGCTATACTCAGGATGACCTATGTCCATCGAGAGTGTGTGGCCTTGAAACTGCGCCCGTGCTCCCTTAGTATATCTACTTCGGTGAACATATAGATGGCAAATAATATATATAAACTTTAAGTTTTACACAATTTCCAACTGTGACAAAAGTTTCACTTCTTCGATAACCATAGAGCGAAAAAAAGTAGGTATTTCCCAAATAAATCGCTGAGGTTCTCTTGCCAATGATTATAGGTAAGCGAAATACTTAAATAAAACTAGCTCACCGACTCCTGCGATACCAAATTAAGGAATATGACAGGGACACACTCACTAAGTCCTCCAAAACTTTGTTCTAGCAAAATGCTCCAAACCATGTAAGCAGCAATACAAAATGGGGTATATTCATCCAATCCAGGGATTAAAGTACAAATAATACATTGTATGACTGATGGTCGAGATTGTAGAGTACCTGCCTCTCACCCAAAAGTCCCGGGTTCGAATCCCGGTCGTGGCAATGGAAAATACTGTGAGAGGGATTTTTCCATTATACACGGATATTGGATGTGTGTCCCTTGTCTTTAAATGTGTAGCCCCCTCCCGCTCAAGACTCAGCCTTCTGGGATAAAGGGGGTCGTAATTACATGTGGTGTATTTATTTATTTATTTATTTATTTATTTTATAAGCTGTGACAAGACGTCGAGAGGAAATGCCAATATGTTTGTGATAAAAGTATATTAATTGATGTATCACTAGGTGTTGCAAATCGTTCTACAAAACCTTCTAGCAAGGTGTTCATGAAGCTATCCTCGGAGCCTAAAATTATTACGTATATGAAACTACGTGCACACATAAATCATAGCTAGTAAATTTTTTTTTAAATATCACAATGAAAAACTCACCCTAGATTTTATTAGGCCACTTGTTAAAACTTTCAAAAATCTTTGTGGAATATTCTAGAGACTTTATAATTTTTCAAGCCACCTGTCTCTTATCACTTACACATTATATCTCCTCGAATCACCGAGTTTTTAAAATTTTTTGTTTTCAAAAAAATTCAACCGCTACGCGTTTTAACTTTTTGTCGACTTTTTACTTTTAAAGAAATTATGGTACCTATCTATACAACCAAGCATACATATTATATCCTTCCCGTCATACAAAGGGTTGCATATTAGCGATAAACTGAAATTCGCATTAATATTAATATACGGGGTCTTCCAACCGTTACATCTTAAGTTCAAATTAAACTGCACACTGCACAGTGAAAGAGCGCGCAATAAATAGGACCGTCAAACAATATAATTAACCACAGAAATAGACTCACGGCACACTTTAAACTGTGCGTCGCATCCACGTAATAGACAGAAAATGCGTGACGTTTCATCCCCACCTTAATGTTTCCATACCATATTAATAGTGAACCTTATTGTCTCTTTACATAAGACCACACAAATTTTCATTTTAAATTTTCTTATTAAACAGTTTGCTTTTTTCCATAATAACATTTTGCCAAAAAGAGTCCTAGAAAGAGATTTAAAATATTATAAATTTTACTACGCTTGCGTATCAGAATTCGGACGTGCGACGTAGCTTGGTTTGTGTTCCTCCGACCTCCGAGGCAGAATAAAAGAATAACCTTACTTTTATTCTGCATTTCTGAGTAACAAACGGTTGCTGTGCAGTGTGAGGTTATAGTTAAAATTAAAAATATAAAGTGTCTTTGTTTTACAGTTATTGTGTAAATTGTGTTGTTTATTGTTAAGAAAATGTCTGAGAAGCATGTTATAAAACTATCTTCAATATTAAGATTTTTTAAAGACGAAGAGAAATTGATCCGCCGTGGAGAAAATGCTGTTGAATCAGGCCATGTAGCAAATATGACATTTTATGATGAATTAAAAATGTTAAAAGGCTTGGTACATGCTAGTATGCGAGGCAGATAGTATAAAGTGGAAGTAAGTTAAATTAAATTGTATAACGCTCTAGTTTTTTAAGAAATCTGTAGGTAATATAAAAAATATAATAGTTATTTATGTAAGCAGTTTTGAAAAGACTAATTTTATTTGACAAATGTAATATTTGCCTAAACAAACGAGTGAAGCGAGCGAGTTAAATAAAATTAGTGTCTTCATAACGTGTTACTTAAAAAATTGTTTCTAACCTCGCTTTAAAATAGAAAAGAAATGGCAATTTATTTTATTATTATTATTTACATCATGCAGTTATGTAATAACTGATAATTATGAAAAATGTGATGTTGTGTAACGTCAACAATGCATTTAAAATTTGATTTTTCACAATGGGGTTTGATAAAATAATTTTTTTCTCACACTGCCTATATATTTTCAGGTTACCTTTGATTCAGATTGGGCGATTGAAAATGCACATTGCACCTGCCCAAGAGGACAATTATATATAGTCTTTCTCTTGTGTAATTCGTGAGACTATTTAGCATTGAGAAAGGAAACAGATTAAGTTTCCGAAACGTCTGCAAAACATCATTGTTTTTATTTTATTTTAATTATATTTTATGTCAAAAAACCAACCTTAACTGTTCCTTTGACGTAAAGTCACAGGCGTAAAGGTTATTTTTTAAATAATCCAGATATTTTTCAGATTATCTGGGTTTTGTTTAGTGGGCGTAAATCCCAAATAAGAACAGAAAGAAAATACAGAAAGATGCCACAAATAACTTTTAGACAATATTAAGATGTGTGATTTACAATATTAATTAAAAAAAGATATAAATATTTTCAAGAAAGAAGTGATATTTTGAATATATATAAATCATCATTTATCAAAATAACTGAACAATCACTACAACAAACTATGTTTGCGAGGCATAAAGACCACAGACAGTTCATTTTCTAAACAAAATTTACATAACAGTTCATAATCACAAGTTTGTTCAATTTTAAATGGCGGATCAAACAAAAATAATTTGAAGTTGACCTGTAAAAACGTAAGATCGAGTTATATTTATCACGACAAAGTGAAATAATATAATGTTTAATGGCATGATACCTATATGTAATATTTATTGAATAATAACTTCGCCTTATTTTAATTTACTACACATTTAAAATTTCCCAAACTAATTTTAAACACTTTAATAAATGGTAAATAAACCAATAACCCAATAATTAGAAAACAATAATTGAATCCAAGTATAGACATACCGACATAAATCATGTTCAGCGGCAGCTCAGATGATGCGTCGGGAGAAATGACAGTTTAAATTCACAAACGTTGTCATTACAGACAAGATTATGACTCGAATGCGTGCAATACAGACGTGTGGCAAAATATATTGAAATAGAATGAAACATTTTAGAAAATTTATGACTGCTCTTTTAATTGAACAATTAATTATTAATCTGTAATTATTTATTTTGTTATTTAGCATATCATAGAAGTAAAAATTTTTAAGATGAGTTTATTTTCAAACTCATATAGCTCAATAAATAGAGAATCGATGTTCATATAAACTTTTTTGCTTGAAATAAACTGAACAACATGCTTATAGAGTACCGGGAGAACTGTATACCCTGTATTTGTACTTTTAATCAGTTCCATATAAATGTTCCACTTCTGAAATTAGTGGAAACTGGAAATTTGTTAATGCTCCACACACTTGAAATATCATTGATGCTAAGGGTGCTAAGGTGCTAGGAATCAAGTTTAGAATTGAGTAACACTTTATTCCTCGAATTGATCTTTCGATGTGTATTCTAGCTCAAGCGATCGTTCTCGTTTGTATGGCTTGCTGTGGTGTAAATTGTGATATACTGAGAAATGGCGGTATATAAATTCACACCTGGGGGTAGAATATCTTTAATTGCAACTACTCAATTAGAACACGGATATGAGACACGGAATAAAGACCAAATTCATTCTAATTGTCACCGAACGGCAATGTTTCAAAAAAGTTTTATATATAATGGTTGTAAATTTTATAATTCACTAACCAATGAAATTAATTATGATGGTGTGTATTTTTTTTTTTTTAATATTATATACCTATATATTTTATGTATAATGTATTCTATTTTTCTATTTATCTACTAGTTTGTTATTTCTGTGTTCTATACTAAATTATTGTTAAGTTTTTAATGTTCTTTGCCTGTTACTTGTAATGTATAGAATAGTATTAAGGATATTCTACATTTTGTGTGTCTTTGTATACATTTAAATGTTGAAATAAAGTACTACTACTACTACTACTACTAATTAAAAAACCTTTATCGGCCATAATAAGATCTCCAGGAACTATTTTTTCTAATATGCCACAGTCTTGCACTATTTTCTTGTCTGACGTAGATCCAGGATAAAGGTCACTCATGAAGGTAAGAACACCATTTGAGGCAACTCCAACTAAACCTTTGAAGGTGTTCTGATGTTTATAACTACTATATGTAAGTCTTTGAGTGTCCATAGATGATTGTTTAACGCACTTAATTTCTGTGCAGTCCAATCGGCAATTCATAAAAGTGCTGAAGCATGCATGCATGCAGGATTTGTTTTTATTTCTTGAAGGAATATCTTTCATCAACTGACAAAACAGGACTTCATGTAATGCATATATACATCATGGAACATCCCATAGTAATGGACGGGTCACTCTAGATGCTGATGTAGATGGAAGTTCATATGATTTTCTAAAAAATAATAGGAATTTTTCTTACTATATCTGAATGTATGGCCAGTCCCTAAACGAACTGGCAGGTATTTACGAAAATGTTGTATATGTATTATATAAATATAATAATTAGGTACTATTCTTGTAAAGCATACCTTTGTTTCTTTTTTTCTGGAGAGTGAAACTTGAATAATTTATCTTTATTGCGGTCAAATATTGTTGGAAGATTATTTATATCTCCATTTAAAAAATGGCAACTGCAAATCACGGAATTTACTGTAGCATCTTTGTCGGCACGCCTAAAAATAAAATAAAACAATCAATTAATATACAATAGGTAGATACAAATAATTGTTTTAGTTAACTACAAACTCTACTCTTACCTTATCAATGAAATCCATTTTGTTTTTACAGCAGGGTCTTTTGGAAACCTAAAGAATTTACAACTTTGTTTATCACTATAATGTTTACAGTCTGGTACAAAGCACATCACCATATTTGAGACTGTCTCTTAAAACTTGTCTTGTAAAACTAAATTTTCTAATTTTCACAAATTTCAGGAAATTTAACCTCAACTAAGAACATCGACAGTCGTGTTGACACTTGACAAAGAAATTATAATCTGTGCAGAAATTAATCCAAGAGCGACGTTCCAGCCGTCATTTACATTCTTCTCGTACGCATGCATAATCAAGTATTGTGAGAAATTAAACATTTTTTACTTATAGAACATTTATAGAGATTAATTATAGTTCCATAAGCAAATGGTTTCAATCGTCAAATGTGGAAAATAACACAAATATATCCATATTTAGAAAAGTGTGATTAATTTTGACCCTTATGTTGCGGCTAAATAAGGGTCATAGCAAAGTGTGCTTGGAAACCAAATCATATTTTACCACGTTCGGGTGACGTCACAACTTTTGTAGTCTATAATCGGTGTTCAGTTCGCCCTCCCGCTCTCTGAGAGTGAGATGACCATATAACGGGCACGCATCGTGAATGATTGAGCACGTGCAGCTATAGTTATGTGCACTGCGCTGGGCCTACGATACGAATCGACATTCTACAGAGCCGGCTCGCTAGCGCTAAGGAAAATCTGCACCGCGCGCCATTCCCAGCTAATTAATTAGATATTAGATATTTTACAATTCTCTTTCTTTGCTTGATATACATTGTTTATAAATGACTTTGTTTAGGATTTATACAAGCATAATAACAACAAACATATCCATATGTTTGTTGTTATTATGCTTGTATAAATCCTAAATAAAGTCATTTATAGATATTAGACACATGTAAATTATAAATGGCGAAAAATATACTAGAAAAAAAATGTCATAGGTGGGCTGTGGGGGTGCACGTGCTCCTGTGCTCCTGTGCACGAGCCGCCACTGATTATACCCATATGCAAAACTGCAATAAAACTGTTTCTATTATTTTTTTTCTGTACTCATAATACTAACCTGTTTCTGGTAAAATACTATCACTGTCGAAAATTGACGGTAACCCATATACATTAATAGATATGAGTTCTAATAAGTCGTTTTCATAGTCTTCTATTTTAACATGGTCGGGTACACCACCCCCTGTTTTAAATGTTTCTTGTTTATTTTTTGCTACTTTTTTCTTAAGAGCTTTTTTTGTGCTTTCATATTTGGAACGTAATGTAGCTGCTGACCTGAATATCGATCCTAGAATAATTAAATAATAATAATAATAATAATAATATTTATTAACCATTTTAGATACATGAAGTATATATGGCAAGTCAAGGTATTACATAATAATATAGTGTATATAGCAACTACATGTTAAATTGAAAATTAATTGTTACCTATAATAAAATATACTAAATATATAAAAATAACAAAAACAAAATGTATATGACAGTATACCTACAGATCGAACACACAATACAAGAATATACATATACTAATTGCATCAAAATAACAAAACAAAAATATGTATATGACATACCTACATAATATTGAACATATAATACAATACAATCACATTAAACATAACCTCAAGGTTCTCTATTCAAAAATTCATATATGCTGTAAAAGGCTTTCCTTAGTAGTAGATCTTTTACAGCACGTTTATATTTTGTATAGCTAGTAATTTCTCTTATTTCTAATGGTAAGCTGTTATATAAAATTATACAATTGTAATTCGGGGAATGCTTGTAGTTTGCTGTACGATGTTTTGGTATACTTAATTAAACGTGATGTTACCAAAGTTAAAACAGATATAAATATTTCATTCACCTACATTTTACTTTTTTAGTTGACTCACCTGACTGTGCATTAAACAGCTTTTCTATTCATTTACAGGCAGTATCTTTTGTCTTCCATGTCTCCGTATCCGTACTTTTATTTTCAATAATATTTTTATGTGCTATTATAAAGCGACATAAATGTAGGTACCTCACTATGCAGGAAATTAGGGGACCTTTTTCTTTTGTCGCCGACGCTTTCCTCCTTTTTTTTATAGGGATTAATTAATAAGAAAAAAAACAAAACAACATAAGATAAACGAAATCTATATTTTGAGGTTACGTTTAAGCCACAGGTTATAAAATGTCTTTATCTCTTTTTTAACAAACATTGAATGCAATAAGTTCATCTCCTTTTATTTGCCATGTGAAATTAGCGACAAGTGTATTAAAGTTGGTCAGATGCCACAGATTATAGATTATATCTCCTAACCAGGAGATAGCTGTGCGGACGATAACTTTAGATGAAAAGACAATTGCTAGTTAACTGGACGTTAAAACCTGCTGATAACTTTATCTTCCAGACTGCCACTTTTATCCAGAGATGAAAATACCGGGCCTAAAGATAAAGATAACTTTAGTTTATAATTCAATCCAGATCAATGTTGTATATGATAGCTGATTTGTCTCTGCTGCTGTTACCAATAAAGCTGTATTTATATTCAGTTCAGTTGTTTTATTGATCATGCAATCAATATCGCCCAGTAAAATACATTTCACCCTTACAAGTATGAATTAGGAAGTGTCTCAATATCAACATTATACCGCAGTTTTAGTAGCGCATAGTATGCTTTGTTGAGTTTTCCACAAACGTGATTAATTTGAAGAGTCCAGGATAGTAAGTAAGTAGTAGTAAGATCCTAGGAATTTGGTATTTTCTGAGCAGTGAAGCGTGTCGGCGGTGGGTTGGGATTTATGGCAATTGACAAAAGCTGTTTTTTGATTGATTTAGAATTAACTTCGCTTAATAGAATCTTTAGAAGTAACCGCATACAATTACGCAACAGCGTTAGAATTATTAGAAAAGATGTATGCAAATAAACGCGCCATTGTAAATCATCACGGTAACTCTTTGTTATTTAAATTACCCGAAGTTACAAGAGAATCACTCATGTCTTTAAGAAAATTATTAGATTTCGTATTGCAAAACTTAAACGCGTTAACAAAATTAAAGTTACCAACGGATACTTTATTAATTCCTGTAATATTACGTAAATTAGACGACAGCACGCGATGCGAATGGGAAAATAAACAAGATGAAAAGGTTTTACGTTAGAAGCAGTATATAGCGAATCGCAAAAAACGAATACTTATAAGAAAGGAACTCGTGAATTAAAAGTCTCGTCAAATGTCAATGGTAAATTTTCAGATAACAATTCGTATTCATGTAATAATAAGCCATCTCGAACCGTACAAGTGTATGCAGCCACGGAAAGATTGGGCGCGTTCAGCCGACACAACAGTTGACTTAAAACCATAAACATGTTTCTGGTATGGCGGAAGACTACATATGATAACACCTGAACGGTATTGGGTTTGTTAAAAGTTCACCGATATCGATCAGATCACAGAACAGTTAAAAGGGAAGGGACATATTATAGATCTGTGGTTGTCTAGTAGTAAGGTTATGTGCTATTTTGATTAAATATTTTGGATCGTTTTTAAGAGTGATGAAGAACGTGGTATTACACGAATTATTTGAAAATTATATAGACTGGAATGCTATTCAGATTGCTGTGGATACTCTAGAAGCACCAATATACTTTATTCCAAACAGAGGAAAACCTACGTAAAATGAAAATTATGTAGCTCACACTATTCCTAATTACTCAGTATCGGAATTTAAAATCCACTTTCGAATGTCTCGACAGAATGTTGCTGAACTATGTGTAACTATAGCACCTTTAATACCTAATCCACATCGTGTAATAACATTAGAAACAAAAGTGCTCTTTTACATTTGGTTAATTGCTAAGCAAGAAAATTTTGTAGCGGTTAGTGACAGATTTGGATTCTCAAAAAGAACAGACCATTATATTTTTTTACAAATCCGAAATGCAATAGTGCAACTACGAAATCAATATATTAATTACATGGCCAGATGCTAACGAATGTATGCAAATTGCATCGAGAAATGAGAATCGTTATCGGAATCGTAAGTATTATTAACTTATAACACATGTTAGTAATAATCACTTGTTTACTTTTTATAGGTTTTCCTGGTATTATAGGAAACATCGATGGATGTCATATAGACATTAAGCAGCCTGTAAACAATGCTGTAGATTTTTATAATCGTAAGGAACATCACAGTATTATACTTCAGGGAGTGTGTGATGATAAATGCATCTTTACCGATCGAGTATTGAAAGAGCCTTTGGATTACTCAAAGGTAATAAAATGGAATTAGAATCGAAGCAAGTATTGAACCCTGTACTTTTATTGTAGGAAAATGGAGACGTTTAAAATATGTCGACATGTCATTAGCAGACAAACTCCCAGAAGTTATTTTAAGTGCATGTATTCTACATAATTTTATCCTAATACGGATTGACGAAGATTATGAGATACTAGGACAAGGTGATAATGATGTTATATTTATGAATAATAATGAAAATGATGAAGATGAAGGTATAAGTGGGCAAATGAAAAGAGATTTTATAACCACAATTTTTTAATAGTGCATTTTATTAAGTGTACAGGGTGAGGCTCTAGATTTATACTCCGTCTGAGTTAAGAATGTAGTGCCTGTAAAGATAGGGAACGTGTGCCCTTGACCCTGATTGGTACACTTCCAGCTAAGTTTACGCAGGGAAGAATTAGTAAATCAGAACAGATTTCTTTCCAGGTCCGGCGTTGTCATTTAAGTAATAAAACAGTGATTTGTGTACCATATAAAGAGATAGTAATAAATCACTTAGCACAGATCAGCCATGGGCGTACTATTGTTTCTCTAACATCCAAATAAATTATACCGAAAAATCTAAATAACTTCATTTTATGTCAAAAAAATGTCTGTTATTTGAAATATACAGTTGTAAGTGGAACAGATAGAATTGAAATTTGCAGTAAATACAGGTCATCTGATGAAGACTAAAATTTCTGATTCAGATGAATTTGATATTCTCCCGGAATAACTACCAATGATATATCCATTTTATGTAACTCGTGTTGTTTCAGTTATTAATTTTTGTTAGATTTTTTATTTCAATACACAATTTTATACTGGCAACTTTTTATTTTAATATAATAAATCTGTAGTATCACAAATACCCATACCCATTGCAGTCCTTGAATCTAAAATATCAAATTTTTTCACAATTTCTAAAGACTTTTAATAATTATTGTAAAATTCCTGTAAAATTAATTATAAGTGAATTTTTATTTTTACTGCTATAAAATAAGAACCTTTCTGCTGCAATTTGTATAAAATAATTTCAATGTATTCAAAAAAAGCCAAATACCAAATGAAAGCCAATTTAAACCGTTAATTTTATGTACCAACGGGCGTGAGACACCCGTGGGGAGATTCCACTTAGATTGGGCGACCCATGTGCCTGTGTAAACTGTGCTCCGCTTATAATGTAAATAACTGCATTCTTAAGTGAGAGAGACCTTTGTTCACTTCACCAGTAACCAAGGTGAATAGGAGAATAACGAATAGAAGGTGGATTATATAATAATAATAATAATATCGTCTTTATTGATACACAAAAATAATATTTCACATATCAAAGGGCGAAGTTTCGCCACACGGCTATTCTTACACTTAACCCAAAATCTATATTATTATTACATCATATATTATAATAATATTATTAATTATAATAAATACATATTATGTTAAGCTATTTTGTGTGCTTTGACTTGTGTGCAAATGTTGTTTAAGTAATACAAGTTTCTCTTGATTTATTCTGTTGCTCTCTGCCATTTCTAGTCGTATTGCCTTCAATTCTTCCAGTCGTGCTTCCTCTAATTCTAACTAACGTTTTCGAAAACCATCTAAACGAGTAAAAGATTTAGAACTTACATCGATAGTGCTAGTACGTGAAGAAGATGGTGTTACAGAGTTACTATTTATTGTCCATATCTGATGAACCTGGTTCACCATTCAGTGCAATTGTTGATATTACCGCAGTTATATTAATTGTTTTGTCAGAAGCAAATATTTGTTTCAAATCGTTCATAATATTTCCAAGTTACTCGACCACGACCAGTAGTTGATTTTTTATTGTTATCTTTAATTTTTTTAAAAGCATTTTTCTTATTTCTAAATTTTTGACCTAAATAAGTACCATCC
Source organism: Rhagium mordax (assembly GCA_963680705.1). Lineage (NCBI taxonomy): Eukaryota > Metazoa > Arthropoda > Insecta > Coleoptera > Cerambycidae > Rhagium > Rhagium mordax. The sequence goes on from OY796664.1 coordinate 33,159,714, forward strand.
ACATTGACACCGATTCTATCTCTTAATGATTTTGCGATTTTATCCCATAATATCTTTGTTTTTACTTTTGGATCGCTGGTATAAATCAACGGTTTACAGACATCAACCAAAAAACCACGACTATTATAAGATCCAGAATTAATGCATTTAACACGAAATTAACATTTTTAATATTACCCGTCATAACAGAAAAGTCTTTCAGCGTATGGTGCGGAATTATCAATGATCAAATAATCGGCCCAATATATTACGATGGCGCTTTAACAGGCCATCGTTATTTTAACTTTCTAAGAAATTAAATATACCAGGTACTGCAAGATATTTGCTTTCCAAGAAGATATGGCAACGTAATCTGGCAACAAGACGCGCACTCCCCACAAAATCTTTACCGGTGGTTAATTATTTAAACAATACCATGGCAATGGATGGGTAACAGCGGTCCTATAGTATGGCCAGCTTGAAGTCCGGACTTGAGTCCGTTAGATTATTTTCTTTTATTTGTGTTCAGAATGAAAAACTGCACCAACTACTGTTTGATCTAGTTGTTTAGTTTTTTTGATAGAAAAGAATGTCAAAAAAAAATTTACAAAAAATTTGTCAAGAAATTGTATCGTCTGTCAAGTATTCTATGTTAGGCAAGCGAAGAGTGCATTCTGTTGATGTAATATAAAATAAACCAGTTCAAAGTTACAGTCCACTTTAATTTCAAGAAGTTTTGTGATACACAATAGCTACAATACAAATTTGGGTGTGTATCAACAACATAATTGGTCCTTCGAGCCGGATAAACAGTGAGAATATCCAGTATCCAGTTTGACATCTAAAATCGACAGAAGCAGGACAGGTGCTTGAAAACGGCCGGCTAAGCAAGCAGCAAGAGTAAGACTTTACGTTCTCCAACAATAGGAATCAGAACATCAACTTTGGCTGCATCTTGTACAGCAAGGAGACGTGAAGATAGAAAATAGCAGGTTTTTCTTAGAATTAGAGCATCCTAAACTTTTGAGGCACAACCTTTTTCAAGTTATTTGTATTTTGTATACAATTTTAAAATGAGTGATCTAAAATCGATGCAAGCAAAAAGAGAATCAATGATAGCCCAGTTAACTCGCTTACAAGATTATCTAAATAGCATAAAAAACATAGAAATTAACAAATCAATATTAGAGCAATTACAAATTAGGCTAGATAAAGCAGAACCTCTCTGGGGCGAATTTCAGTCACTTCAGACAAAAATCGAAACCAAATGTGAGAAAGACGATCCACAGTTGGTGCTAACGGGGCGTTTAACATTCGAAAATTTATATTTTGACGTAATCTCTGCGGTAAAGCATTTTATAAAATGTAAAGATATATTACTGTCTTCACAAACACAACTACCTTTAGATCCCACTAAAACTGTATTGTCTAATGTGAACAATATTAAACTACCAGCTTTGAGTGTGCCTAATTTTACCGGTTCTTATGAACAATGGCCTGAATTTCATGATACATTTACAGCTTTAGTTCATAAAAATAGTTCAATAAATGACATTCAGAAATTTTATTATTTAAAAGATTGTTTAAAAAAGGATGCCGCTCAGGTAATAGAATCTATTGAAGTTTCAGCATCAAATTACACAGTAGCGTGGCAGCTGCTGTGTGAAAGATTTGAAAATAAAGCTTTAATTACTCACAATCATGTTAGTACTCTTTTTGACATACCAAAAATTCATAAAGAGTCTCATACCTTATTAAGACAATTGTTAAACAATTTTCTAAAGCACTTAAGAGCTTTAGATAACTTGGGCGAAGAAACCTCGGGATGGGATAGGCTATTAATTCACATAGTCGTATCGAAACTAGATTCAGTCACTGAACGTGAGTGGAAGTCGTACATAAGTCACATAAAAGATAATCTTCCAAAGTTTGAGGATTTAAAAACGTTTTTAAAAAATAGATGTGATCTTTTAGAAACTTTAACCTTGGAGTCTAATAGTAGCAAATTAGATATTAAACAAAAAAAGGACTCAAATCATGCATCTTATCACTCAACCATTGGTTTTTATTGTAATTTTTGTAAAGAGTCACACAATATTTATAACTGTGGTTCATTTTTAAAACTTTCTGTGGCTGCTCGAATAGCAGAAGCTAAAAAATTAGGCCTATGCATAAATTGCCTTAGGAAAAATCACTTGATCAAGGATTGCCAGTCAACTAGAAATTGTTTACGTTGTAACAAGCGCCATAATACTTTATTGCACATAGAAAATTCTAATTCAAATTCACAAGGTAATTCATCAACTTCCACTCAGGTTAACTCAAGCAATCAAATTGCAAGGAACGCAGATGTTTCAATTGTAAATCATACCACAAATAGTGGTCAATCAAGTCAAATACTCCTTTCAACCGCAAGCGTACAAATTTCTGATTGTAGGGGTCGCTTACATAACTGTCGTGTATTACTTGACTCAGGCTCACAATCTAATTTTGTGACTGAAGAATTGTGTAGCAAATTAAGCTTACAGAAAATGAATATAAACTCACTAATCTTAGGTATCAATCAAAACTCTTCTAATATAACTCACAAAACAGAAATTAGGATTCATTCAAATCATAATGACTTTTCGGTTACTGTACCTTGTCTTGTTCTAAATCAAATAACAGAACACTTACCCCTATATTCATTTGATCCACATGAGTTAAGTGTACCTCAAAATATTAGACTAGCAGATTCAGCTTTTAATAAATCACAAAAGATTGATATTTTATTAGGCGCAGCCATCTTTTGGCAGCTGTTATGCGTGGGACAAATCCATCTAGGACAAAACAAACCGACACTACAAAAAACAAAATTTGGATGGGTAATTGCTGGACCTCTGCCTTGTTCCTCGGATATAAAAATAAAAAAATCTGTAGGCTATTTTAGTTCGGAACAATCTTTGGAAACTCAGGTATCAAAATTTTGGAAAATTGACGAATGCGAACGAACAAATTTTAATTTTTCTCAGGAGGAACAAGAAGTAGAGCAACATTTTATAGACACTTTTAGGCGCGATTCCAACGGTAGATTTGTAGTAAGCATCCCAACTAAGAATAGCGTATCGTGTCTTGGTGAATCTAGTACTACTGCATTAAATCGTTTCTATCACATGGAAAGAAAACTTAATCTAAATCCAAATTTAAAACGCGACTATATCACATTTATGGACGAATACGAAAAGCTAGGTCACATGACAAAAATATCTGAAAATATGACCAATCAATTGGAGATTACCAATCCCTCGTATTATTTACTCCACCACGCGGTCTTAAAGGAAACTAGCCTTACTACCAAAATTCGTGTAGTGTTCGATGGTTCTTCAAAAACTAGCACGGGTCTCTCATTGAACGATGTACAAAAAATAGGACCAACCATACAAAGCGATTTGTTTTCGCTTATATTGCGCTCATTACATCCGTATAAATCCCATAGTCAGCTTAGATAACGAAAACCTATAAAAGACGCAAGCGTCTTCATTTCAATGTTCATTTTGTTTAAGCGTTACTTCACGCCAGTTGTAGTGAAAATAAATTTATAATATTTCACAACGGTTTTGAGTTTTACTTTTTAAAAAGTCATTATTCAAGAAACCAGAATATTATTCGCTTCCGTAAACATTCTTACGTAATGACCGCTGATATTGAGAAAATGTACCGCCAGGTGCTACTTCGGGTTCAAGATAGAGATCTACATAGAATATTTTGGCGCACAGGACCTGACGAAGATCTAAATTGTTTTCAACTAAATACCGTGACATATGGTACTGCCTCCGCCGCTTACCTATCGGTTAGATGTCTTCGGCAATTAGCGATCGAAAACAAAGAGCAGTATCCAATAGCTAGCGACATTATTGACAATGACTTTTACGTCGATGACCTATTGACCGGCTCAGATTCATTGTTGGAACTTAAGCAAATTCGATTAGACGTTTTTAGAATTTTGTTATCTGGTGGATTCCATTTGAGGAAATGGTTATCTAACGAGCCTAAACTTTTCGATGATTATTATGATGATGTATCAGCAAACCAAGATCATAATATCTTACAATTTGACAAAGTAGATTTTCAAACGAAAACATTAGGAATTATTTGGGATGCTAAACAGGATACTTTTCATTATTCAATTAGAAATTTTAACGATCAAAGTCATATTACTAAGAGAACTATTCTGTCAATCACTGCACAGATTTTCGATCCATTGGGCTTCCTTAACCCAATAACTATCATAGCGAAATTAATAATACAAAATTTGTGGCAACTAAAACTATCCTGGGATGAATCAATTCCAAGTGATTTAAACTCAAAATGGTTAAAATTAGCAGACTTGAATTCAATTTCGATTCCTCGGCATGCCTTACTTCCAAATGTAACGTTTATTGAAATGTATGGTTTCGCTGATTCATCTAAATCTGCATATGGAACTTGTATTTATATAAGATGCATAGATAACTTAGGAGCATGCTCAGTTAAACTTCTTTGTGCAAATTCAAGGGTCGCTCCCTTGAAAAGCATTACCTTACCTCGTCTAGAACTTTGCGCGGCGGTTTTACTAGCAAACTTAGCAAAACAGGTTTATGATTCCATGAACGTAACATTTAATAACTGTATGTACTGGTCTGATTCTACGATAACTTTAGGCTGGATTGCAGCTCCCCCGCAGAGGTGGAAAACCTTTGTGGCCAACCGCGTATTAGAAATCCAGAGCTTAACGAATATAAAAAATTGGCGGCATGTAAAAACATCCGAAAACCCCGCGGACCTCATTTCTCGTGGTGTACTTCCTAGTGATTTAAAGGCTTCAGATCTATGGTGGCACGGGCCTCCCTGGCTGTCAGAAGCTAACCTTGAATGGCCAATCGAACAAAAAGGCAATCTGACAGATTTGCCAGATACCAAAAATATTGCTTTTACCTTTTTTGCAAATTTCAGCGACTTTGATTTATTTTCGAGATTTTCGTCACTATATAAGCTACAGAAAATATTTGCGTATAATCTTAGATTCATATTCAACTTACGTAATATATCAGAAAATCGTTTAATAAATTCTTTAAGTGTTAGTGAGTTAAACAAATCACTTCTAACACTGATTAAAATTGCCCAAGCTCAAACGTTTAATCATGAAGTGAACTGTTTGAAAAATGGCAAAGAGTTAAATTCCAAGAGCCGTTTGTTACCTTTAAACCCGTTTGTGGATACGGATGACATTCTACGAGTGGGTGGCAGATTGCGCAACTCAAATTTTTCATTTAATAAAAAATATCCTATCGTCCTACCACCTCATTATCCTTTAACAAAGCTCATCGTCCGGCAGGAACACATAAGGCTCATGCATTGTGGTCCTCAGCAATTACTAGCATCTTTACGCGAAAATTACTGGCCATTATCTGGCAGAAACGTAGCTAAAGATATCGTTCATAAGTGCGTAGTTTGTTTCAAGGTTAAACCTAAAAATGTTGAAGCTTTGATGGGTTCACTACCTGTAGCCCGAACAAGTCCTTCATTTCCCTTCATGAACACAGGCATTGACTATGCCGGGCCTCTGTTTATAAGAGATAAAAAATCACGTGGATTCAAGCTCATTAAATGCTATATAGCAGTATTTTTATGCTTTTCTACAAAGGCCATGCATCTAAAATTGGTGACAGATTTAAGTTCTGAAAATTTCATAGCGGCCTTACGTCGTTTTATAGCAAGGAGGGGCAAACCCATTACTTTATTTTCAGATAACGGTAGCAACTTTATAGGTGCTAATTCGCAGTTAAAGGAATTAGCTGAATTTCTTAAATCTAATGATCAAATTATACAAGACAGTTTGTGTGGAGACGGAATATCATGGAAATTTATACCCCCGAAAGCTCCAAACTTTGGCGGCCTCTGGGAGGCTGGAGTTCGATCCATCAAAAATCATTTAAAACGAGTTGTAGGCGAGGCTCATTTAACTTATGAAGAGCTTAGCACAGTTTTGACTCAAATTGAGGCAATACTAAATTCTCGACCTTTATCCCCCCTTTCTTCTGATCCCTCTGATATGAATCCCATTACTCCCGCTCATTTTCTAATTGGCAGAAGTTTAGTAAACGCTCCTGATCCCAATGTTAAGCACATAACTGAAAATAGGCTGTCCGTGTATCAAAGACTTCAAAGGATTACTCAGCAGTTTTGGTCAAGGTGGAGTAAGGAGTATATCTCCGAATTGCAAACCCGAGTTAAATGGAAGAAAAATTATTCAAATCTTCTTCATCCAGGCGTTCTAGTCATAATCAGCGAGGAAAACCTACCCCCCCTAAGATGGCGCTTAGGCAGAGTGTTAGAGATACATCCTGGTCCCGATGGAATCGTCAGGGTGGCAACAGTGCAGTGTTCAAACGCTAAATACAAGCGTTCAATCTTAAAATTGTGCGTGCTTCCTAGCGAACAGTGAGCGTGAATATCATACCTGATTTGACGTTTCTATTTGATTTTAGTATAAGGCTTTATTACCCGATTTACTATGATCAATCTTATTGTTTATTGAAAGCCCAGTCTTTCAAGGCGGGCGGCTATGTTTGATCTAGTTGTTTAGTTTTTTGATAGAAAAGAATGTCAAAAAAAAATGTACAAAAAATTTGTCAAGAAATTGTATCGTCTGTCAAGTATTCTATGTTAGGCAAGCGAAGAGTGCATTCTGTTGATGTAATATAAAATAAACCAGTTCAAAGTTACAGTCCACTTTAATTTCAAGAAGTTTTGTGATACACAATAGCTACAATAAAAATTTGGGTGTGTATCAACAACAACTACGATAATTAGATAGAGGGTGTCACACAAGTTGAAAAAAAAAATATGCAACACTCTGTATATGACGAGATATAGGACATTATGATGGACGTATTTGAAAACTACGGAAAGAATTGTATGGGAATGAATTTTTACTTTTCAAATTGTGTCAAAGGGGAAGGATCTAGGCGGTGTTCAATTCTCGCGTGAACACCCTGTACATTGCAGAGCCAAACTGGTCAAGACCTATATCTGTGTTTTGTCTGCTTTACGACTCGTGCAATACATATCGAGCTTGTCATGGACTTAACCACTGAATTATTTTCGGATAACGGTTCTAATTCCCTTGGTGCCAATCAGCATTTTCTTGAGTTGTATAATCTTTTATCCGATATATCCGTGTTAATATTTTATGATATGCAATAAGAATGAGGCCCATTCTGATTAACACAAATATACAGGGTTGATCAAAATTTTATTGAACTTCGATATAAATCATAAATTTCTAAAGAAAAATTGTCATTCCTGCCGGTAACGATTACACATTACGAAACTTTTGGTACCGTTTAACTCCTACTAAATAGAGCTTTCTGAATAGGCAGTGGATAGGTAGCCGGTACCGGTGATTATTTCTGTAGCCGGTAGTTGTCTATTATTGGTCAAAATTCAATGGGCGGAACTACCGGTTATCGATTTGGTTGCCGGTACCGGTAACCGGTATTGAAATAATAGCCGTTATATTTCATGAAAATTGAACAAATGGAAAAAAACAACTGTTTGATACCGAAATGGAAATGCATAATACATTTTTGATAATCGCCCCAATTGTCTTTAGGTAGATTTCTTAGAATTTATTTAAGAGTTCAACATGTCACAACTTCTGGAAAATGGGTATGTAGGTACAGTATCGTCGCTTTTAAATGATCGCGGTATCAACTTTAATTGTATATTTCTGATTCCGTTGTAAGTCCAAGGTTATAATTAAACAGGAAGAGCAAATCAGACAATTGCCTTGCTCGTTATCTGTTTAATTATCATATTGGACTTTCGACAGAATCAGAAATCCACATGTTAGGTTGATAACACGATCATTTAAAAGCGACGATACTGTACATCGTTGGATAGTGCTTATCTAGTACAACTTTTACGACAAATATTTCTTTGCGTTTGCCAAACACAGAAAAATACGAAAAGATCGGGAAGGGAAGGTTTCTGTCTTTTTTTCTTTCGACTGCCCAAAGGGGTATTTATAGTGTGTCCCCAGATAGAGTTTGCAACAAAACAAATTAATTGTAAATAGCCCAAACATTAAATTCATGTCACTCACTCTAGTTAAGTACCAATAATCTCATAAATTACACCTTGTCAAGGATAGCATAAACATCTCAAAACACCAGGCACAAAATTGTTTAGCATTTAGTTCCTTTTAAGATCTCAACCATAACAGACATAAAAATGTATCTAATATTAATTATTATATAATTTTTACCACCTAAATTGTAAGTATATTCTGTGAATTCATTATAAATAATTTTTTAAAGTAAGTTCTCTATCTAGTTCTCTGAAGATGGTTTAATAAAACCGAAACGTCAGAAAATAGTTTTTTATTTTACCACATGACCGAAAACCTAGGAAAATACACATCAAATTAATTGATACCAACGGTCAAGAAAAGAAAAGCACTATATATTAAAAGGCAAAGGTGAAAGAAAGCCAAGAGGATGAATTCAACTACATGGAGAAGTAATCCCAACATTAAAATACACGAGAACCTACACAAGAAATTAGCAAAGGAAAAAAACCGAATAAACTTTCTGGTAAGATGTAAAAATTTACAATTAACCCCTAACTTTTTAAAAATTAAACCTAAAACGTACATAGTAAACAGTGATAAACTAAAATCCAAATACCTTAATATACTTTCAATGTTTTACTTGCAATGCTTAAATCTCTGTATCAGTGACGCGTACACACAAAAAAAATCGACTGAACAAAAAATAATTAAAAACGAAATAAAATTAAAAGATACTTTAAACAATACTCACCTACATAATTTTTACCAGCAGTTAAATGAAAAAACAGAAACGATTTTCTCTAATACTAAAAACAAACACATAAACAAAATTAATAAATTAATGAACACGAAAGTTAAATCAGAATCACTTTTAACAAACGAAAACTGGCTCACAAACTTAACCAAAATAAAAATTCCTAACACTGTGAAATATATTTTAAGTCTTGGACCAAAATTCTCTCTACCAAATAATACATTTCCGATTGATAAAGTAATTGCAAGCGTGGAACAAAGCTTAACAAATATTAACAATGAAAATAAAATAGAAATTAGAAATAAAATATGCAATATACTCACAAACTATAAAAATAAATTAAAAAACACAGGCAATAAAACCAAAACTCAGATAAATCATTACATTAACGAAACTAAAAAATTTTTAACAGAAAACTCTAATATTTTCATACTAACGGCTGACAAATGTAATAAAACAGTAATTATGTATAAAACTGAATACGAAACAAAAATGAATAATATGCTTAGTGATAGAACCACATATAAAACAGAAACTCAAGACCCAACAAATAAAATTCAAAATAAAATTAATAACCTTGTTAAATCATGGCTCAAAAAAAATCTAATTACAGAACAACAAAAAAATAAACTCATTTGCCATAATGGACATGCCCCCTTCATCTACGGCCTACCCAAACTTCACAAAGAAAATATTCCTTTAAGACCAATCGTTAGCAATATAGACAGTCCCACATATAATCTCTCACAATTTCTGTCAAATACATTAAGTAATATATTAGGAAAAACCGAACACCACGTAAAAGATTCATGGCAATTTCGTGACTTTATAAAAAACCAAACAGTTCCCAAAGACCATATTATTATATCACTTGATGTTACTTCATTATACACTAATATACCAATAGACTTAGCAATAAAATGTATAAAAAATAAATGGTCGGAAATTAATAAATATTCATCTCTTACCGAAAACGAATTCGTCAATGCAGTTACCTTATGTTTAAATTCCACTTATTTTACATATAACAAAAAAATTTTTTCTCAAATTTTTGGAACTGCCATGGGTTCACCTATATCAGCCACCATCGCAAATCTTGTAATGGAAGAATTAGAATACAATGTATTAAAATCTCTAAATTATACCCCAAAATTTTATAAAAGATATGTAGATGACTGTATTATTTGTTTACCAAAAAGTAAAATAGAATACACTATTGAAAGTTTTAATAATTTCCACCCACGTTTGCAATTTACAAGTGAAATAGAACAAGAAAATAGCATAAATTTCTTAGATATAACTATTAAATACAATGAATCCGGAATCATTGATACAAATTGGTACACGAAAGAAATATGGTCTCAGAGATACCTAAATTATAATTCACATACACCAATCAATTACAAAAAAAGTGTTGTTAATAGTCTTACAGATCGAGCCATTCAACTTTCACACCCAAAATATAGACCAAATAATTTGAAAAAAATCAAAACAGTTCTTGAAGCAAACTCTTATCCAAAACACTTTTATGAACCTATAATAAAGAAAAGAATACACACATTATACAATAAAACAACAAATCAATCAAATCAAAACAACAGCAAATATATATCCATGCCTTACATACCTAAAGTATCTGAAAATATTTCAAACGTATTAAAGAAACACAATATAACAGTAGCACATAAACCATATAATACTACAAAAAAATTTTTCACAAGACTTAAACCTGAACTACAACCAAAAGACGAAACTAATACAATATACAAAATAGACTGCAACGACTGCAACAGCACTTATATCGGCCAATCAAAACAATACCTCCACAAAAGAATATACACCCACAAATATAATATAAAAACACTCAACCAAAATTCGACAGCACTAACAAAACACGCTCTAGAACAAAACCATAACTTTAACTTTAACAATATACAAATTTTAAATAAAGAACCAAACTACCACCGACGAACTATACATGAAATGTTACAAATTAAAAGACATAACAACGCAATAAACAACCGCACTGACATAGAAAATTTAAGCGAAACTTATTTTAATTTATTAAAATAAACTAAAAAGGGGTAATAATAATAATTGACAAATAAAAATTAATAATAAATATAAAAAAAATTTTTACATCTTTCCATCAACAAAACAAATTAATTGTAAATAGCCCAAACATTAAATTCATGTCACTCACTCTAGTTAAGTACCAATAATCTCATAAATTACACCTTGTCAAGGATAGCATAAACATCTCAAAACACCAGGCACAAAATTGTTTAGCATTTAGTTCCTTTTAAGATCTCAACCATAACAGACATAAAAATGTATCTAATATTAATTATTATATAATTTTTACCACCTAAATTGTAAGTATATTCTGTGAATTCATTATAAATAATTTTTTAAAGTAAGTTCTCTATCTAGTTCTCTGAAGATGGTTTAATAAAACCGAAACGTCAGAAAATAGTTTTTTATTTTACCACATGACCGAAAACCTAGGAAAATACACATCAAATTAATTGATACCAACGGTCAAGAAAAGAAAAGCACTAGATATAGGTAAGTATACACCAAAAAAAAATTAATAGGGTTTTCATTTTTTGCAGTCCTTTATTGAAAAATAAAAACATTTTCAAAAGTAACAATAATTATTATCGTTATCATAACAAGCACGGCAGAACCAAATTTTCATCTTGGGCTTCTTGTTGATGCAAACGCAAGCGATATGAAAGATTAGTAGGCACCCATCACATAAAATAGATTTAGTCTCATCGGTGCAGTCTTCAAGGCAAATGTTACAATAATCGTGCTCCTGTTTTTGCTTTTGGACAATATTCTGAATAATTTTCCATGATACACTGGTTACCATAGATCTAAAATTGATACCAAAACAATAAAATTAGAACAATAAGTTCATTATTACCCACCTAATAATATGAATGTCCACGTTTATTCAAAATACTGCGAGGAATGTTCTGTTCTTCCTTAAAGGTAGCTTGATCGACTGTTAAATTATTTTTAATAATGTTCATTGCCTCATCTCGTCCAGTAAAGGCAGCCAAAATAAAGAACTGTTTGCTTTTTAAATTTAGTTTAACATATGGGGTAGGTTTATTGTTTTTCTTTTTTTTTTGGTAAACCAATTACGGTCACATCTTGGCCTTTTGGTCTTAATTTTTGGAGGCATAGTAATTCTTGAAATTTGTATTTTTAAATCTTTACTATCCTTGTATTGTGATAATGCCAGTTGATTAGGATTTTGGCTCATTTCAGTGCCATCGATTGCATCAATCATATTATCTTGGTTTCTAGTAGGCAAGTTATTAATCTCACCGATATCCAAAGAGCTTAGTTGACTTGTACTTCCTCGATTTTCTGAAATATTAGGGTCTTCTCTTGACTCAAATTCATCAGTATTTGGTTCAGTGAACACGCCACAATAGTCATGGTCGATGTTAATCATAACTGGTGCATTCATATAATTATCGTGATGTGCCATTTCCTCACCATTATTATAATTCATAAGTTCAGTCATATCTGTTATATTAGAACGTCTCGTTTCACTATCATTAGTATCCCCAAATTCAGGTATATCTGGTTCATAGTCTATGTATATATTGTCAGTAATATTTTTTGGTTCATTAATATCACATATCGTTTCACTATCATTAGTATTTAAGTCAGTAATATTTTCTTCACAAGTCACATCATGATATTCATTATCTATATCATTAACTTGACTGCTTGATTCACTAGAAATAATATCACAATTTATTGCACCTTCCTCATTCTCATTTCCAATGGAATGAATGCCAACTGAAACATCATTTTTCCAATAGATAACGAGCTGTTTTAGCGTGTTCAATCTTTGAGTGTATAGCACATTAGACCTTAGTGCACAGAGATCAGCCAAAGTATCTGTCACTGTCAATGCTTTCTTCCTTTTTTCTCCATAACTCAGGACACGATGATGTTGGGTTTGTAATGTTTCAATTCTCACTTCAGTATTATGTTCTATGTTAGCTGCACTTTCTAATGCACTATCCAGTCCAATTTTTCAGTACTCTGTGTGATTAAGACTATTATATATTCTACGATTCTCAAGATTACAAGTGGACTGTATTTCGAACAATTAGGTTGGATTAATGGATGAAGCAAACTTGTGGCTTACCAGTTTATGGCGGGAAAATCGGGTGGTGCTGTTGAACCTATTCTCTTCAGAGGCCTCTGAGTCGTTAACAGTGATCCATCGCAGATGGGTTCCCTTCCATTAAGGGTGTCTAATAAAACTGGCACTAAATGGCGATTAATAACTACTAATTTAACACAAAATGCGGGAGAAACTTTAGCACGCGCCTCTTTCTATCGTGTCTTGAGGAAGAAGCGTTTTTTTTCTTGTCCATGCGCATAGGGCAGGCCACTTATAAGTTTCATCCAGTTTTATACAATTTCTATATCGGCAATATGAATAGCGGGTTGTCTAATTAATAGGTATAATAACGGAGCAAACAACAAAATATCACAAATACGAATTTAATCCTAAACACTGTGATTATTCCTATAATACCTCAGTGACCATCTTTTATCGATTAGGTTTTCATCAAAATATGAGAGTTTTTCTTTTCTTCTTACATAAAAAAATGTGACAGCATGGTAGTAACATAGCAGTGAAAAATGAACAGTTACATTTGATTGTACTCGAGATTACAGAATTATTATATTTAAATACATATTCCTCATGTTGTTCGGCGACTTTTTTCCCATCCTCCAGTTTTTTTGATTTTTCAAATTGATGAGTAACATGCTTTCCTGCCTCTTTGGTTAAATAATTTTCATATTTTATCATGTCAGAATCTATTTGTGTTCGATGTAGACGCCTTTTTTGCAAATTGCAAATAGCGTCATGATCCCTTTTATCTTCTAAAGATTTAATAATTGTAAAAAAACTTTTTAAAAATTCTTCTAATGAACTATTTTTAGAAATTACGCTCTTAAGTTTTGAATTTAAGCATTCAAGGCGGTTATTAGTGTTATTCAAAAAATTACTTTTTAGAAAGGTATTGCTGACATTCCACTCATCTTTAATAGTGTACCAATTTTTGTGGTAATAATCTAAAACAACTTTGGGGGCGATTTGTTTCAGCTTGGCATATGCATTTTAAAAGAGATCTTCTGTCTTTGCATACACTAATTCTTGCAACACTTCTAGGGTCTGCAATCTCTGTGACTGAGTAATTCCCAATTTTTCACTAGTAATCTCCCTCCGGAATGTTTTCAATGTATGGAAAATACAAAGGATCAAATTGGCCTCAGGAAATGCTGTTTTTAATAGGCATCGTTCAGTGTCAAATCCTTGTCCGTCATAATTGATTTTGTCCTATCGGAATTAGGATTCTTCTCTTCAAAAGTGGTAATGAACCACGATAAATTGTCCTTTTCCTCAGAAGTTAGCAAGCACATCGCCACAATTTCACTTGCGCAGTTCCCATCCTCAACCATAATCAGAAAGAGGGGTATTCCAATATTTAAAAGCTTGTATGTGGCGTCTATAGCAATAAACTCTGGGTAAGCACCATACATTGCCTTCATGTCATTTGTTTGAAGAAAAAGTCCCCTAAATTCATTTCCATCACCTTGCAAAATTGATATATCTGCACCTAAAATTGAATGAAAGAATAAAATTTTGTAAGCACTAATTAATCTAATTAATTTTTTTTCCCTACCAAGACCATTATTTTCAAGCCATTCTATGGCATTGGCAAAATTATTTGAGTTATTTGTGGAAGCTTTCAGATTCGACAGGTCCCTCAAAGTAATTATTTTGCCTGATTTTTGCTGTAGTTACTGCTGCAATAATTTCTTGTTCGCTTTTAAAGCAATTGCATTTCTGGCTTTATTTTTCATTTCTGCAGGAAGTTTTCTCTCCCCTGGATAATGGAGGAAACTTATTTTATTAATTTCATGATTATGCTTTAAGTTTAATGCTTTTAATTCCAGATTGTCGCCTTTATTATCAACTCTAAATTGAAGGAAAAACATGCAGGGCTCTTGAAGTTTGAAAGTACTAGAATAGAACAAAATTAAATAAATACCGAGATAAATACATTTTCAGAGGAAACTTTCCTGCTATAATACCTACTTACCTTGTATCGCGTCTCCCTTTGCCCCTCTTGCAATAAGTTCTACCCCCGTGTATATGTTAACGTACCCAGGAGAAGCTGTATAAGTAGATTTAAGCAAAAGATCCCAATTAGACATAAGCACACAAGCTAAGGCTTGAATGGTGTATATGGAACATCTGTTCCATGTACACCATTTTTTTATCAAAAATATCTCAATTTTCACGTCAGTTCCTAAACACCAAAATTCCTTCTTTTTACCTGATATGCATGATTCCGTGCATATCAGGATTTTTTATAAAATTTATAAGACGATTTTCAGTACACTTTCCAAAATTCCCTTTATCTTTTTCGGCCATTATCTCATGTTTGAACGAACGCATCCAGGCACGATGCAGCATGTAGAGACGACCAAGGACATGCATTGTCCTCAGCCAGTACCGATTCCTTGAAGGACGGACTGCGCCACAACAATGATCATAGCGCAGATAATCATTGTCATAAGCCGGTCTAACAGATCACAGGAATACTTCACAAAGGCGCGAGAGTGAATCTACCGTAGATTGGTAGCTCTTGATCAGATCTATCATAGACTGATCCACCTTCGTGGTCGCACTGATCTACGGACCCATAGGTTCACTCTACCCTCGCGTTCTGGAATTCCTAGTGAGTCCGTGACCTACGGCTTCCAAGGATGGTTGAGCTGGCCTCGCCTACCCATTGGTCATCGTCTCTACCGGGATCGTGTCTGATAGCACCATTTTGAAATTTTGGGAACTGACTTAAAAAGTGAAATTGCGAAATTTTGCGATGCCACGTGGCGATGTGAAGTGGTCTCGGGTCCCTTTTCATATATATAGTGGGAGACCTCACAATGATCTCGCAAAATAGAAATACGGTATTTTTGGTTAAATTAGGCCAGCATAAGCCTCAGTGCGGTACGCACGGGTACCGGGGCACTTCCCCATTATTACCGAGTGACCGCCTTGTGAGATAGCATTCGAAGAGATTTCCCCTTTTGGACAATATTACCTTAAATTTCTAGTATATAATTCTAGCAGTAAATCTATAAAACCCACTCACTAAATTGCCAGTCACGTCCATGTAATAATTCTCTTTCGGCAATCGATCACTTTCCTTTAAGCGCGGCCGTCGCGGTCGCTGACCCCTTGTGGGGGTATCGTGGTTATGGTGGTAGACCTTGCTAGGTGAGGCTCTATATGTACATGATGATTGTTTAATATATATCTTTATTTATTATCTCTGTCTTCTTTATTGCATTCTAGTATTAGTCTAGTATTTGTGTTGACCCCATAACTTACGACCCTCGCAATTGCGTCGGTTTGACTATTCGGCTGAAGCCAAAGAAGAGTGAACGAACAAGTCCTGTCTGGACAGGAGTCAGAAGTGAATTGTGTATTGTGCATAGTGTCTACCTAGTGTTATATCTTTAGTTCAGGAAGTTGCGAAACCTGTATACGAGGAAGCATTCATTGTCGACAGTTGCCGTTAATCTATCGATGTCGAGACATCGATATATTAAGGGTTGCCACGACCTGCGTTGAATTCAACGGCCAAGAGTTAAATCAGATGTTGTGATAGCGATTAATTGACTTAATACGAATATCGGTCGTTCCCTCCAACTATCACTGGTTATAACGAATGGTTAACTAACGTTGACACAGCCTTAGCAAATTAGTTTAGTTATTAAACGTTGATATATACAGGTGTATTTTACTTCGTAATAAATAAGATCCAATTTCATCTTCTTTGTGATTCTGCTGGTAGCAATTTTTCTACAATCACGTTTCCATAGTTTCACGAAATTTGCTTGAGAATATTCATCAACAGCTTTTTCTAAAGCATTAAAACTGCTATATTTGTTGCCTTTCTCCATTATGTAAGTAAATGAATTAATACATGTGTGATAAAATCTACTATTGCACTCGACCATAAACAAACAACAAACCATATTTTTATCTATGCATCAAACATAACCCATAAATTATAAATGTCAAAAAATAATAAATAACGCGCCAACGGCAACGACTACCGGCAACAAAATCGATAACCGCCCATTGAATTTTGACCAATAATAGACAACTACCGGCTACAGAAATAATCACCGGTACCGGCTACCTATCCACTGCCTTCTGAATATCCGGGCGGCCCATATCATACTATTTTAAAAAAAGAGTTATTTTGAAAAATGTGATTTTAATGAGTTTAGAGCACCCTGTATGATGTATTATTGGACATATTGACGTTTTCGTATTTTGTATATGAATTACATTGGAACAAAAATAATTTTAACATATTCGCAGCCATCTAGATTGACAACTAAAATTCGAATTAGTTTTCGTGCAACCCTGTATAAATTGTTCAAAATAGTATAAATGTATCCTAAATGTGATCTTTATTTCAAAAATGTAAAAACGTACAGGGTGGTCCATTTAGAAAAGACTATTGGGGTCATTTCCCGTGAAACCGGAAGTGACAAATATGGCGGATAGGTCTCAAAAAGTTGGAAATCTTACCTAATTTCACGTTACAAAATTTTATCCCGATATCTTTAAAAACGAGGAAGTTACAGGGGTGGCCCACTATTCGTTTACACCCGGTATAATAGGATTAATATTTTAATATTTAATAGGTACCTAATAAATAATAAATAAACTTAATTTATTAAACATCTTGAAATGCAATTCAGAGTAGAGCAAAATAACTTACAATAAAATGAAATGTACTAAACGTTAAATAAAATCAAAATAAGACAAAAATAAAAAGAAAATAACCAGTAATATATTTCAAACAAAAAATTATATATACATAATAAGTATCTATAGAGTCTATTATCCCTTTGAGGGCAGAATTAAATTACAATGAAATAAAAGAAATAATTGATAGAAAACTTATTTAATACTACATGGAGACAAAATATTTTTACAAAAAAAAATTAAAAATATATATATTTAAGGGAGGGGGAGGTGGTTTCAATATACAACCACAAGGCCCCAAAAGTAATAATCATTAAAAGTACATAAAAACCTTTCAAACATTTCAAAAAAACCTAATCGCGAATATGATTACTTCCTGTGAAAAGCTTGGAAACAGTTTTTTGTATTACTTAGACATAGTCCTACTAGTCAGGGATTCAGTGAACCAAATTCCGCTTATTTCTCTGTTGCTATGTAATTTTTGGACATACTTTTAAAATTAGGTCCATGCTATGTAAAATTTTCTGCCGAATCCATTTCCGGAGGGCGATTTGCGATATGAGCTTGCGTTCATCCCCTATATTAATTTTTCACCCCTTTTCGGCGTATGTTTTGCGACGTCAGTCGGTCGAATGGTGAGCGCGTTTCTGCCACAGTTCACAAAACAACACTTCATGCTTAAGCAATCGAAACGCGCGGTATCGTTCCCGAAACTAAATAATTTATATCTTTCGCTAGAATACTCCGATTGTAAAAATTCTTTAACCAAAATTAAATTTGAACTTTCTACTACAATACCGCTCACATAACCGATATAGTATCTCTAAAAATAGAAAAAGTACCTAGATGCTACATTTTTCTCTACAATATTTCTGCACCCCCGCGTACTTTATTTTTTTCTTGGAAGGTCAATAATCAAAATACTATTTTAACGCTGCTGTCGTAGTCACCATACATCATACAACTTCCTTCTAAAATTTGATCCCTGTAGGTTTGATAGTTTTGGAGACAGCACGAGTTATATCTGAAAAATTTTAAATATCGTGAGTAGAGTGGTAATAGCGGACCCGGGTATCCCCCCACCACTTTGCTCCCCCCACCACTTTTTCTGGGGTGGGGGGCAATTAGGATAATTAGATTGGGGTGGGGAGCAATTAGAGTAGGGGGAGGTAATTTGTAATTGCAATAGAAGTAATTAGGTAATTAGGTAATTAGGCAATTAAAGTGGAGGGAGGTAATTTGTAATTGCAATAAAGGTAATTAGGTAATTAGAGTATTGTCGGTAATTAGTAATTTGTAATTGTGTAATTGGATTATTGCGCTGTAATTAGACTAGTATAATTGCAATATATCTAATTGAATTGATACAATTGTATATTAATTAGTGCATCAATTGGAGAAATGAAAGTAATTGGATTATTGCGCTGTAATTAGACTAGTATAATTGCAATATATCTAATTGAATTGGTACAATTGTATATTAATTATTGAGGCCCCCACCACTTTTTCTGGGGTGGGGGCAAATAGTATAATTATAGTGGGGGGAGGTAATTTGTAATTGTAATAAATGTAATTAGAATAATTAGATTGGGAGGTAATTTGTAATTGCGTAATTAGTAATTTGTAATTGTGTAATTGGATTATTCCGCTGTAATTAGACTAGTATAATTGCAATATATCTAATTGAATTGGTACAATTGTATATTAATTAGTATATCAATTGGAGAAATGAAAGTAATTGGATTTTTGCGCTGTAATTAGACTAGTATAATTGCAATATATCTAATTGAATTGGTACAATTGTATATTAATTAGTGCATCAATTGGAGAAATTAAAGTAATTGGATTATTGCAATTAGACTAGTATAATTGCAATATATCTAATTGAATTGGTACAATTGTGCGCTCTTATTTGTCAAAAATATATGTCATTCAGTATCGCTAACAAGGGGTCTGGTATATTACCTGTTAAATTATGCGCTCTTAATTGTCAAAAATATATGTCATTCAGTATCGCTAACAAGGGGTCTGGTATATTAGCATATCAAAAATTATTTACTGCTGCATTTGTGTACAGGGTTATCCAACGAAAAGGCCCACCCTTATATTTTCTTTATTTTTCGAGTTAGGAAAAAATTTTTCAAATAAAAGTTGTAGTGAATCAAATGACCTCATTTAAAATCCCTGCAAAGAATATACAGGGTGTTCCATAAAAGCGGGACGAACCTAACTTACATTTTTTTAAATGGAACACCCTATATTTTTTTACATTTTTCAAATCTGTGTTTTTTTGTGATTTCAAAAAATATATATATGTTGTATCTTATCTTTTACTGTTTTTTTATTTATTGCAAATTTCATGAACAATATTATTTTTACCAGCAGCATCTGCAATCTGCATGGTTATCAATCAGGGTAGCCATGAATGAAAAACAATTAATTTGACACTTATGCCTTACAGAATAATTGAATAAATTCAAAAAACAAACTTTTCATCCATGGCTAACCTGATTGATACGCATGCAGATGCTGGTGGTATAAATGATATTGTTCACGAAATTTGCAATAAATAAAAAACAGTAAAAGATAAGATACAACATATATATATTTTTGAAATCACAAAAAAACACAGATTTGAAAAATGTAAAAAAATATAGGGTGTTCCATTTAAAAAAATGTAAGTTAGGTTTGTCCCGCTCTTATGGAACACCCTGTATATTCTTTGCAGGGGTTTTAATAGAGTTCATTTGATTCACTACAACTTTTATTTGAAACATTTTTTCCTAACTCGAAAAATAAAGAAAATATAAGGGTGGGCCTTTTCGTTGGATAACCCTGTACAAGGACACAATTTCTCGAAATTCTATGGTTTATTACCCATATAGAAAAGCAATATCAAGTAACTATCTATAAGTAGACAAAAGAAACCCATAAATCACGGTTAATTAGTGCTTGGCGTAAAGTAATCTCGTGTGTTCTTTGATGAAGGAGTATAGTGGGTGGTACCGTTGTTTTCAGAAAAATTTACAGATTACGAATCATGATGGTTACTACCTCATAGGCGCGACCGGATTTTTTTTTAGGGGGTTTTGTGTTAAAAAAATTTAAAAAAATAATTAACACTTTCATCTGTCATATTTTTGTTGTGATGCATTACTACTAACTCTAGTTAATGGCCATACACAGCCAATGATAAATAAATAAATAAATAAATACACCACATGTAATTACGACCCCCTTTATCCCAGAAGGCTCTAGGAGCCTTGTGCGGGAAGGGGCTACAATTTAAAGACAAGGGACACACATCCAATATCCGTGTATAATGGAAAAATCCCTCTCACAGTATTTCCCATTGCCACGACCGGGAATCGAACCCGGGACTTTTGGGTGAGAGGCAGATACGCTACCATTTCGACCATCAGTCATATAATGATATTCTGAGTTAAAATGTAATACTGATTTTCTGTAATTTTATCAGACGTTTCATGTTGGGATGTAATTCAGAATATGGTAATATGATAATAATAAAAAGATTTCATTGTGCTATAAATACAGGGTGTTTCCTGAGTGACTGGTCATACGCTAGTGGGAAGTAGAGAAGTCCAAGGCGGTTTCAGAATGACCCTTATTTCATCCCCTAATGCCCCTCGTTTCTGATATATAGCATGTTTTCTATTTTTTGGAAAAATTTCAATCGGCCATATTGGCTTCACGGAATTGAACCAAATCTGGCAGATGTGTTTCACTAATGGATGTTTATATCATTCAGTGAACAAAAGAAAAAGTTAACAGTGCCGAGGGCAAATATTTTTAGTAGGGGAAGTTACCTAAAAACATCACCCTTTATATGGATTTTGGCAGTTTTCAATGGTAACTTTTAAAGTACACTAATAGTGTACATAAACCACGTATTTAGTTTTTTTGGCACATATTTAATGGTTCAAGAATTAACAGGTACGTTTCACGATAAGTCCATTTTAGAAATATTTACGTGTCCTCCTGCAACAGAAACATAAGCAATATACAGGGTGTCCCGAAATAATGTCCTCTTAAAGGTAGATTTCTCGTCAAAAAATAAGTATAGTCTTTTATGTACAGTAAGGTCGAAAACGGCCTCCTTGATCCGCTAAACCTCCTCAAAGGGGGGCACCAAAAAGTGATTTTATTTTTTTTTTTCTCGAAAGTGACTAAAGTTGGCGGAATGAAATTTGGGTACGACTTTGTACTTATGGAAGGTCTTCTTTTCAATGCATTTTTATTTTTCTACTTACTTTTTAAATAAGTTAAATAAACAACCCCTATTGAATTTTTAGTCAGAACTTTTAAACAGATGAATTTTTTTTTCAAATTAAATTTTTTTCAGAAAGCCACATGTATTCTACTACTTTCAACTCTTGAAAATTTATCGTGAATCTCATCAATTTCAAATAAAAAAATATTTTCTGACCCCTTGCATAATAGCCGTTTCTGTTAAATTGAAAACGGAGTTTGATACAACAAGAATAAGTAGGCATGTGTCACTGTTACCATAATGTCATGAATCAAATCTGCCAAAAAATCACTTTTTGCTGCCCCCCTTTGAGGAGGTCTAGCGGCTTAAGGAGGCCGTTTTCGACCTTACTGTATATAAAAGACTATACTTATTTTTTGATGAGGAATCTACCCTTAAGGGGTTTCACGTTATTTCGGGACACCCTGTATATGGGCGACTTTAATAGTGTGTGAAAATATTTTATTTTACTGCCTATTGTTAGAATTTAACTTAAAATACTATAATTCATTAAATATTAGGGTCGGATCTTTTTGTTAAATTTATGTAGTATTTTTTATATTTACAAACAAAAAAGATTAAAAACCACAAATGAATTTTGTTAGAATAAATACACAATATTAGTAATTATACAAAAGTAAAATAACGCATCTAAAATTAAATTAAACACATAACAAGTTTTAAATAAATACAATTAATACAAATTACAATAACACATCTAAAATCCAATGGACAAAAATAATACAAAACAAACTACAACAAATTTTCAAACGTTCACCACCAACCTCAATACATTTTCTTGCACATAAATTTTTTTTATAGCATCTCTGATCATACGTGAATTATTCTTCAGTTCAGTGCATCCTCTTCTATGCATTCTTAATTCTTTTCTGGTTGCAACTTCGGTTATAGGTAGCATATATACACTTTTTACCTTTAAATAGCCCTATAAAAAATAGTCTACTGAAGTCAAATCTGGGGACCTTGCAGGCCAGGAAATTGGGCCATTACGACTAATTCGCCTATTGGGGTAATGATCATTTAAATGCTGCACCCTCTCTCTCTTAGGTTGTGAGGAGATGTACCATCGTGCTGGCCTGCAAGGTTCCCAGATCTAACTCCTATTTAAAACAAAAAGTGTATGCTACCGAAGTTGCAACCAGAGAAGAATTAAAAGAAACACATAGAAGAGGAGTCCACTGAAGTAACTTATGATAGATGGTATAAATAATTTACAGTTACATGCAAAAAAATGTGTTGAGGTTGGTGGTGGAAATTTGAAAATTTGTTCTAGTTTGTTTTGTATTATTTTTCCCCATAAGATTTTAGATGTGTTATGTATTAATTGTTTTTATTCAAAATTTGTTTATTTTGTTTAATTTAATTTTAGAAGAGTTTTTTTACTTTTGTATAAATACAAATATTGTGTGCTTTTTCTAGCAAAATTCAACTACAAAAAACGCGGGTGTTTTAAAGTTACCATGGCAACTTCAATAATCCGAGAAACGTGAAGTGTAAATGTCAACTTTTTTATTATTGATCTGACAGAAGTACCTTGTAACGTCAAATAAAATATTACTGACAAAAGTTTTAAAAACTTTAACTGTGATGACAACAATCAATCTTATATGACAGATTGCAAATTAATTTTTGTTTTTCTCATTTCGATGACAACTAAAGGTATTTTACATTATTAGTTCTTATTTACATTTTTTTAGTAATTATTTATGATTTCAAAGTGTACCAATAAAAAAAATAGCGTAAAGTATTCGTGGATAACTGGTCTTTAAAATACTTGCTCTATTTCGCTGCGCCGCCGTCGTGCTCGAAAAATCGCGCGTGTTTTAAATCTTAAAATCCACTTATACTTTAATATACTATTATTATGTGTACACACATAAAAAAAAAATAAAAATCAGTAAATAATCGAATCAAATCGAATTTTTCTATTTATATTGTACAAGACCCCCTAAAAAAAAAATCGGTCGCGGCTATGAGATGGCAACCATCGCGATTCATAATCTACATATTTTTCTCAAACGGATGGTATCATTCCCTATACTCCTTCATCAAGGAGCACACGAACCTCAATTTTATTACTTTACGCCAAGGACTAAATAGTTATACAATAGAATACAAACAAACGAGGCTAGCGATATAATCGAATAACAAGTGACACCGAAATGCATTTATTTTCTAAGGGTAAAAGATTATCAATCTGTAGCTAAACCAAAGGTATGCCGCCAAGAAACAAAGGCCAAAAGGCGAGCTACCTGGAACGTATTTACTGTCGTATAATTTCTCGAAAAATATCAAATCATTCGTATTTCACGATATATAACAAACGGCAGTCAGCTTTTATGCGATTCGAATAGGGCAAAAGGTTTGAACCGCATACTAGGAGTCATTCATTGCCGCTAACAACGGTGGCTCATCTTATTTACTGTCACATAATTTCTCGAAACAGGTGCCTATCTGAAAATCAAATCATTCGTATTTCACATACCCTACTGTCACCGTGCCTTTACAAATTATTAAAATTCCAAATTGTAGGTAGTCTTCGACCAGTATTCCATTAAAAAGGCACACTTTCTATACTTTCCGACGTTGAATCTATTTTTTTATTATGGCGATTTAGTGATCGATTTATTAGAGCTTAATTTGATTATAAATTAGAATATGGAGGTTTTAGAGCAAGGAGCTAATTCACTATTAAATATAAATTACCAACTCGATCACAAAGTATATTTGCTCCTATCATACATTTTATGCAAATAATTATTCCAACAATCGTCTTCGTATTTATTGCAGTATGTGTTGCCATAATTGCGGCCTATCTATGAAGAATGAAATAAGGATAAAAATAGAGGGATAATAAGATTAGAAGGAATTCCGCATTTAAGGATAAAAAATTGAAACACTGGTTAAAAAAAATTTATACTTAATTAGTAACGTAAAATTAGGAACTAAAAGCAACGATATAAACTCGTCAGTCTCAATTAATCATTAAACTAGGTATATACAATAAGATACATATTTGGCGTGTTAGCTGAGACAGTTACATAACAATATAAAAAGAAAATGTATAATGTATAACTAAAATAACAAGCATATTACATTGAATATAAAAATAAATATAATGTATAAATTGTACAATGTAAATGATAAATAAATAATGGTACATTCTTATTAAAATATGAGAGAAAAACAGTGAGTGCGTTTCATATTATACACATTACCTCTATATTGTCGAAATTTGCCGGGTCATTTAAAATATTCACGAATTCACATGTAGAGTAAAATCAATAATGTAACAATATTTTTTTTTTTAATCTAAATTTAAAACAATTAAAATTTAATGATTTCAATAAATTTGGAAGTACATTATACAAATTAAGATTTAATGAGTTCCTTGTCGATTTTGTTAGTCTAAATCTATAGGGTCTAAGAAAGTCCGCTTGTCTAGTGGTTAGTTATGAACATCCGAATTCCTGACAAAAAAGTTGTAGTTTTTATGGATCTCACGCAATCTATAATATACATATAATGTAGGTATCGACGCAAAATACAACGCAATAATACAATTTGGTATTTAATTTCTAGTCGAAATGCATTCATTTTCTAAGGATAAATATATTGCACAAATAGTGTATATTCCAAGTATAAAAAAAAAGATGTAGTCACAACACAAAATCATTTTATATCGTGAATCAAGATAGTACAATATATTTCTTATTTCGTGTACGCCGACAGCTGCAAACATATAGGGTGTACCGATTTTAGTATTATACTATTCTTTGCGACTCTACAAATCAATCGAAATCGAATCAGGATGGATTACAATTGGTTCTATTCGAATTCTTTCAACTTCAACATACAAAAATTAATTTTTCATTGATTTACAGCATATTAATTTACAATCTTTAACATACAGGGTGTACCACAATGGTACTTTCCGAATTCATACTAATATTTGATAGTTGAAGTGTATTGCTACCGGGTCCATGATTTTTGTTTTGCTGTCAAGCGTAAAACGACCATAAATTAACACAATGGCATTAAATAGTAAACGGCTTCTTCAAAAGCATTCAAAAGCCATTTTAAATGTATTGCGCCCTAAACAAAAGAAATACCTACAGCGATTTGGTTGATATAACAGCTGCCAAAATCATAAATTAAATGCAAGTAAATCTGTTTTTATGTTATTTCGTCCTAAACAAAAAGGGGGGGGGGGGTTACCCGAAGTTGACTTATTAGCACTCAAAGAGCTAATAAATCAAAATATACAGGTTTTAGAACAAAGGTCCATTTCATTGTTAATTTTAAATAAACCTTACATTATTAAAAATGTCTTTGGTTAATACAATATTTGGAAAACAATCGTAAGGAGGGATTAGAAAAAAAAAATAGAAATAGAAAAAATTTATTTACCATAAAAACTGTTACAAGAACAGATAAGGTTTCATCCGTTACACTGCGTGTATTATGATTGTGAACGTCACTGTTAAGGCAGAATTTGTTGAGGTTATTGTATACAAAACTAAGTAATTTATAAATATATATATATACAGGGTACTGTCATAATCTTCTTATCACGAAATGTGTGTCGACAAGAATGTCTATACGGTAAATTAAAAATAATTCTGATAATCCTCTTTTGCATTACAAATACTCTATTAGCTTCCACCGCCTGTCCCCAGATAATAATGTTATAATTGAGTATTGCATATACAAGAGAATAATATGACATAATCAGACCCTTCTCATTGACTTCCTTTTTTATATTTAAGATGGTAAATGTACTTTTAGCTAGCTTTGAGCATAGACTATCTATATGAGTGGAGAAATTAAGTGCTGAGTCTACGATTGTTCCTAGAAACTTCGTTTTGTAGCTTGTTTGTACATAATTAATATAGAAAACTGGTTTAAGTCTTTCGTTTCGTAGAAAAACAAATTTGACAAATTGGAGTGGTATAATGCAATTGTAGTTGTAATCAGTGTATGTGTATTCCAAGTAGTGGGGGTAGCTCGACTACTATAAAAAGATGTAGTAGCAACACAAAATCATTTTATATCGTGAATCATCTACAGCTAGCAAGTCAGCCTATTGCAGTGATTTCAAGTGTGCAAATTTACTCGTAATTCTTTCATTGTATTCATTTAAATATGGCAATTTCCGAAGTTGACTTATTAGCACTTAATGAGCTAATAAATCAAAATATACAGGTTTTAGAGCAAAGATCCATTTCAGCGTTAACTTTAAATAAACCTTATCTCATTAAAAAAATGTCTTTGGTTAATACAAGATTTGGAAAATCAATCATAGTAACTTTGTTTGAGGAAAGCTCAATAACGACTTTTAAATCATTTTTACCGATACGGCTTGTGGGAATTATATGTCCGAACACTATCGATAAAATAAATTCGTCAAATGGTAAAACTACATTAACATATTTAGGACAAAGTTCTCCGGCTTATCCTGGAGCAAAATCTAGTCCACTAATACGTTTCGGTGTTTAATTCTTAAACAAAAATAATCATAATAGTATTTAAGTTAGTTAAGTATTAAGTAGAAATGGAATATTGTGGAACAATGGAGTCTTTTAAAAATAGAATCACTTGTTAGCTTACAAAGATTCAGATAGTACAATATATTTCTTATTTCGTGTACGCCGACAGCTGCAACGTAAGTCCAATTAGTACTGTTTTATATATATTTTTTACATTTTTATTTTTAATTTCTAGGTACTTAGGTAGCAAAGATGTGGATGCAATATTCAACTCAAACATGAAGTCTGATAGAAGACATTAAATCTGCCATTGAAAGATTGTCTTGTAAACTAGATGACATAAGGAGGGATTCACAACATTCTTTAAATTATCACATAAATGTCTGCTTCGATGCTGAAGAAGTTCGACGTATTAAAATTTGGATGAGTTTTGTGAACATGTGGGCACAGTGGGTCTAAAACACTTTCTATGTGGCATAGTGGAGTACCTACCTAAGAATATCATTGAAAAATATCAACCAATCTGACAAAGAAGCTAATGTAGATACATAAATAATGTTCTTTTATTTTTATTGTCATATTTATTACATCAAATATTGTATGTATATGCAGTTATGATGGTATATTTTATATTATAAGGTTAAATAAATGAAATACACATTAAAAGATTACATTAATTTTATTTCCAATTTTTTATTACACAACTAAAAACACCATAAGTATAATTAAAACAGTTTTATTTTAAATACACAATTACATTTTTGAGAAAATAAACATTTGCAAGTACATCGTGATTATTGTTGATAAAATGTTTTTACTTGACATCAAGAAAGCCATTTGCTACATTAACCCATGACGACTGCTCCTATCCAGTTCAATGGGTGGATTAAAGTTGACACTTAGCACACTTAAGCGGCTCGTTAGTGTAAACGTGTACGACATGACTGATGTAATTAAATTGCGTTACCCAATTTATTGTGGATTACAGCAATAATGGTATAATTTCCTCTTCTTTGAAATTGATGGTGATATATCAACATTGTTATTGGATGCCACATTTACATCGTTTACCTTACAATAGCAGCAAAACATTTTTCGAGGTATTGGACCGTCGTTGCATCAAAACTGCCTTCATGATCGTTAAGGTAATGTTCTGTGCAGTATTGATATTTTATTATATCGACATCGTTCTGAAGATGTGTAGGTAGCTTATCCCATACTAATGCAATTTCATGTGAAGCCAACCCAATTGTTGGGGAAACAACCCACTCAATTTGTCCGGGTTCATATTTAAACTTTACCGCGGTTTTATCACTGAAATATGGACTTTTCCGGCTCGTCGCAAGAAAGAAGAACGCCTCTTAGCCGACAGGAGGCAGCAGTGCAGCAGGAATAGTAGAGAGTTGAGCTTCGACCGCAGTATCGACCGATCGCATTTTTGCTCACGCTGTAACCGCTGTGTATTTGCCTTGTGATATATACGTTTTGTGTCGGATTAACATCCCATCATCCCAGGCTTAACTCAGGAAGAGATTCCGGTAAGTCAGTTATTTCAGTGCCGCTTTGTTTCCTTAATTGAGTAGTGGGTTTATAAATACATTTTTTTATATACAGTCCATTTTCCAAACCAAAATTAGCTATCGCCCCAACATTGGTCCTTACGACCCGCGATAAGTTTTTCTGCATTTTTTTGCATTTGTTGTTGGCAAAATTGCACTTTAGTTAGCGTTTTTTTTAAACTTAAACTCAATTAAGCCGCTTTATAGTTGAAAATTCAATAACATACTCGCTTTTTCGTTTAATTTTGCGTAGTTTCAGTGAAGGAATTATTGCTCTGCATTTAAATATAGCTAAAATAGCCGTATTTTTAATATTTTTTTGTATCTTGCTTGCGCCTTCGCGTTTTTTGTGATTCGTACTTCTTATTTTTGTGTAGTCAGTTTGTCGTGACCTTGACACTGAATTGGTAAATCGAACGTCGATATCGGTTGAAATTCACCATATGATTTTTGGTTTTTGCTCGAGAGAGAGGGTGATTGACTCCGTCGCGTGTCTTGTATGCCCACAGCTGTTTGCTGTTTACTTCATTGCCGCGTCGATTGTCAACTCGGTATATTCTGTATTGTTTACATAGATACTTTGAAATCACTTCGCGGGTCGTTTCGTTTCTTACCGTCCGCTTTATTGTAACTTACAAGTATGGATAAATTACGCAAATATCAAACGCTACGCAGTAATTGCGTTAAGGAAATTAGCATCCTTGGTAATTTAGCCCGAACTGCAGCCACTGACAAAACTGTCAGAAGTTTGTTTAAAGTACGCTATGCAGATTTACATGAGGTGCATGATGATTTCACTAAAAATCACAACAATATTCTTGCGGTACTTCTAACTGACGCGACTCAAGATGTTGAGGCTGAGTACAATGTCAGAGAAACGTTTTTACATGAATATTATCAAATTAAAGCTATTTACGTTGATCTGTTCGAGGAAAAAGTGGCACGTGAGTCGCTAGCACCTGTCACTTCAATCAACCCCGCTCGCTCTAATGTACGTTTGCCTCGCATTGAATTACCAAAATTCAGTGGCGATTATTGCACTTTTTCTTCGTTCATTGATTTGTTTAACGCACTGGTTCACGATAATCCTGACATTACTGACATTGAAAAATTCAATTATTTGGTGTCATCACTAGAGGGTGCGCCTCTGGGGGTGGTGCGTCTGATACCGCTGACTTCCGACAATTATGGAATTGCTTATAACACGCTTATTGAACGCTTTTCAAATAAACGCTGTAGGGCTCAAGCTCACTGGGCGGCTATAGAGAACACTACGAAAATTGTTTCTGAAAATGTGCACGGCCTACGTAAGTTACTTGACACGTTTACGGAAAATCTGTCTGCTCTCAAGGCATTAGGTCAACCTACTGAAAGTTGGGATTTTATTTTATTTAGCATGCTGTCGCAACGCCTTGATAAGGCCACTTTAACGCGTTTCGAAATGAAACACAAATCTTCTGCAATTCCCACTTACAGTAGCCTTGTTGAATTTTTGAACTCGCACTGCATTGTGTTAGCAACTTTGTCGCTATCCTCAAGCATTACGGACACGCCTAAAAAACCATTTACCCGCAAACCTGATTATAAAACGCATTCGCCCGCTGCTGGTAGTCGTGCAAGTACTGCCATAACTTCGTTTTTTCTTCATAAATCGCCTACTAATGCTTGTGCGTTGTGTAAAGCTAATCATTCGCTATATACTTGCTCCGTTTTCGCTCAAAAGACGCCTGCCGAGCGACATAATATTTGCAAATCGCTACGGCTCTGTTTTAATTGTTTAAGTGGTTCGCATGATTTACGCTCGTGTCGCTCAACTTCATAATGTCGCCAATGTGGTTCAAAAACACATCACACTTTATTGTGTTTTCGTAAGCTTCGTGCTCCCGTCGCTGACACCAATGCTGCTTCTTCGAGTTTAAACGCTTTGCCTGTCGTGGCCGAAAGTCAACCGATTGCTACCGAAAACGCTGGTTTGCCGGTACAACCTGGTACGTCAAATTTATTGGTAGGCGCTGGGATTGTTTCCAAACAATCTCCCACGGTTCTGCTTGCTACCGCTCTGGTTGACGTATGTGACAGTAAGGGAAATTATCATCGTTTACGATGCCTACTCGACTCTGGTAGCATGTTGTCTTTTATTAGTAAACGCGCTGTAAACCAATTAAATCTTAAAAAATTTGAATGTTCTGCTGAACTAAAAGGTTTAGGTACTATGACGTCATCGGTTAACTTTGGAGTAACGCTCGCACTTAAACCTGTAAATCAATTATCGCCCATATTGTTTACCACCGCTATAATTCTAGATAAAATTTGCGATCCTATGCCTACAACGAACTTGTGTAATATTCAGTGGTCTCACCTTGCTAACTTGCCACTTGCTGATCCCCTTTTCGCACGCACCGGTCCAGTAGATTTGCTTATAGGTGCTGATTTATTTTCTAAAATTTTGCTAAATGAACGCATTTATGGCGCCGATGGAGAACCAGATGCCTTAAATAGCATCTTCGGTTACATAATAACGGGTAAAATTAATTTAACTACACCGCCCGCTTTCACTACATTTTTTTGTGCTTCACAAGAAACGTCCTTGGAAGCGACCATGCAACAATTTTGGACAGTCGAAAATGTTCCAACGCCTACATCAACCTTAACCGCTGATGAAGAGACTTGCGAACGGTTTTTTGTAGACACTCATTCTCGTGACGCCACTGGACGATTTATTGTTTCGCCGCCGTTTAAATTTGATCGCCCTGCGTTTCCGAATTTTCGCCAATTCGCTTTGAATCGCTTTTATGCTCTTGAACGCCGTTTGCTCAGACATCCTGACTTATATGCGCAATATTCCGATTTTATGCGTGAGTATTTGACATTAAATCACATGGAAGTAATTACGCCCGCCTGTAGTACTCTTGATAATTCATATTATTTGATACATCATTGCGTTCTTAAGCCGGAAAGTTCCTCTACAAAACTTCGCGTTGTCTTTAATGGTTCAGCTACAATTCCAGGTCAAATCTCACTAAATGATTGCCTTTTTATCGGTCCAAAGCTGCAGCAAGATTTGGTTGCCATATTGCTTAATTTTCGCCTCCACGCTTTTGCTTTATGCGCCGATATTAAGCAGATGTATCGTATGATATTAGTTAATGAATTGCATCGAGATTATCAACGAATACTTTGGCGTTTTTCTCCAGATGAACCGGTATGTGATTATCGCCTAAATACCGTTACTTACGGCTTAAATTGCGCGCCTTATCTCGCTTTGCGGACACTTCTTCAGCTTGCTGATGATGAATGTTCTAAATATCCCGCTGCTGCCGCCGCTGTTCGTCAATTCTCCTACGTGGATGACTTTTGCTTCTCTGTCTCTACGTTTGCTGCTGCTCAGACTCTCATTTGCGAGCTGAGGGCTCTAATGCAACTCGGAGGGTTTGAACTTAGGAAGTGGAGTAGTAACGACCCTTCCTTGCTTCACGACTTACCTCCTTCTCACGTGTCCATGGATCCGCTAACATTTAATGACGCCGCTTCTGATCTGTCCGTGAAGGTGCTTGGCCTTCAATGGAACCCTGCTTCTGATCATCTTTTCTTTTCAGTTCAACCTTTGGCTAATCGCCCCTGTACCAAGCGCATGTTGCTTTCAGAACTCGCTAGGGTTTACGATCCCTTAGGTTTTCTGTCACCTGTTATTTTTTACACTAAATACCTGATTCAAAGATTATGGCTAACTGGCCTTGGTTGGGATGAAAGCCCACCCTCTGACGTTGCACGAGTTTGGACCCAGTACAAATCTGAGCTGCCTCTTTTATCAGCTATTCGAATTCCACGTTGCATTCTGCCTTCGGACCCATTAAACTATGAATTACATGGGTTTTGTGATGCTAGCGAGCGAGGCTATGCTAGCGTTGTTTACTTGCGTGTTTTCCACCCTGACAATTCTATTTCGGTTCACTTTTTATGCGGCAAATCTAAAGTTGCCCCTATTAAGACCATTAGCATACCCCGCCTTGAATTATGTGCCGCTGTATTACTCGCTAAACTTCTTAGCTACGTCATGCACGTTTATGCTCAACGCCTCGATTTACTTAAAATATATGCTTGGTCCGATTCCCAAATCGTCCTTGCTTGGATACGCAGCCATGCATCTCGCTTTCAAACATTCGTCGCTAACCGCATTTCTTATATTCAGAGTAAAATTCCCCCCTCGTCTTGGTGTTATATAAACACGTCGGATAATCCTGCTGATGTCGCTTCTCGAGGAATTTTACCCCGCTCTTTCACATCATGCCACTTGTGGTTCCAAGGACCCTCCTTTCTTTGCGATCGTGAATTTCCCTCGCATACCACTCCCGATTTAGACGACATCACTCTTGCCTCGATAAGCCAAGAAGAGAAAAAACTTGTTTTGCTGTACTATCCGCCCGCAGATAATTGTTTGCATTCGCTCCTCGAAGATAACTCTTATTTTTCCCGAATTCAACGCATAACCGCTTGTATTTTACGCTTCTTACATAATGCTCGCTTTGAACGACGTCTAGGTCCGCTCACAAAATCTGAACTTTACAATGCCACGCTGGCGTTGGTAAAATTCACTCAACATATCTATTTTTCTGACGAGTTAAACAGTCGCCGTTTTTCGAAACCGCTTAAAAAACTTTCCGTTTTTCTTGATTCCAATTCTATTTTACGAGTCGGCGGTCGTTTAAAACATGCTGATTTGAAGTATGAAACAAAATATCCCATTTTGTTACCCAGTCATAGTCGCTTTACTTCGCTGATCATTGATCACGTTCACCAAAAGTATTTTCATACCGGTCCCCGTGCTACGCAATATTTGTTGGCGCAACAGTTTTGGATTTTATCCTTTAAACGTGCTATTAATTCTCGGATAACTAAGTGCATACAATGTTACAAATCTAACCCTAGATGCTTCCAACCCCCCATGGGAAATTTACCCGCTGCACGTGTTACGCAAGTGAAACCATTTTCCCACTCTGCTGTGGATTTTGGCGGACCTTTTTTGATAACTCCCAGTCGTCACAGAGGAATCAAAACTGTTAAGGCGTACATATGTGTTTTTGTTTGTTTTGCCACAAAGTCAGTTCATATAGAGTTGGCTAGTGATTTGACCGCTGAAATATTTTTGGCCGCCCTTCAACGTTTTATCGCTCGTCGTGGTCGCGTATCTATATTATATTGCGATAATGCAACCAATTTCGTTAGCGCCGCTAAACAAATTAAGTTAATGAAAGACGCCGCCGCTCGCGAAACTATCGATTTTACCTTTTCACCACCTAGTGGACCGAATTTTAATGGCCTATGTGAAGCCGGAATTAAATCCGCTAAAAAACACATTTCCAAAGTTATAGGTGATCAAATTCTTACGTATGAAGAGTTTTATACGATACTCACCTTAGTTGAATCCATACTTAATTCCCGGCCGCTAACTCCGATGACTTCGGACGCGAACGATTTTTACCGCTTTGACGCCAAGCCATTTTTTGACTCTCGAGCCTGTGTCCGCGCTTTCGGTCCCTGATTATTCTGCCACACCGATGAATCGCTTATCACGCTGGCAGTTGCTCCAGCGCCTTCAACGTGATTTTTGGAAACGCTGGCATTTAGAATACTTGCATACCATGCAGCAGCGCGAAAAATGGTTGAAACCTGCGAATACTCCCAAAATTGGGACCCTTGTGTTAATTCGCGATAACAACGCTCCTCCCACTCAATGGAAGTTGGGGAGGTTGATGACGTTTTCCAAACCAAAATTAGCTATCGCCCCAACACCAATCATCACTTCTTTGGGCATATCTGCAAGTTGTTGTTTGCTCATCTTCAATAGACTACGCAAACGGGAGAATGCAATTAGTGAGTGGCCCATTCGCTTGATACCTTCTCGATCCATTGCTGGGGTTATAGTTTTCAGCTCCATGGCGTTTTATATTTCTTTCGTAGAGAGAAACTTTAAACACAAATGTCCACACCACACTGTGTTAAAATTCTGTACACGTTTGTAGTTATAGAATATTTGGTTGACCCTCCTTGAATCGTTATTGAAATATGTAACTAATTCTATAGGTGGGGGTAAATCACCAAAACTATCAAAGTAATTTACTAAACTACCTCGTTTTCACCTTCAGATGTCTCAGTTGAAGTCTTGTTTTACTACCTAGCAGTTTGCTCGTCAATTTTACTGCTCAAGTGCATAATTAGAATTGTTCAACGTAGAAAGTATCTGTTTATGCTAAATTAAAAAAAAAATACGTAAAAACATCATGTGTGACTCATCAGTACCAACATCGCTAAAAGAAGCTGTCGATATGCTGCTTACTTCATTAAAATGTGGCTTAGGTGGTGAACTACATAAAGACAAATATAGTCTGGGCATAAATTATTGTGAACTTTATATCAGTGATTATATTACGCTGAATAACTTTTGTGATTCAATGGTAAAATGTGGTCTTCATGAACAATTAAAGCAATATGTTTCCAAGTTTATAACTGATGAGGTACTTTATAATAAATATATCGGCGACGATGAGGTTGACTTAATAGAAAAAGAAAGCTCTCCACATCTTATTGCAGAAGCAATTGATTCGCTCCGTTTTATTTTGAGTCAAAGCCTGCAACTATATACTAATCCGCTTGATGAAAATCGCCGTACCTATCTGAATAAAATGGGAATAAAATATTGTGATCTATATATCTGGCACTATATTACGCTAGATAAATTTTGTACTTCGATGAACCAATTGGAGCTCTATTAAAAGAACATCTGTCTGGACTTGTAAGTGATGAACTTCTCGATCTACTTCCCGATTACGAAGGAGCACTTTAATATAAATATTTAACAAAAATGTATTTTATATATGAATAAATATCTTGTACCAATATCTGTTTTTTATTTTAAGTAAAAACTTTTGATGAAACTACATTTTACTGCTAATAATATATATTTAAATCATAAAAACATGTAATAAAGAACTTTGTTTTTAACTAAGTATCTAAAATACATAATAGCAAGTTTTATACTCACGTCTAAAGAAATTGTAGTATATATAATAAACTTAAAAATATTTTTATTTTGTTTACATTTTAACATTAAGGAAATAAATTAGACAAATATTAATTGAGTACATTCGTTTTATTTATTTATTATACATAAAAAAAATATTTCATATGACATAACCATGTAATGATACAATAATATATTTTCTAGACAGTGACAATTTTAAACAAGAGAAGCTCTGTCAATCCACGGGTTGTGTTCTTTAGAGAGTCCACAAACAATCTATTTGAATCTTTATTAAATTTTAATTATCATTATTTATCCTTAATTATCCTTAATTATCCTTAATTATCCTTAATTATTCTTAATTATCCTTAATTATCCTTAATTATCCTTAATTACCCTTAATTATCCTTAATTATATTTTAATTATCCTTAATTATTCATAATGATACAATAATATATTTTCTAGACAGTGACAATTTTAAACAAGAGAAGCTCTATCAACCCACGAGTTGCGTTCTTTAGAGAGTCCACAAAGAATCCATTTGAATCTTTATTAAATTTTAATTATCCTCAATTATCCTTAATTACCCTTAATTATCCTTAATTATCCTTAATTAACCTTAATTATCCTTAATTATCCTTAATTATCCTTAATTATCCTTAATTATCCTTAATTATCCTTAAGTATCCTTAATTATCCTTAATTATCCTTAATTATCCTTAATTATCCTTAATTATCCTTAATTATCCTTAATTATCCTTAATTATCCTTAATTACCCTTAATTATCATTAATTATCCTTAATTATATTTTAATTGTCCTTAATTACCCCTAATTACCCTTAATTGTCATTAATTATCCTTAATTATATTTTAATTATCCTTAATTATTCATAATGATACAATAATATATTTTCTAGACATTGATAATTTTAAGCAAGCTTAAGCTCTATCAACCCACGAGTTGTGTTCTTTAGAGAGTCCACAAAGAATCTTTATTAAATTTGAATTATTATTTATCCTCAATTATCCTTAATTATCCTTAATTATCCTTAATTACCCTTAATTATCATTAATTATCCTTAATTATATTTTAATTATCCTTAATTATTCATAATGATACAATAATATATTTTTTAGACAGTGACATATATTTTAATTATCCTTAATTATTCATAATGATACAATAATATATTTTCTAGACAGTGACAATAGGGACCTTGCATATAATTTCTTTTACTTCCAAAAGCTAATAAACCACATCTTTTAGTAAATTTAAGAGTCTCTTCGCATATATTTTTGAAAAGAAAAGACAATTTCCAGTCTAATTTTCCATTTAAAATTCAAACACAGATCTTTAAATTGACGTCACACGAAAACGCCTTGCCATTGGTGGTGATGTCACGAAGCAGGTCGCCATATACGTTTTTGGTGCTTCTCGTCTAATGGCACTTTAATAAATGTTTTTGCTGGTGTGGAAATCGTAGTACTTTTACAATCGGGTACCATGCAATATCGATAAACCATTGTCTTTCAATATGACGCTCTATTACACAGCTCAATTGCATTCAAGAAAATTAAGAAAATAAAACAACGTGCAAACCGTCCAGTGTAAACAATCAACACCTCCTAAAACACGCAAGGACTCAGCGCTCATTATTATGCATCATTACATCTTGGCTGAATATTTGTTTACTTTAAAGGATAACCTGAATTGAAATTTACATGTATAGGGTGGTATTTTCGGTTTAAATATTTAATTTGAGTTTTCAGTGCATAAAGTTTGAAATTTAACAATTAATCACTTTTTGCTTTAAAAAAAGATTAATAAAAGTATTAATAACCTCCAGACATTGAACTGTCAATTTCGACTGTCAAACACTTGTTGAACTACGCTGCTGGCAAGGCTTGCGCTGCTGACTACCCAAAGTCCATCCTCATGCGTCAACTGTAGTGGAGGCATTCATTAACAGTATGGTATTTTTTTGTTTTGTTTTGATAAAACACTAAAATATGACAATAAAATATTTTATTCAATAATGCCCATGTGTCGTAAAGAGTTTATATATATTTGAAAATCTACTCCTAGGCGCATGTTAATTCTTATCGCCTCAACTATATCTCGTGGGTTAGTTTCAAAGTCCCAGTCTAATACTTCTTCATTTTTCATCTTCTCCAAACGTTTTGTAACATGTTCCTCGATTGATGGTGTCTTTCGAGGTGCTACAGACGGTGCAGCAAATTTTTTCAACTCTCCATTTGTTTGTGTTTTATTTCTTGTAATAGATAAATATTTTTCCCTCGGTGAGGATACATTAGACACTTTATTATTGTAATTTTCCCTTTGATCTTCCTCGTCAGTCGTTTTAAGTGGCAAATTAATGTTTTTGCAGGTCGCCTTCATACTATTGGATGAAATATGCAACTCATCGACGCGATGTACTCTTTGCGCATGACTAATTAAATTATATTTTCTATTAAATGTTTTATCACACAAATCACACTGGAAAGAGATGTTTCTATGAACAATTGTATGTCTACTTCGACTACTGGACCAATGGAATGTTTTGTTGCAAACATGACATTTATAATACATGTTTATCCTCCACTATATGGCATATACTAAAAAGTAATAGGTCTTCCGTATATTATCCTCATATTATTCTTATTGTCCTTAAATTTATCCTTATTTTATTCTTTTTTTTGCTCTTACATTATCCGTATTTATTCTTCTTATCCTGACATTAACCATAAGACAAGTTGTTTAGCAAAGTTAGCCGCATCAGAAAAAACAAATAATAATGAGACTTGTAACTAACTATGCACACCTTATTAATAATAATAATAATAATAAATACACCACATGTAATTACGACCCCCTTTATCCCAGAAGGCTGAGCCTTGTGCGGGAGGGGGCTACACATTTAAAGACAAGGGACACACATCCAATATCCGTGTATAATGGAAAAATCCCTCTCACAGTATTTTCCATTGCCACGACCGGGATTCGAACCCGGGACTTTTGGGTGAGAGGCAGGTACTCTACCATCTCGACCATCAGTCATACAACCGTATAAGGAAAAAAAAAATGCGAGAAAGTTCGCAGACGCATTGGTCAAAGATCATCGACACCAAAAAAAAAACCTCGTTCAAAGATCATCGACACCAAAAAAAAACCTCGTTTGGGGTGATATTTCCACACATGGGTACGATTACACAAACGAAAAATCTTATTATCCTTAATTTGTATCCTTATTTCTTATCCTTCCTTTTTATCCTTAATTTTTATCCTTACGTTAACCCTATTTTATCCTTAAATGCGGATTTTCTTTATGAGATATGAATTTGGGCACAAAGAACTTTAACAAATGAATTTGAATACAAACAACTTTAAAAAATTCTACAGTGCGCGCCACCCGACTAGGAACACGGGACGGGAAATGAACGGGCAGCCGCACTCGATAAAGTGTCCTCGTTACGGGTGAGAATCGGATTGAACGCACAACGGTACAAAGGACGAGACTCGAAAGAATTTCAAGGTAGCCGTCCAAGTGGAATGCAATGCCGAAGTTGTCTACAAGTGCTCAAATGGGTGAATTTTGGCATATTTCGAGATGTGTGTGAAGCCTGCAAAATAAATAGATCGCAATTAAGGCAGCGGTGTACATACTGCAATAAATATGAAGACGATTGTTGGAATAATATGTGCATGAAATGTATGACAGGAGCAAGTATACTTTGTGATCGAGTTGGTTATTTATAGCAGCTGGAATCACCACAATAAAAATTGTTGGTGCCATAATTATAGGTAAAACATATTGAATATTTTATGTGCTTATATAGGTACTATATCTATTGTAAATATATTTTTTGAAAATGTAAACATATTTATAGTAAATTTTCATAAAATAAATAATTATACAAAAAATTACTCTTTTTTAATTTAATATCTATGGAAAATATGCTAATAATCAATTAGCTTTTACCAATGATTAAGAGCAGCTGATATATCAACCAAAGTCGCAGTATTTTTTTTTTGTATAGGATGCAATATATTTAAATGGCTTTTGATAGCTTTCCAAGAAGCTGTTTACTATTTAAGGTCTTTGTGTTAATTTATGGTCGTTATATCTCCCCGCCTTCCCACTACATGATCAAGTTGGTAGAACCTCGATTCTTCAAAGTATTTAGCTGTTATGGAATACAGAAGCGGCAGCTCGTTTTACCATATAAATCACTGCAATAGGCTGACTTGCTAGCTGTAGATGATTCACGATATAAAATGATTTTGTGTTGCGACTACATATTTTTATAGTAGTCGAAAGAGTATGAATCATTTTGAGGATTATCGAAGCACACAAAAGCGTCCGTTGAAATATATGGTCTATGTATGTAGAGTATATTTTGGGGATATCGCATGTAGCAAATGGCTTTCTTGATGTCAAGTAAAAACATTTTATCAACAATAATCACGATGTACTTGCAAATGTTTATTTTCTCAAAAATGTAATTGTGTATTTAAAATAAAACTGTTTTAATTATACTTATGGTTGTTTTTAGTTGTGTAATAAAAAATTGGAAATAAAATTAATGTAATCTTTTAATGTGTATTTCATTTATTTAACCTTATAATATAATATAAAATATACCATCATAACTACATATACATACAATATTAAATTTAATGTAATAAATATGACAATAAAAATAAAAGAACATTATTTATGTATCTACATTAGCTTCTTTGTCAGATTGGTTGATATTTTTCAATGATATTCTTAGGTAGGTACTCCACTATGCCACATAGAAAGTGTTTTAGACCCACTCTGCCCACATGTTCACAAAACTCATCCAAATTTTAATACGTCGAACTTCTTCAGCATCGAAGCAGACATTTATGTGATAATTTAAAGAATGTTGTGAATTCCTCCTTATGTCATCTAGTTTACAAGACAATCTTTCAATGGCAGATTTAATGTCTTCTATCAGACTTCATGTTTGAGTTGAATATTGCATCCACATCTTTGCTACCTAAGTACCTAGAAGTTAAAAATAAAAATGTAAAAAATATATATAAAACAGTACTAATTGGACTTACGTTGCAGCTGTCGGCGTACACGAAATAAGAAATATATTGTACTATCTGAATCTTTGTAAGCTAACAAGTGATTCTATTTTTAAAAGACTCCATTGTTCCACAATATTCCATTTCTACTTAATACTTAACTAACTTAAATACTATTATGATTATTTTTGTTTAAGAATTAAACACCGAAACGTATTAGTGGACTAGATTTTGCTCCAGGATAAGCCGGAGAACTTTGTCCTAAATATGTTAATGTAGTTTTACCATTTGACGAATTTATTTTATCGATAGTGTTCGGACATATAATTCCCACAAGCCGTTTCGGTAAAAATGATTTAAAAGTCGTTATTGAGCTTTCCTCAAACAAAGTTACTATGATTGATTTTCCAAATCTTGTATTAACCAAAGACATTTTTTTAATGAGATAAGGTTTATTTAAAGTTAACGCTGAAATGGATCTTTGCTCTAAAACCTGTATATTTTGATTTATTAGCTCATTAAGTGCTAATAAGTCAACTTCGGAAATTGCCATATTTAAATGAATACAATGAAAGAATTACGAGTAAATTTGCACACTTGAAATCACTGCAATAGGCTGACTTGCTAGCTGTAGATGATTCACGATATAAAATGATTTTGTGTTGCTACTACATCTTTTTATAGTAGTCGAGCTACCCCCACTACTTGGAATACACATACACTGATTACAACTACAATTGCATTATACCACTCCAATTTGTCAAATTTGTTTTTCTACGAAACGAAAGACTTAAACCAGTTTTCTATATTAATTATGTACAAACAAGCTACAAAACGAAGTTTCTAGGAACAATCGTAGACTCAGCACTTAATTTCTCCACTCATATAGATAGTCTATGCTCAAAGCTAGCTAAAAGTACATTTACCATCTTAAATATAAAAAAGGAAGTCAATGAGAAGGGTCTGATTACGTCATATTATTCTCTTGTATATGCAATACTCAAATATAACATTATTATCTGGGGACAGGCGGTGGAAGCTAATAGAGTATTTGTAATGCAAAAGAGGATTATCAGAATTATTTTTAATTTACCGTATAGACATTCTTGTCGACACACATTTCGTGATAAGAAAATTATGACAGTACCCTGTATATATATATTTATAAATTACTTAGTTTTGTATACAATAACCTCAACAAATTCTGCCTTAACAGTGACGTTCACAATCATAATACACGCAGTGTAACGGATGAAACCTTATCTGTTCTTGTAACAGTTTTTATGGTAAATAAATTTTTTCTATTTCTATTTTTTTTTTCTAATCCCTCCTTACGATTGTTTTCCAAATATTGTATTAACCAAAGACATTTTTAATAATGTAAGGTTTATTTAAAATTAACAATGAAATGGACCTTTGTTCTAAAACCTGTATATTTTGATTTATTAGCTCTTTAAGTGCTAATAAGTCAACTTCGGGTAACCCCCCCCCCCTTTTTGTTTAGGACCAAATAACATAAAAACAGATTTACTTGCATTTAATTTATGATTTTGGCAGCTGTTATATCAACCAAATCGCTGTAGGTATTTCTTTTGTTTAGGGCGCAATACATTTAAAATGGCTTTTGAATGCTTTTGAAGAAGCCGTTTACTATTTAATGCCATTGTGTTAATTTATGGTCGTTTTACGCTTGACAGCAAAACAAAAATCATGGACCCGGTAGCAATACACTTCAACTATCAAATATTAGTATGAATTCGGAAAGTACCATAGTGGTACACCCTATATGTTAAAGATTGTAAATTAATATGCTGTAAATCAATGAAAAATTAATTTTTGTATGTTGAAGTTGAAAGAATTCGAATAGAACCAATTGTAATCCATCCTGATTCGATTTCGATTGATTTGTAGAGTCGCAAAGAATAGTATAATACTAAAGTCGGTACACCCTATATGTTTGCAGCTGTCGGCGTACACGAAATAAGAAATATATTGTACTATCTTGATTCACGATATAAAATGATTTTGTGTTGTGACTACATCTTTTTTTTTATACTTGGAATATACACTATTTGTGCAATATATTTATCCTTATAAAATGAATGCATTTCGACTAGAAATTAAATACCAAATTGTATTATTGCGTTGTATTTTGCGTCGATACCTACATTATATGTATATTATAGATTGCTTGAGATCCATAAAAACTACAACTTTTTTGTCAGGAATTCGGATGTTCATAACTAACCACTAGACAAGCGGACTTTCTTAGACCCTATAGATTTAGACTAACAAAATCGACAAGGAACTCATTAAATCTTAATTTGTATAATGTACTTCCAAATTTATTGAAATCATTAAATTTTAATTGTTTTAAATTTAGATTAAAAAAAAAATATTGTTACATTATTGCTTTTACTCTACATGTGAATTCGTGGATATTTTAAATGACCCGGCAAATTTCGACAATATAGAGGTAATGTGTATAATATGAAACGCACTCACTGTTTTTCTCTCATATTTTAATAAGAATGTACCATTATTTATTTATCATTTACACGTAAGTATTGTACAATTTATACATTATATTTATTTTTATATTCAATGTAATATGCTTGTTATTTTAGTTATACATTATACATTTTTTTTTATATTGTTATGTAACTGTCTCATCTAACACGCCAAATATGTATCTTATTGTATATACCTAGTTTAATGATTAATTGAGACTGACGAGTTTATATCGTTGCTTTTAGTTCCTAATTTTACGTTACTAATTAAGTATAAATTTTTTTTAACCAGTGTTTCAATTTTTTATCCTTAAATGCGGAATTCCTTCTAATCTTATTATCCCTCTATTTTTATCCTTATTTCATTCTTCATAGATAGGCCGCAATTATGGCAACACATACTGCAATAAATACGAAGACGATTGTTGGAATAATTATTTGCATAAAATGTATGATAGGAGCAAATATACTTTGTGATCGAGTTGGTAATTTATATTTAATAGTGAATTAGCTCCTTGCTCTAAAACCTCCATATTCTAATTTATAATCAAATTAAGCTCTAATAAATCGATCACTAAATCGCCATAATAAAAAAATAGATTCAACGTCGGAAAGTATAGAAAGTGTGCCTTTTTAATGGAATACTGGTCGAAGACTACCTACAATTTGGAATTTTAATAATTTGTAAAGGCACGGTGACAGTAGAGTATGTGAAATACGAATGATTTGATTTTCAGATAGGCACCTGTTTCGAAAAATTATGTGACAGTAAATAAGATGAGCCACCGTTGTTAGCGGCAATGAATGACTCCTAGTATGCGGTTCAACCTTTTGCCCTATTCGAATCGCATAAAAGCTGACTGCCGTTTGTTATATATCGTGAAATACGAATGATTTGATATTTTTCGAGAAATTATACGACAGTAAATACGTTCCAGGTAGCTCGCCTTTTGGCCTTTGTTTCTTGGCGGCATACCTTTGGTTTAGCTACAGATTGATAATCTTTTACCCTTAGAAAATAAATGCATTTCGGTGTCACTTGTTATTCGATTATATCGCTAGCCTCGTTTGTTTGTATTCTATTGTATAACTATTAACCGTGATTTATGGGTTTCTTTTGTCTACTTATAGATAGTTACTTAATATTGCTTTTCTATATGGGTAATAAACCATAGAATTTCGAAAAATTGTGTCCTTGTACACAAATGCAGCAGTAAATAATTTTTGATATGCTAATATACCAGACCCCTGTTAGCGATACTGAATGACATATATTT
This sequence comes from Rhagium mordax, assembly GCA_963680705.1. Classification (NCBI taxonomy): domain Eukaryota; kingdom Metazoa; phylum Arthropoda; class Insecta; order Coleoptera; family Cerambycidae; genus Rhagium; species Rhagium mordax. Next base: position 33,204,592 of record OY796664.1, read on the forward strand.
TTGACAATTAAGAGCGCATAATTTAACAGGTAATATACCAGACCCCTTGTTAGCGATACTGAATGACATATATTTTTGACAAATAAGAGCGCACAATTGTACCAATTCAATTAGATATATTGCAATTATACTAGTCTAATTGCAATAATCCAATTACTTTCATTTCTCCAATTGATGCACTAATTAGTATACAATTGTACCAATTCAATTAGATATATTGCAATTATACTAGTCTAATTACAGCGCAAAAATCCAATTACTTTCATTTCTCCAATTGATGCACTAATTAATATACAATTGTACCAATTCAATTAGATATATTGCAATTATACTAGTCTAATTACAGCGGAATAATCCAATTACACAATTACAGATTACTAATTACGCAATTACAAATTACCTCCCAATCTAATTATTCTAATTACATTTATTACAATTACAAATTACCTCCCCCACTATAATTATACTATTTGCCCCCACCCCAGAAAAAGTGGTGGGGGCCTCAATAATTAATATACAATTGTACCAATTCAATTAGATATATTGCAATTATACTAGTCTAATTACAGCGCAATAATCCAATTACTTTCATTTCTCCAATTGATGCACTAATTAATATACAATTGTACCAATTCAATTAGATATATTGCAATTATACTAGTCTAATTACAGCGCAATAATCCAATTACACAATTACAAATTACTAATTACCGACAATACTCTAATTACCTAATTACCTTTATTGCAATTACAAATTACCTCCCTCCACTTTAATTGCCTAATTACCTAATTACCTAATTACTTCTATTGCAATTACAAATTACCTCCCCCTACTCTAATTGCCCCCCACCCCAATCTAATTATCCTAATTGCCCCCCACCCCAGAAAAAGTGGTGGGGGGAGCAAAGTGGTGGGGGATACCCGGGTCCGCTATTACCACTCTACTATCGTGTATCGCCGAAAAGGGGTGAAAAATTAATATAGGGGATGAACGCAAGCTCATATCGCAAATCGCCCTCCGGAAATGGATTCGGCAGAAAATTTTACATAACATAGACCTAATTTTAAAAGTATGTCCAAAAGTTGCATAGGACTGAAAGTAAACGGTCTCTGAATCCCTGACCACTACTTTACAAGTGGAGCAACTCCATCTAGTTCTGTGAAATTCATTACGAGAGCTGCAGTTGGAGCATCTTACAGAGTTCCCGTGAATTGGCATATAAGCAGATTTGTCAAGACGTATTTCAATTGAAATAATAGGTTTGAACTTATTTGGGATTTTCGCCATCGTTTTGTAGAGTAAGGTTCAGCTCCAATAAGACCGGATGCCACTCCGAAAGATTTTTAGTTTCATAGTTTTCGTATTACTTGGTAAACATTTTTGAAATATAATAAATGCATTTACCAAAGCTATAATAACAATAATATAAATTAATATGTTAAAATGACACCTTTCACAAAATTAACAGTCATAGGTATATAGGAAAGCATAATCTACATGTGTTTTTTAATATTTCAAAACTTATCGACAGCACAAGAAAATGTTATTAAGCCCAAATACAGAGCAAAAAGTTATTTGTTTAAAATTATAAAATTATTTAGGAAAAGAAAATATGGAAAGCATAATTTTATAATAAAAAAACTTACTCTGATCCATAGATAGCAATTAGTTCATTTATAATAACTTTCTGTCGGCTGTCGTTCTGCAATTTCTGTTTATTTAAAAGAACAATTTGTCCGTCTGCATATTTTTTAAAATAAGTTCCAAACCCTAAAAATAAAAAATAATGTTTAGGTGCCAACAACATTAAGTACACATTTTTTGTTATTACAATTTTTGCTCTGATTCTTACATAATTTAGTAATTTTCGCATTAGGTTTCACATAAAGCCTTGATTAGATTTGTTTGATCATGTACTGACTGTTCTCTATTATTATATATATATTTTTTCTACACTGTTGAAATCTTGCAAATTGTGTGGACCTAAACCTGAGAAGGCCAGAGTGCTTATACGTAAAAATTGTCTAGGACATAACTTACTTCTGGAAAAACATTGTCAATTTTAATTTTCTTGGAGGATAGACCCGCTACGGATCTATCTATATTCATCTCCTTCACTGGGCTTTGGGGACAACAAAATTTGTTATCTCTATTAGGCTTTTGAGGTCATCATCTGGTTCATATGAATAATCATCGGAAGAACATAGACTTAGGGTATCCGAAGATTCGTTGTCACTATCTACATTACTCCATACCTCTAATATATATATATACCAGCAATGAATGATTGGGCTATGTCTGCTTTACTTTCCGATTTCTTTTTAATATAATCGGTAAAATGTTTATTAAATAACAGTCTCGGTCCACTTAAAAAAAAATCTTATTAATGGTTTCTCCATCCAATAACTTGAAAGTCATATCGTCTATGCCTTCCTCTAACAAAAATTGAAACATAAGTTTTTTTCCAAAATATTTTGACATTGGCGGGTGATTGATTATTTGAACCCCCTTATCTACTTTATTTTACGTGGTACGAAAAAAAATTACATATATCCTTAAAATTGCAGGGATTGTTCCAAATCGTCAGGAAATAATAACAATAATAATAATATTGTCTTTATTCACCACAAATATAAATAATAATTCCAGAACATAATAATAATTACTTTATGAAAGGGCGAAGTTCGCTTGCGCCACTAAGAGTGACACATGTCGCTCTTCCGCTTAACCTGTAAACAATTGAACTTTGTAATTAAATTTACATTTATAAAGTATACATTAAAGGAAAAGAGAGATGAAGGAGAAAAAAAAAAATTATTACAACAAAAGATAAGTAACGAACAAAGGATGATTAATATTATAATTAAAGGCCAACCTATATTTTTTATATTCAATATAGGTATCTAATTAAATAAACAATGCAATTAAAAGATATTAAATTGAATTTGTGGAACAAAACAAAAGTAGCATAATTGAGAAATAGTATACAGGGTGTCCCTAAACTACGTTCGGAAAATTCGGGAGGTGATTGCATGCGCGAAAATATGAAGAAATGTTCCTATGGACATGGGTCCGCAAATGGCTCCTAAGTGAGCTACGGCCCCCTGAAGTTGGCGCCCCAAATATGTTTTTTTTTAATACTGTATTGAATTATTAATAATAAAATTGACAGAAGTCAGATTTTGTCAGGTGCCCACTAGATTTTAATTAATTACCTATCTTCAAAATCTACCTGCACGGAAGTTAAATACCGTTTTACATAATCCCATTTTTCTGGAAAACGGAGCGTCCTACGGCTCTCCAACAAGGGGATCTTTCTTACGTAAAATTGTTCAGGAAATTCATTTCCGATATCAAAAATGCAAGGAAATGTCAAACAAAAAAATTGGTGGGAAAAATATAGGAGCCCCCTCCAGTTTAGTACGCCTCTGGTTAATATTTTCTATTGTTGATAATGCAGATTCATAACACTTACTAACGGTAGATAACATGCCAAATTTTATGTCAGTAGCTCAAAGAGTTCCTGAGATATTTAAAAAAAAACATATTTGGGGCGCCAACTTCAGGCAGAGCCGTAGCTCCCTTAGGAGCCATTTGCGGATCCATGTCCATAGGAACATTTCTTCATATTTTCGCGCATGCAATCACCTCCCGAATTTTCCGAACGTAGTTTAGGGACACCCTGTATAGGTAGGTACTGTTAGCGTCATATGTTTGGAGTATTGAGAAAATAAAAATTAATTATTTCTTATCGGAATTTATAATTAATTTAGGTAGAGAATTAGTGTACCACAAAATAGGATGTAAAAAAAGTAAATTTTGGGCGCCAGCGATACACCAAGAATGGGTCCAAAGCAGAGATTAAACTCGAGTGTCTGTTTAGCATGAGAATCCCGGGCGTTTTTATAATTGTAGAAAAGCAGAGCTTGCACTTACCTTCGTGTTTCTTATAGGATAAAATAGTTGCACTGATTGAAATTAGTTTTTTTGTAAAAATTTGTTATTTCTTTTTAGGTTTGTTTGTTCAGACGGGCATCAACACTGAATAATTAATGATAGGTTGGAGCCAGAGGACTCGACACTTGGTAAGTATTTAATTTAATCTAGTCACTAAATTATTTATTTATAGCAAGAAGTTAGCCCTTTATTTATTACTAGTTAATTTGGCCTGCGGCCATCTGAAAGAAATTAACTAAGTCAAAAAGACACGGAATTTAAAGTTGCTAGTTTAATTACACAATTATTAAAGTACATAAAAGTTATGGCACAATCTGTTCCAGGTTAACAAAATTCAGTACCGAATGATAACACACAGTCTCGAGAGCAATCTTACCCGCCTGTAGTAATGGCAGCGAGTTTTCGTGTAATCCAAGAAAAAGCACACACACACTGTGATTCAGTTAATTTAATAGAGTTAGCGCGAACGGTCAGTTTATAAGTTAATTTAAACCAAGTTAATTAATCACCAAAGGATTTGACTTAACACTGTTCAAAAGATTCAAAGTTACTGATTGATAAAACTGTAGGGAAATATGCGACTAGGGCATCACGATAACACGGGCCGGTGGACTGAAATGCACCGCGATGCTCCGCGCTTTAACATACGTTGTCGATGCTTGAGTGGCCGGGACTCGACTGATCTCCGTAGGAACTGCTTCTGCCAGGAGCTATGTCGTCCATTTGAGTGCGACTCATCTTCTAGGTGTGGACCTTCCTCAAGCGACTCATGGCGTTGGAGAGGTTGGCGAGACAGCTCGGTTTGCCAGGGAATGTAGATGGGAAACAATGGTGACCCCCGCATCGGCGTGGAATAACGTCTGTTGGAACCCCTCCGCATTTTAACTATTCTCTCTTTTTTTATATACACTGTTGGCAAGAATCGACTTTGGAAGGCGAAATCTGTAATGCAACTAAGAGAGAAGGTACATAGGGGCAAAGCCTTCAGTTAACAAGAGATGCCTAACCATTCCTACACTCCTACTAAAGAGGGGATGTGCGTGTGGCGACGACAGCGATTCAGCCGACCTAAGCCGTGCCGAGACGAGAATTATGTTTAGTAAGTAAGGAGCTTCGGAAGCGAGTGTCTGATGTTTACGGCCGTGCGATATTTTTACGATATTTTCATTATTTTATCATGTTTATCGCTGTTGCATTTGACAATACAACAGCGGTTTAAGAGTTGATGTTATTTATTAGCCTTAAACCTAAAAACGAAATAAAAACTGGTATTCTAAAAATAATAGTAATCCCAAAAAATTAATAAAATAAATAATAACCCTTATTTAATAAAAATAAATAAACTCTCATTTTAACAAATGCTCAAAGACATTACCCTGTTGGGCTTCGCAATATCCGAGCCGGTCATAAAACTCCGTCCTAACATTCGACAACACTTTCGGAGTAACGGAATTAGTGACGTCGAATATTTTTGCCCTTAACTGATCTAAGTTTGCAGGTCTCTCATGTGGATATCTGTAAATTAGTTCCGTTAAGTGGCCCCACAAAAAAAAATCGAGAGGAGTTAAATCCGGTGACCTTGCCGGCCACGGTATGGTACGTCTACCGCAAATGAGTCGTTCAGGAAAAGTTGTGCCTAAAAATTGCTGAACTGCCCGTGCATTATGTGCGGGGCAACCATCCTGCTGAAACCAAATTTCTTCAAAATTGACATTCAAGTTCCGCACAGCTGGTATAATTTCCTGTTTAAGCATCTGCAAATGCCTTTCTCCATTTAAGTTGCCATTAATAACAAAAGGTCCGACAATGTTATCGCCTAAAATACCGGCCCAAATATTTATTTTTTGCGGATATTGTGTTCTTAGTGGCACACTTAGACCGAAGGGTTGTGATGTCCATGAAGAGAAAATGATGATTCGTCTGTAAACAGAATATTTTTAACAAAGTCTTCATTTTCACTAATTTTCTCTCTCATGATCTCACAAAACTCCATCCGCCTGATACAATCATCTGGGAAAATTTCCTGGGTATTTTTTAATTTATACGATTTATACCCATGCTTTTTTAAAATGTGCCTGACTGTGCGGTCCGGAATGTCAATTTCTTGTGAAATTTGGATGCTGGACATAGGCTCATTTGCTTCTACAAAGGCACATACATTTACGTTCCTCTCGACTCTTTCTTCAGGGATAGGACGGGCTTCTGGTTCCTCGTGATAGCATTTAACGCATTTGTTAATGCATCCCGATTGTTCAAACCGATGAAAAATATTTAAAACAGTTTGAATACTTGGAACTTGTTGACCCGGATATGCAAAAGCAAATCGCCCAACAACTTCCTGAGCACTCTCAGCTGTTAAATACCACTTAATAATATTAATTTTTTGTTCGCGGGAATACATTATTAACTTAAAATACCAGTTTGTACTTCGCAGGAGAAAGGCTTGTTGACGAATAATTGTTGGCCCGCGCGACACCGCGGCCGTTCGACACATTCGCCCGATTCCGTCGTCCCCTTCGACCGCGTGTTATAAAGAATGGAAGGTGGGAGGTAGGGGATAGCGCGTTGTCTGTTTAACTTGTAAATGCTTTAAGTTATCTCCGTTTGATGCATTTATATCGGCTTCCTAGATGGAAGCTTACCAATAGTGTATATTATTAAGGCTTGAAAATAATTAGAAATGTCTGTGGAAGATCCACTGAACATAACCGATCGCTAGTTGAGATACGGAACGTACCTCACAGCTGATTCAGTGAACCATCGGAAGTCGGTCGACGGTCGTTGATAATACAGTGTTCTCAACCTTACCAACAATTAATTATTATTCGTTTAGAATAACATTGATAAATAAGTATGCTGTGTAAATATTAACCTTTAGAAAGTGTTTTAAAAAAAAATCAAGTTTCTTTTAATAAATAAATAGTCCAACGCCTCGAAATATTCAATGGTCCAGAAATATAGGGATTTGTTTAGTGTACATAGTGAGTTGGCAACATCTGCTAGATTTAGACTATAGCTGTGTTTTTTTGCTAAGTGAATACTTTATAAAACGTGTTGAAAATGAGGAAATTTCTCTCTTTTGTTCATCAACTATTGAACCGATAGTTTCGGGGTAGGATAATTGTGATAAAAGCATTTTTGGTTGCTTTCGGCTAGTTTCCGGAATATAACACAATTTCTACTTGTTTGGTTAGTTTAATATAGTTTTGATTAAACTTAATTTCGATTTATTCGGATTTTGAAAGAAACTCATCGTCCAGAATAATCTGGGTAAGTTCTAGTAGTTTTTTTGTCTTTTAAAAGACCACGTGTTTTATAGGTTAACTTTAAAAAAAATAATTTTGATGTAATATTTTAGACGATTTTGGTACGGTGTAATTTGAGCGATACCACCAGCTCGTACTGACAATTGAGTATTTTTGAATTGTAATTGGATTTTTGGACTTTGGATATTTTTGGCAATTTTGTGGACTTGATTTTGGTATACTATTTTACCTAGAAGATAAGCCTAGCTATTTTATCATTGAATACTTTGAGAACATCATCTTATGCAGTAACTAAGACCTGAGACGAATACTCTACCCAACGAGGACTGTATTCTTTCCAGAAGGCTCCCTAGGCGAAACGAAGTAATCTTGTTTCTGGACCCAATTAACTCTCATTAAGTTAAGTTGATTTTGTACATTCGTTTTTTGATTTCCAGCTGTTGTATAGTATTATTTGCTTGTAATTAGATTAATCATTTTTTTCCTTACAGATATTTGTCTTGATCTATTTTAATTAGGTATTTAATTATTGTTATGACCGACTATTTTATTGTAATTTTAAATCTACCCTAGACGAATTGTTATAGTAAATTTAAGGCTCCCTAGGCGAAACGAAGTAATCTTGTTTCTGGACCCAATTAACTCTCATTAAGTTAAGTTGATTTTGTACATTCGTTTTTTGATTTCCAGCTGTTGTATAGTATTATTTGCTTGTAATTAGATTAATCATTTTTTTCCTTACAGATATTTGTCTTGATCTATTTTAATTAGGTATTTAATTATTGTTATGACCGACTATTTTATTGTAATTTTAAATCTACCCTAGACGAATTGTTATAGTAAATTTTTTTTTGGTTGTTGGTATTTATCCTAGCTCTTGAGCTAGTTAATAAACGATTATATAATTTTTTTAAGAGACACGACTTTTATTGCTCTCAAGAAAGGATTTGTAATACCCTGGACCTCACTTATCTATACGATTTTAGATCGTAACAATATATATTTTGTCCCTGCTGGTTCTATCAATTTGGGGATCTTTTGGAAATGAGTCCTTGACTTCTTTTGATTTTATTTTATTTTATTTTATTTTATTTTATTTTATTTTATTTTATTTTATTTTATTTTATTTTATTTTATTTTATTTTATTTTATTTTTATTTTTATTTTTATTTTTATTTTTATTATTTTTATTTATTTTTATTTTTATTTATTTTTATTTTTATTTTATTTTTATTTTATTTTATTCTACTGTTATTTTATTTTTATTTTATTTTTTTCCAGCTTTATATTTTCTTTTAATTAATTATTTATTTTGTTTCAGGTGGAACCCTGTTAGGATCAGCTTCCAGGGTATTCGTCAGCTTAGGTAAGTTCGAAGGAAATTAAAAACGTATTTGGTTATTTAAAATGAATTTTGGACCAGTGCAAGTCGATACGTTCTTTCCGCTTGGAGAATGCTCGGCTGAATGACCAGCAAGCTACAAGCGCTTTATATTTATACTCTCGACCCGATGTCAGCTAATTTCTTTTGTACTTTCAGGGCGGACGAACGACTGAATGCCCGCTCTAGCATTTGTCATAGTTTTGTTAATTTAGGTCGGACCTACGACTGATCGGTCATGTCTGGTGTAGCGTTTTGCTGTCTGGTCTGTCTAGTTTCGTCGATTTAATTACTCCGCGGATGTCTGCTGTTTATGGATAGTCCCATAACAGTACCTACCTTACGTATTGAACACCGTATTATTTAAAGTTACGTAACTCTTTACAATATGATACGGATTCCGGAATCTATTTGATCTTATATTGTAGAAACTCTTGTGTGAATATCAGTTAAGTATTGCTTTAAATGATTTCAATCCGCGATGTTTTAAGTTTATATCTACAAAATATTTACAAAAAAAAAAACAGTTGTGCACCTCGTTTCTTAGAAAACTTTTTAATTAGAACACTCTATGTATACTTATTTTAATTTTTTGAAATAACTACTTTTTCTGATTTCAAAAATGTAGGTACGTTATTTCGTTAACTTTCATAGATATTACCATATTATCTTGCAATCGATTATTTTAATGGTTAGCCGTTACCCAGGACTAAAAAAAATCCAGATTCAAAGATAATATAAAAAAAATTAACTTCCATTTATAATTATTGCAAAACTAAAAAAAATTACAAAGACTTTTAAAATCATCTCCATTTTTCTCAATCCTAGGTAGGTATAAGCAATATTTTTTTATATAGGCTATTTAATGCAGTTAAATAGGTGGATATGTATGTCTGAGCTTTCTGTGTTTAATTTGTTTATCTTCTTAAGTATTCTGTATTAAGTTTATGTAGCAGGAAATGCCGCACAATTGCTTTTCTGTAAACATATTCTGGCGGTTCAAAACAATTCATAGTACAATCTTGAAAATAATTTACACACATAAACTAAAAGTGATAAGTCGGGTTCTAAATATAATCAATCACCCGGTGCAAATTCACACGAATTAAACCTCCCGCATAATGTAATTAAAAATATTTATTTTTAATAAATTTACCCATATCTTAAAATAGTCAGCCCTATGACAGCTCCTATTGTACGACAGTGCAATAAGTCGCAATATCGTTCACCGACTGCAATATTATTAATAATAATAATAATAATAATAATAATTTATTAATCACAACACTAATAATTGGATAGTTTTGAGAAATTAACGATTTTGCAAATTGTAGTTAGTATTATGTAATAGTATGTAAAGTTAATTTAGTTATTCCACCATTATTATTTATTTTAGAATTCTATATTTGACGTAGTATTTATTATATTATTTTTAAGTCAATAAAAGAAAAAATCCAGAAAAAACATTTGATAATTTTGAGATATGCCACTATTGAATTATATAAATGTTTTAAATTTTCTAAATTAAACGGTAACAAAATATGTTATTATTTAAATATTCTTAATAAAACCACTTTTTAAAATTGCAAAATTATTTTATTTTACAATAAAATGATAACCTAACAAAAATAAAACTTTGTATGCTTGTATATTAAGCAAAAAATAAAAAAATATACCAAATTAACCCTTGAATAAACTTTCTCTTATGAAACCTTAACTTTAATCGATTAGAAAAACAATAATCTAGTAAACTTCTTCAATAAATAATAAAAAATAGATCTCAAGAACAAATTATTTAACTAAACAATAGGAAGAACATTATTCTTTTGATGCTTTCAAACTGTTATAGAAATGACTATGACATTTTTTAATAGCATTCTAATTTAATAGAGAACACCTTACAAACTCGTATTTTTTTATCGTCCTTTTTTAAATAAAATGCGTTATTATTAGTTCGTTTACATGATGAATACTTAGGGTCTATTTCTTGCATTAGAGTTATAATAAATGTTCTTTGTTAAGTAATATCTGCCAGGTCCCAATATGATTTAAATATGGCTGCTCTTACTACTTCAGAAAATTTAGTTCTACACTTAAGTGTACAACTTTCATTGCAAGGCATTTTCATTTGCTTAGCTTCTACTAGCATATCTTTATTTAATGTAGTATATTCCTGACCACTGTTTCGAAATAATTTTATTTTGTTTCGTCTCCACTCAGTTGGACAAGATTTCCTTTTTCTGGTTTTCCTCTTAGTGACATCTATATCATGCTCATTGTTTTGTAAAGGTTTTAACACAACTCTTCCTTCCGTGCTTGTAGAAGGCTTATTTATAAGTAAAAACTTAGGATTTTCATCACTATCTGATGACGTTGTAGATTCATCACTTTGAAAATTGGGATCTGCGATGGAATCGTCTGACGAAAATGGCTCCTCTCCTGAATCTGTCTCTTCTTCCGCATTATCAGTTGTAATTACTGCCTCTTTCTGGTCCAGTAGTCCTGCAAAAGCAATGCTATCCGAAACAGTCTCCATATTCTGATTTATTTGTGCTTGTTCAAAAAAGATTTCAAGTTCCTTGTTGGATACTTCATTTTGAACTTCAACCACCTCATTAGTAGCTACCTCTTCAGGAATGTTCATCATTTTAAACTGATTATTTGTCGTGTGAGGAGAATTAGGAACTAAGTATTTTCAAAGTCGAATCGTTATTAATGTTAACCTCTTTTTGCAATGTTATACCCAACATTCCTAACATTTCTGTTCCCCTTGAATCATATTTTTTGTTTTCCATATTGCACAGGTTTGACTTAGGTCTCAAAAATAAACCTAGAATAAAATTATTCTATATTATGACGAAATAATATTTTGTAATAATACATTTTAATAATAATATTTATTTTTCGGTGTTTAGCTACTCGAAGTTGTTACTATTTGAGATAAAATAAATTTCGAGCAAAGCATTTGAAAAGTTTTAAATTGAGGAATTAGAACATTATTAACATTATTTGAAAAGTAACAGTGGCACAACTCCAAACAGGCTAAGATGATTAGCTTCATCGCATAACACTAAGCAAACAATAATGACACAAGTCTGAAATGTGCCAGTATTGTTAAACTATATTAGATAAAACATGTTATCATTAGAAGACAATAGTGCCACATCTTGTAATAGGCAATGCCCTGCAGCAAGCAATAATGGCATATTTTGAAATGTGTCACTATTGCTTAATAACATACACATGATTTGTATAGGACTTAAGCGGAGAACACATACGCGCGATATCGGCCACGATCGCGATGGCGATGGCGGTGGCAGCTGAACGCGTCCTAAGGAAACAAATGAACCCGCACATATCTATTTGCAGCAATCAGCGCTATCGCCATCGCGATCGTGGTCGCGATCGCGCGTATGTGTTCTTCGCTTTACCGTAATAACACAAAAATGCCACTATTGCACTTACTACACAATGTACGTCTGTGGTATACTTTGGCATACTAAATACTTGTGCCAGTATTGCAACTGAAACCGTTAAAAAAGGCGCTAAACGCAATAATGACACTAGCCATCTATCGGCTAAAATTTGAAATATCTTTGTGCCGGTCTTATTAGTAAGTACACCAATAACATGAATGACTTATCTCGATTTAGGTATTTTTTTGAGTTGTGCCACTATTGCAGGCGGTGAACGATATGTGTTTGGTGGGAGCATGGTTTGCCCAATAAACGTACCTATTTTGCCTCGATGATCATGTAAAGTAAATAAAAAGAGCGGCAAACCCAGCTCATTTTACGGTTGGAACTCACAGACGGGTTTTATGTTTTATTTTTTTGCGGCGATCATCTAATTAGTTAAATTTTTTTGAATTTCGTAACGATTTTCGCCGCGCCGAAAACGTAAAACGCAAAACGCGTCTGCGAGTTCTAACCTGTGTACATTTCGCGCATCTGAAAATCATCATTTTGAAATTTGGTTTAGCTGTTGTCTCAGTCTGTTGTGTCGTACTGCTGAACTGTTAATAAATATGTAGTTAAAAGAGAAATGATAGCAATCATGTTATTTATTTATAAATTACTGTTATTATACATATCTAAATAATTGATATACTTACATTGACGTATCATCTCTAAACATGCTATTATTAAATTCATTGGACTTTCTTTAATACATGATGAATATTGGATTACAAATTATAAGATTCAAAACGTCTAAAAACAAATTATTAAAAAAAATTTTTTTTAACTCACCACAAAATTCGTTCATTATGGTCACCAATTAAAAAATGAAGTCCACAAGAAGATGTACATATTCATTCGCTATCACAAGCTCATCAGGTGGACGATTAATCTTGTGATAATTAATTGTGATAGCGAAGGAATATGTACATCTTCTTGTGGACTTCGTTTTTTAATTGGTGACCATAATGAATGAATTTTGTGGTGAGTTAAAAAAAAAAATTTAATAATTTATTTTTATTAGACGTTTTGAATTTTATAATTTTTAATCCAATATTCATCATGTATTAAAGAAAGTCCAATGAATTTAATAATAGCATGTTTAGAGATGAAACATCAATATAAATATATCAATTTGGATATGTTTGTTATTATTATGCTTGTATAAAGCCTAAACAAAGTCATTTATAAACAATACATATCAAGCAAAGAAAGAGAATTGTAAAATGTTATTTATATCTGACACTATAACAGGCATGTTCTGAATAACTTAAACGTTCAAATCATAGGGCTGAATAAAAAAAGTACCTTTCCCACACTAGTATAAACAAATTGTGTGCTATATAACACGCCTTTTCTTCTCAACACAAAAACACACAAAACTAGGTACCTACTCAAAATACGTTAGCAGCTAAGCTTGGTTGTTTTTATGACATTAATAATCATTAATAAGTTGAAAAAGTTCAAGCAAAGATTTGTTAATGAGAGTATTAATTTATATTATATACCTACCTAATTGAAGAATATTCTTACCTTCAAAATCATCAACAGAGGAATGTAACCCCCATTCCAACAGAAGTAATTTGTAGGACATATTATTATTGTAGAATAATACACAAACAGCGAAACAAATCAAGCACAGCGAAAACTTTTCATGAAAAAGCGCACCAGCCGCTCAGCTGCATTACTTCCGATGGTCAAATTCATTATGGGCTCTTTGTCGCTCCGCCTGTCCCTTTCATTAACATGGTTGGTACCGAATTTACCCGAAAGAAGAAATTATATACATTTTTAATAATGGCAATTGGACACGTATTTGAATAGCTCTTAAAAGTTTTAATTATTAAATTTGTAATAATTGTTGCAAGTTTTTCAGCATGATACTTTAATAGGTCGATTTGTCTCGGTGTGCTGTTACTTCTAAGTGTTGAACATTGGCATTAATAGATGTCAGCAGAGACAAGACAATGAACCTGTGTCAAATATTAATGTTATTAAAAGTATTTACTGTTTGCTCCTCTCATTAGAAGCAATTGTTAAACCTTGACGTCCTGCATATACATTAAACACACATGCCCGCGCATATGCAGCCACCCACATGCCCGCGCATATGTAGCCACACACATGCCCGGCGCCTCCACCATGTGTCACGATCTGGGGGAGCTTGGTGAGGAGAGGTTGCCCTTTCTTAAATAAATGAATTATCGTCACTTCGACAAACATTTATTTAACCCAAAAAAAGTAGTAAAAATTAGCAAAAATAAATATAATAATTAAATGTGTTCTTACCTATTCATCCTTGTGGGGGAGTTATGCTCGGACGCTATTCGAATGTTATCAATCATTGACGTTCGCGTATTTATATAAATGCTACTCGGTTAATCGGCACATTCCATATAGGTAGAATATAATCCGGGCTTCCTCTGTATATTCCAATTAACAGATAAATTGCAATATACCGTACGTTAAATAAATAAATAGGTAAAATTAATTTGGGAAAGATATGAGAATTGTTTTATTAGATTTGGGATCAATTAAGCCTTTCTACTGAAAATATGCCAATAAGTAACTTTGTTACAACTTAATGGTTTTCGTGACAACATTGTTTAAATATTAAGGTTCGCGTTATTAATTTTATTATGAATAGGCGATGAGCTTCACATTCACCTTCAAAGAACCAGTCAGGTATACGTCTTTTAATTTTTTTTAATATGCATTTTTCTATTAAACTACCACATTTACGTTTACCCTTATATATTTCGAAATATTTTGAAAAAGATCACATCGGTATTTTGATAACATATTTTAAACTCGGCGAAGGTATTTTTAAGCTTATATGCTCTTTTACATAATAACTTATAAAAAATTAAGATTTCATCTTTGTTGAACCCTGTAAAATATCTTCTTTTAAAAGACTTTTCATACAACACAATTATATTTCATATTGTGGAAATAAAGAATAATACTCATAAAATTCCTTAATTAGACGTTACCGGTTTCGTGAACTAATTATTTGCTTCACATCCTCGGACGTAACAGGACTACATTTACTACAATTAAAAACAATGAATATAAGGTGACTATATATAATAATTAATATTAATAAGTTATTAAAACTTAAGATAAATCACAGAAGACACAATAAATACAAAATTATTTAAAAAACTTATAATATTTAGATAAGACTTTTTAAATTTTGTTTAATTAAACATATTAAGCAGATTAATGAGCAAAACATTAGTAAAAATTGAAAGAGGAAATGTACTTACATTGTTATAAATCAAAGGCAGGGTAGACAAAAGTTTTTCAACATAGTCCGTGTAAATATGATGTACTGTATGGTATGTACCTATCTGATTAAATAATAAAACTATTTTTAAAAATTAATTTCTTATTCAAATAAACTAAATTCAAACGCGACGACAGTGCAATGGATTAAAATCAAATAAGAGGAATAATATGGTCTAGATAATTCCATTTAAAAATGTAATGTGGTCTAGACATTTCTTCTTTATAATTAACTTTTTGCAGTTTTCTTATTAATTCGAAGCCATCTTAAAGGGTTTTTATCTCTTCTGTATTCTTTTTTGAAAGTGGATGGTTACAAGGTTTGTTTTACTGAACGACTAGTCAGAGTATCAAATAGTTTATCCATTGTTTCCACCAGATGTACTGTATTTTCAAATGTGTATGTACTTAGTTATTTAGTGGTCACTGCAGTTTTTATGGCAGCTGCTACGCTATTGCTAAAAATTTAAATTGCTAATCTCACATTCATCTTCAGAAATCCATTTGGATTCATGTGAATGTCCGTTAACTTTAACAATGACTTTCCCGTGTTACTTTGATTAGATTAGAAAATACGACCTTCACTGCGATTTTGCGACCAATTCGAACGCAAATACTTATTATCATTGATAACATCACATTTCATTTCCAGTAGAAATATACAAGGTGATTTTTTTTTTGAAACAGGTTTTTCGCGAATATTTTCACCATTTGATGTTCTATTGTTTTTTTGACCTCAGATTCGGAAAAAATACCATCTTTTCAGCGTTCAATTTTTTTTACTAGTACAGCCGTAAAGCCCCTATGTCAACGTTTCCGCTTAGATGGACTATGCTGTACCATGGATTGAATGGGACAACTACAAAATCAAAGCAAAGTGACATAAATTAAAAATATTTCACATACCTACAGTAATAATTATAAGACTGCCAAATTTCGTCTCGTTAGTTGAGAAGTCAATATCAAATTTTAAATTTGCTTGTGCCCGCGATGTTTTGGAGCTCGTGTATGGTCGTCCTAATTTTCTAATTATGCTTCCTCTTTCAACATCTGCAATATCCTCTTCAGATGGATAAAATAATTTGTTAGACTTCCCAAATCGTCTTAAGAATTTAACTTGAAACTCGAAACCTCATAAAACTTTTTGAATACATCCGATGTAAGAGAGCTTATTTTTTTTATTGAAAACAAAATCGTTTTCTTTTAATGTTGGACATTCATCATCAATGTCACTTTCGCTATCATAATATATAGCACTTTTATCCGACTCTTGTAACTCAACGTCTTCAGCGTCAGAGCCATCACTACTTCTAAAATCTTCCGTTTGCTGCTCTTTCCAGATTTTTTAAGACTATTTTTTCTTAGTTTGACATTGTGCTGTTCTTCTGTTTTATTTACTTCCGGCGTATCGGTTAAAATCCTCGTAGTTCCTATTTTTCTACCTTTTCGACATTTCTTTCTCTTTGGAGCCTTCGGGAACGGTCTTACTGATTCAAGCGTCACAAGCTTAGGTGCAGAATTTTCTTCGGGCCTATAATTTAATGGTGTTGAGGGTCCTTGAACAACCACACAGACCTTAAGACTAGTTGAGGGCGCAACATGATCTGTTCTGCGGACAACTGATTACTACTACTGTTCGGCATTTGGTCATTTCATTTATAATAAAATGGAAAGTAGGTTACGCCCACTTTATTTTTCTTAACCAGTAAGTCTCGTTCGGGTAGCATCGGTTCTCGTTCGGGTAACATCGGTTCTCTTACTTGAACTGCTGAATCTGAAGCCTCCGGCTCTGAAAGCTCAAGGTCCTCATTCTCAGTGGACAGGCGCTCTTGCCCGTTACCTTTTCCAGGCTTTTCTGAAGTTTCAGGTTCACTGGAACCAGGAACTCTTTCGCTAGCGACACTTGCAGGTGCGGTCTCAAGTTGTGGGGTAATATTTGGTGGTGGAGATGAAGTATCTTCTTCATCTTCGGTGTTTTCCTCGTCCGAGGAATCCACTGCGGTTTCCGTGTCTGATAATAATTGTATGTCTCTCAACTCATTTCCTGGGGGAACTGACCTAAGATCATCGACATGGATGATGATTATATGCCCTTGACGTTCTAATTCATTGACTTCGTCTGAAATCTTTTTTGTTATGACGTGGCCTGACCATTGCGGTTCAAATATTGGTTGGTTACGTGTCATATGTTTAAGCCTTCTCGCCAATACCCTATCTCCTGGTTGGAAGATCAGTTTAGGAGGATGAGGTCTGATATTCTCTTTGTTTTCGGTCAATCTCTTCGTTAGGTATGTGATGTGCTTGTTGTCTGGATAACAGATACGTAGGAATCTCCCAGCTTCCGGGAATAACTGGTTCATATCCCAGGATAATTTTACAAGGAGTCTCATTCATAGCGGCGTTTCTTCTTCTCAGTGCAAACAGGACTTGATGTATATGTTGATCCCATGTATTGTCTGATTTATTTCCCATCGCGATCCGAAGTAATTTTTTAATCTCTTCATTTTTTCGTTCTGCCGGATTAGCTTGCTGATGCTCTACGGCTGAGTACAAAAGCTTAATATGGGATCGTTCGCAGAGCTGCTGATATTGATTACTCAGAAAACAGCTGCCGTTGTCCGAAATGATGACTTGGGGTTGCCATATCTTGATAGTATTTCATTTCAAGGAAATGGATAAGTGACACACCGTCTGCTCTTGGGTATGGTCTGGCTTCAGTCCATTTGGAAAAAATGTCCTCTGTCACAAACAGATATCGATTCCCATCTCTAGTAGATGCGTAGGGTCCCATTACATCAAGGCTTATTTTTTCAAATGGCGCTTCGGCCTCATGAGCCTTTTGGGGTGCTGCCTCCTGAATTTTGTGTGTGAAATAATATGTCGTTCTCCGATATCGGTGAGCTGATATAGTACGCAGGCCATGCCGGTGGTACTTGCATTCGTTTGTAATATAAATTGTTTATTGTAGTCTGGTCTATGGAGACTGAGTGGCTGAGACGCCAAGTCCTTAATCTGGTCAAAGGAGGTTTGACATTCAGTCGTCCATTTGAAGTAGGTAAGTCAATGTAGTAGCAGTCTTGTAGTACTGTAGTACTGTGACATCCCCTTTTCCATCTAATGGTACGGCTACGGTGTCGGGGCAGTAGGTTGGTTATTAAGTCTCGGGTAGGAATTGTTGGAGTGGACATTTTGTGAAGGAGGTGGTGAAAGAGGAAGAGGTGGAGCGGTAGTAAGTGGTGGTGTGGCTGAAAGGGGTGGTGTAACTGAAAGAGGTAGAATGCCAGGGAGGAGTAAAATGGAAAAAGTGGATGGTGCAGGCGGAAGGAGCGGTACGACGTCGACTGGTAGTGGTATATCTACAACGTTAAGGGGGTGGTGGCGCTGGAATTTTTTTTTCCAGCCCCTTTAAATCGGGCCATCACGTGTCCGGTGTCGGCTAGTAGTTTAGTAATTAAATCCCGGATAGGTGTGGCTGGGTTGGACAGCCTCTTTAAATCGGGTCTTCACGGCTCCGGTGTCGGCTAGTAGTTTGGTAATTGAATCCCGGATAGGTGTGGCTGCTGGGGTGGACAGCCCCTTTAAATCGGGCCATCACGGGTCCGGTGTCGGCCAGTAGTTTGGTAATTAAATCCCGGATAGGTGTGGCTGGGGTGAACAGCCCCTTTAAATCGGGCCTTCACGGCTCCGGTGTCGGCCAGTAGTTTGGTAATTAAATCCCGGATAGGTGTGGCTGGGGTGGACAGTTCCTTTAAAACGGGCCATCATGGCTCCGGTGTCGGCCAGTAGTTTGGTAATTAAATCCCGGATAGGTGTGGCTGGGGTGGACAGCCCCTTTAAATCGGGCCTTCACGGCTCCGGTGTCGGCCAGTAGTTTGATAATTAAATGCCGGATAGGTGTGGCTGGGGTGGACAGCCCCTTTAAATCGGGCCTTCACGGCTCCGGTGTCGGCCAGTAGTTTGGTAATTAAATCCCGGATAGGTGTGGCTGGGGTGGACAGCCCCTTTAAATCGGGCCTTCACGGCTCCGGTGTCGGCCAGTAGTTTGGTAATTAAATCCCGGATAGGTGTGGCTGGGGTGGACAGCCCCTTTAAATCGGGCCTTCACGGCTCCGGTGTCGGCCAGTAGTTTGGTAATTAAATCCCGGATAGGTGTGGCTGGGGTGGACAGCCCCTTTAAATCGGGCCTTCACGGCTCCGGGGTCGGCCAGTAGTTTGGTAATTAAATCCCGGATAGGTGTGGCTGGGGTGGGCAGCCCCTTTAAATCGGGCCTTCACGGCTCCGGTGTCGGCCAGTAGTTTGGTAATTAAATCCCGGATAGGTGTGGCTGGGGTGGACAGCCCCTTTATATCGGGCCCTCACGGCTCCGGGGTCGGCCAGTAGTTTGGTAATTAAATCCCGGATAGGTGTGGCTGGGGTGGACAGCCCCTTTAAATCGGGCCTTCACGGCTCCGGTGTCAGCCAGTAGTTTGGTAATTAAATTCCCGATAGGTGTGGCTGGGGTGGACAGCCCCTTTAAATCGGGCCTTCACGGCTCCGATGTCGGCCAGTAATTTGGTAATTAAATCCCGGATGGGTGTGGCTGGGGTGGACAGCCCCTTTAAATCGGGCCTTCACGGCTCCGGTGTCGGCCAGTAGTTTGGTAATTAAATCCCTGATAGGTGTGGCTGGGGTGGACAGCCCCTTTAAATCGGGCCTTCACGGCTCCGGTGTCGGCCAGTAGTTTGGTAATTAAATCCCGGATTGGTGTAGCTGGGGTGGACAGCCCCTTTAAATCGGGCCTTCACGGCTCCGGTGTCGGCCAGTATTTTGGTAATTAAATCCCTGATAGGTGTGACTGGGGTGGACAGCCCCTTTAAATCGGGCCTTCACGGCTCCGGTGTCGGCCAGTGGTTTGGTAATTAAATCCCTGATAGGTGTGGCTGGGGTGGACAGCCCCTTTAAATCGGGCCTTCACGGCTCCGGTGTCGGCCAGTAGTTTGGTAATAAATTCCAGATAGGTGTGGCTGGGGTGGACAACCCCTTTAAATCGGGCCTTCACGGCTCCGGTGTCGGCCAGTAGTTTGGTAATTAAATCCCGGATAGGTGTGGCTGGGGTGGACAGCCCCTTTAAATCGGGCCATCACGGCTCCGGTGTCGGCCAGTATTTTGGTAATTAAATCCCGGATTGGTGTAGCTGGGGTGGACAGCCCCTTTAAATCGGGCCTTCACGGCTCCGGTGTCGGCCAGTAGTTTGGTAATTAAATCCCGGATTGGTGTAGCTGGGGTGGACAGCCCCTTTAAATCGGGCCTTCACGTCTCCGGTGTCGGCCAGTAGTTTGGTAATTAAATCCCGGATTGGTGTAGCTGGGGTGGACAGCCCCTTTAAATCGGGCCTTCACGGCTCCTGTGTCGGCCAGTATTTTGGTAATTAAATCCCGGATAGGTGTGGCTGGGGTGGACAGCCCCTTTAAATCGGGCCTTCGCGGCTCCGGTGTCAGCCAGTGGTTTGGTAATTAAATTCCCGATAGGTGTGGCTGGGGTGGACAGCCCCTTTAAATCGGGCCTTCACGGCTCCGATGTCGGCCAGTAGTTTGGTAATTAAATCCCGGATAGGTGTGACTGGGGTGGACAGCCCCTTTAAATCGGGCCTTCACGACTCGGGTGTCAGCCAGTAGTTTGGTAATTAAATTCCCGATAGGTGTGGCTGGGGTGGACAGCCCCTTTAAATCGGGCCTTCACGGCTCCGATGTCGGCCAGTAGTTTGGTAATTAAATCCCGGATAGGTGTGACTGGGGTGGACAGCCCCTTTAAATCGGGCCTTCACGGTTCCGGTGTCGGCCAGTAGTTTGGTAATTAAATCCCTGATAGGTGTGGCTGGGGTGGACAGCCCCTTTAAATCGGACCTTCACGGCTCCGGTGTCGGCCAGTAGTTTGGTAATTAAATCCCTGATAGGTGTGGCCTGGCGTGGACAGCCCCTTTAAATCGGGCCTTCACGGCTCCGGTGTCGGCCAGTAGTTTGGTAATTAAATCCCGGATTGGTGTAGCTGGGGTGGACAGCCCCTTTAAATCCGGCCTTCACGGCTCCGGTGTCGGCCAGTATTTTGGTAATTAAATCCCGGATAGGTGTGGCTGGGGTGGACAGCCCCTTTAAATCGGGCCATCACGGCTCCGGTGTCGGCCAGTATTTTGGTAATTAAATCCCTGATAGGTGTGGCCTGGGGTGGACAGCCCCTTTAAATCGGGCCTTCACGGCTCCGGTGTCGGCCAGTAGTTTGGTAATTAAATCCCGGATTGGTGTAGCTGGGGTGGACAGCCCCTTTAAATCGGGCCTTCACGGCTCCGGTGTCGGCCAGTATTTTGGTAATTAAATCCCGGATAGGTGTGGCTGGGGTGGACAGCCCCTTTAAATCGGGCCTTCACGGCTCCGATGTCGGCCAGTAGTTTGGTAATTAAATCCCGGATAGGTGTGGCTGGGGTGGACAGCCCCTTTAAATCGGGCCATCACGGCCCCGGTGTCGGCCAGTAGTTTGGTAATTAAATCCCGGATAGGTGTGACTGGGGTGGACAGCCCCTTTAAATCGGGCCTTCACGGCTCCGGTGTCAGCCAGTAGTTTGGTAATTAAATTCCCGATAGGTGTGGCTGGGGTGGACAGCCCCTTTAAATCGGGCCTTCACGGTTCCGATGTCGGCCAGTAGTTTGGTAATTAAATTCCGGATAGGTGTGGCTGGGGTGGACAGCCCCTTTAAATCGGGCCTTCACGGCTCCGGTGTCGGCCAGTAGTTTGGTAATTAAATCCCTGATAGGTGTGGCTGGGGTGGACAGACCCTTTAAATCGGACCTTCACGGCTCCGGTGTCGGCCAGTAGTTTGGTAATTAAATCCCTGATAGGTGTGGCCTGGGGTGGACAGCCCCTTTAATTCGGGCCTTCACGGCTCCGGTGTCGGCCAGTAGTTTGGTAATTAAATCCCGGATTGGTGTAGCTGGGGTGGACAGCCCCTTTAAATCGGGCCTTCACGGCTCCGGTGTCGGCCAGTATTTTGGTAATTAAATCCCGGATAGGTGTGGCCTGGGGTGGACAGCCCCTTTAAATCGGGCCATCACGGCTCCGGTGTCGGCCAGTATTTTGGTAATTAAATCCCGGATAGGTGTGGCTGGGGTGGACAGCCCCTTTAAATCGGGCCTTCGCGGCTCCGGTGTCAGCCAGTAGTTTGGTAATTAAATTCCCGATAGGTGTGGCTGGGGTGGACAGCCCCTTTAAATCGGGCCTTCACGGCTCCGATGTCGGCCAGTAGTTTGGTAATTAAATCCCGGATAGGTGTGGCTGGGACAGCCCCTTTAAATCGGGCCATCACGGCTCCAGTGTCGGTCAGTATTTTGGTAATTATATCCCTGATAGGTGTGGCTGGGGTGGACAGCCCCTTTAATTCGGGTCTTCACGGCTCCGGTGTCGGCCAGTAGTTTGGTAATTAAATCCCGGATTGGTGTAGCTGGGGTGGACAGCCCCTTTAAATCGGGCCTTCACGGCTCCGGTGTCGGCCAGTATTTTGGTAATTAAATCCCTGATAGGTGTGGCTGGGGTGGACAGCCCCTTTAAATCGGGCCTTCACGGCTCCGGTGTCGGCCAGTATTTTGGTAATTAAATCCCTGATAGGTGTGGCTGTCATTGGACAATAATAGAGCAATAAGGTCCTAAGCACTCATAACACGGGAGAACCAAATTTTAATTGATTTACCAATGGACTAACCACAGTACACAACAAATTATTTCCTTGCATAAGTAGGTACCAAAGGACAACCACGACGACTGAAAACAGTAAAATTTCAGGCAGTAGGTTTTGACGTTTTTCTTGACAGTCAGTCAGTTCTCCTACGGCTCTGATACAGATTTTTCCACGTGACGGTTCCGAAACATTCTATATTCCTCTCATCATTCATACATTCATCGACGTATAGACATTCGACATTCATTACTTCGTTACATTCGTTACTTCAGACATTCGTTGCTTCATGCCAGTGTATTTCTTAGTGTACATACTTACCTGTGTTTAACTAATTACCAAATTCCTTACCTAACTTTCGTGATCCGAGTTGTAATTCCTTGTGTTGTGCAGTGCTGGACCAAACCAAGATTTAGTTGAAGACGGGATGCCCGATCTCCTGGAGGGTAAGAGTCTTTTTGGCCTGGCGTGTATTTCCTAGACTGTGCCATTCTGTGGGCCATTAACTGTAAAATAAACAATTGTATTAACGTGTGCGCGTCACTGACTGCAATATTGACCTTTCAGGTGGCCTAGCGTCAAATTACTCGGTTAAATTAATGCAGGTTCTAAGTACAATTCTATTAAAACTCTAATTTATTTTATTTATAAGTGTTGTTGTGTTGCACACATTTCATTATAATTCAGTTTAACGATTTCACTTCATCATAAGCATTATTGAGCAGTGAATTTGCTATAACTACTTTTAAATTAATATGATCCAGAGAGCCCAGTAATCTACTTATGTCGTCAGTGAACTCGAAGCTAATAAGTATTTTATGGTAAGTGCACGCACTCTCATTATCCATTTACTCTGCCTGTTATTTACGCGACCCTGAGAAACATTTTAAAGTCATTGAAGTGTCCGCTTGTCTGTACGTCAGTCATCCAAAATAAAGACATTGTTGCTGACGCTCAGGATCGAAGTAGACGAAGATGTCATGGCGCCCAACGTGGGGCTCTTAATTAAAGAGCTAATAAACGAACATTTGAAATAACAGAGCAGTGATAGACAGAGAGGCGCTTACATTGTGAACATTTTTATATAAACTGAGCGCCAAGGAGATTTACCAAAAATTTTCAGTTTTAATTAGGCACCTACTAGGAAAATAAATATGCTCGGTCAAGATAGTGGAAACAGGTCAACAGACCAACAATTTGTGAACTATCGATCGGCTCGCTTCGATTCTATCGAACAAAATACGAATAACACAGGTTCGGGAGATACGGTAATTCTTCACCCGTCGCCCATTCCGGACATGAATACGCCTAATCAAAGACCAACCGACTTGCCACGATTAAGCATTCGTGACAGTTCTCGATGGAATTCAGATACCGTCGAGTCACTGAGGCCAACGATGCCAGCCATTCCGCCACGCTTACGCCAACCGAGTTTTACGCCCGTACCACCGACGCCCACCGTTCCACGACCAGTACCAGAATTGAGCGGAGCCCAATCAGGGGCGAACATGGAAGCCATGTTCCGACAAATGGCGGAAATGTTCGCAAATACATTTAAACAGACAATTAATAGTGCATCAAACCTACCCGACAATACCGTGCGTCACATCGCGATCCCCACATTTGCGGGACTGGACCACGAGGATCCAGAGAGTTTCATGGCCCAGTTAGATGAGTATTTTGTCAGAGCCAGAATAGAAGATGACCGCGATAAATTACAAGTCGTCGCGGAACAATTAAAAGGTTACGCTAAGAAATGGTACGAGCCTTATCAAAATATAATGCCAAGCTTCCGCACTTTCACTGAACGATTTCTCGAACAATTCAATTCCACCGCGCGCGTGACACGCATAATGACGTCGCTGTACGGCACAAAACAGACAAAGGACGAACCAGTAGGAGTGTTTATAATTAAAAAAATGAACTTGTTTCAACGAATGGACCCGAATAAAACTGAAACACTTCAGATAAATGTAATATTAGACCAATTGTTACCAGAAATTAGATCGCGACTCCGAGGGCAAACTATACGAACCTTAGATGCCCTAGCAAGCATCGCGTCGCAAATTGAGGCTGATCTCGGGGAATTGGACACAAAACATATTTACCGCACGACGAGACCTCCAACTACTCAATCCAACACGGCTGGTGTGAACCGCCACATTGTCACAGATCGCACCTCCGCCGTGCCTCCGTCACCATGTCGCTATTGCCCGGAGGAGCAGTGGCATTTCCACCGGGACTGT
The DNA here is from genome assembly GCA_963680705.1 of Rhagium mordax. Classification (NCBI taxonomy): domain Eukaryota; kingdom Metazoa; phylum Arthropoda; class Insecta; order Coleoptera; family Cerambycidae; genus Rhagium; species Rhagium mordax. The sequence continues at coordinate 33,229,889 of OY796664.1, forward strand.
CCTAACAATCAACAGAGGTACACACCGGGAAACGCAGAAGGGGCCAGAGGGGGATTCAACCGCGCGCCTCCTCAGTTCGGCCCAACCACAACGGCAGCGACGACGAACAACCCAGCCAGCAGTGCGAGAGCTGTGAACCAATAACGCAGTTAAATACCGGCAATGGTCGCGACCTACATTTCTGCAACTCCCCACCGCAATCATTGTCGTCATTAGCAGCACGATTAAATCTATGTTTAGACGCTTCACATCAACTTTTACCCCGTATATCCGTTCAATTAGGCCAAAGAACAGTTACTGCTCTAATCGATACCGGCGCCACGGGAAACGTGATTCGGGCTAATCTGTGCCACACCGCCATCGATAGTAACCATATCCAAACATTCAACTTAGCTTGCGGAGGCGAGTCAATTACGTCATTAGGAGATGTTAACGTCACGTACAAGATCCAGGACAACGAATTTAATCATACATTTCAGGCCATTACTGACTTGAACGAGGAAATTATTTTCGGTGCCCCATTCCTTAAACAAGAGGAAGTAATCATCGACTACGTACGGCAATGCATCTATATAGGACGCGAACATCGAAGAACCATCTATTGGCGACGGGCTGCGCCAAGCAACATGGCTAATCAAAACTTGCACTCAGCTTTAATTCTACCAGAAGAACACCAAGAACGCTTGTTACCACTATTCCAAGAGTTTACTGAACTGTTCACCGAATTTCCTACCCAGGCTACCACCATAACTACCGAGCATAAAATTACACTCAAGGAAGGAGCACCCATCGTAAATCAGAGACCGTATCCGATGTCCCCAGAAAAAACGAAGATCTTGTACAGCCAAGTACAAGAGATGTTGCAAATGGGAGTTATAGCACCTTCAACTTCCGCTTTTGCCTCCCCCCCTGTTTTGATCGAACGTGCAGGAAAAAAACCGAGGTTCTGCGTTGATTACCGGAAGATTAACGAGTACACGCAAGAAGAATCTTCCGTTCTTCCACGTATCCATGAAACTCTGAAGAATTTGGGGAACGCTTCCATGTTCACTGTTCTGGACTTGCGCAGTGGTTATTGGCAAATCCCGCTGGAAAACTCCTCAAAGAAATATACGGCTTTCTCCACTCCCGACGGAGCTTCCTACGAGTTTCAAGTGATGCCTTTTGGCCTACGTACTGCGCCAAGTACCTTTCAAAAAATGATGGCAAAAGATGTTCTATCTGGATATTTACATCATTTTGCACAAGTATATCTTGACGATATACTAATTTATAGTAACAACCTCGACGAACACATTACTCATTTACGATTAGTGTTTGAACGTTTACGAATACACACGCTAAAGGTATCTCCCGAAAAGTGCGCGATTGCCCGACACGCTTTGGACTATCTGGGACACCATATTCACGAAAATACTACGCAACCGCAACGCAAGCATATTTTGGCCGTTCAAGACCACCCCACTCCCACCACTAAGCGCCAGCTCCAAAGCTTTTTAGGTCTATGTAACTGGGTTAGGGAGTACGTCTCAAACGCTGCCCAAATAACTAAACCCTTATACCGACTACTGACCAAAGATACTCGTTTTCGCTGGGACGCAGACGCGGAAGCCGCGTTCCAAGAGTTAAAACATGCCATCTCGCAACCCCTGTCTCTACACCGTCCAGATTTCCAGCGCAAATTCGTATTGCAGACAGACGCATCCACGCTAGGGTTATCGGGTGTTTTATACCAAGAAGGAGACGCCGGGGAGAAACACATCATATCATATTCTAGCTCTTCGCTTACAAAATCCGAAAGTCGATATCACATTAATGAGTTAGAATGTTTAAGTATAATCACGTATCTCAAAAAGTATAGCATATATTTAATCGACGCTCCATTTATCATTCGTACGGACAGCAAGGCCTTAATATGGTTAGACAAATATAAGGACAGCAAGTCTAAACTTACAAGGTGGTCACTATTACTACAGGAGTACTCCTTCGTGATAGAGCATTGCGCAGGGAAAGAAAACTTGTTGGCCGATTTTCTGAGCAGGAACCCGCAGGACGAGCAGATCAGACGAATCCCAGACGAGGATCGTTTAGTGCCCCCGGCGTTTCTCCCGACGGAATCGATCAACGCGATTACATACTTGGCTCTCTTCGAAGAACTCACTCAAGCACAACGACATTCAAGAGAAATCAGGGACAACATCGAACGATGGATGACGTTAGACCAAGAGGAAGTCGAAGACGAGCAGGACAGGGCGTTCTACAGTCACTACGTCGTCACTGATGACTTACTATGGAAAAACCACCCCGAAGGACGGAAGTTAGTCGTACCCAGTCGAATGGTCAAAAGTATAATAAACCATTTCCATGTACGATCCGACGTGGCTCATCCAGGAAGCACAGAAACTCTACGACAAATCAAACGGGGGTATTTTTGGAAGAATATGGACAGAGACGTGAAAACCCAGATTAGGAGTTGTTTGGTATGTAAAGCTGTCAAGGGACGACAGATACAGAAAAAAGCTCCGCTACGTAGCCATACCCCCCAGCACCTATTTGAAACCCTGAGCATAGACGTGTTAGGCCCTTACCAGGAAACCAAAGATAGCAAGAAGAGATTCATGGTCTTCGTAGAAGATGTATTTTCGCGATGGACCGAAGCCGCCTCATACACCACGGTCAACGGCCGAACTATCGTAGAGTTTCTACTTGAATTCATAATATCTAGATACGGATATCCGAAGAAAATAATCTCTGATAACGGTGGACATTTTATGGCCAGGGACTACACGCTATGGTGCACAAGACACCATATCGAGATCCAATACATAGCCGCGTACCATCAACGGGCAAATCCCGTGGAGAGGAAAGTACAAGATCTGAAAAAGACAATGAAGACACTACTCTATAATAAACCCCCAGATATATGGGATCGATATGTAACTCCAGCCTTACAAATTATCAGAAACAGAACAAATGAAGCCACTCAGAAAACACCAGCTCTAATGGTATACGGGTTTCACCCTCCCGCTTCAGGAGAATGGTTAGTCCCCATGTACGTAGCAGAACGCACAAGGCAATTAACACAATCTATAGACGAGAGGATGACGGAAGCCCGGGGCAATCAACAAGCCTATCAAGCGCGATATGCTCCTCGAGAAACCAAGACCCCCGTCACATTCAACGTACATGATTGGGTAATGGTCCGAAATTTACGCCCTCACAAGAAAACCTTTGCACCTGCTTGGCAAGGACCTTATCAGATCATAGCAAAAACTACAGACGAAATCTATACCATACAGAAACGTCAACATCGAACAGACGTACATGTCGACGATATCCGACCGGCCCCACCCGAATCAACAGACGACGAATCCTGCAGCGATTCAAGCTCTGAACCGAGCAATGACGAGTCCAATGCTGGGGAGGAACACTCTCCTCACCGAGCACCAAGCCAAACATCTCTTCTACTTCCGACTATGTCTATATCTGATTGCGATATCCCCAATTTCTGTGCAAGCATTGCACAACCGACCAGCTCAAGTTCCGAGCATAGGTCATCTCTTCAGGAACGAGATCTAGATCAAGAGCAGGCTACATCCATATCTTATTCCCAAAGGCAAACTTCGCCAACACGTTCTCTGACCGATCAGCTGCCTGGATCTAACCCATCTTCTTCAACCCACTTGTACGAGCTACCCAGCTGTAGCCAACCATTTAAAATGCCGCTACGACGTCCAAGACGACGACGCATAGTCATGAGTTCCGAAGACGAGAGCACACGAAGGACTTCCGAGTCAGAATAACATTATGTTACGGATAACGAAACTATGTACAAATCAAATACCGCGTCAGGTGATCATATTTTTTTAGGGTCAAATTATTAGCTATCTCCTTAAGTAGTTAGGTAATTTATTTAGTTAGGGTTAACTTAATTAGCTCCGTCTTAGAAGTAAGTCAGGTTATTAGGCTAAGTTGTTCATCATCATATTATTAGTTAAGTGTTCTTTTTGCCAATTGCATATCATTAACTATTTTACTCATATGTATCAACGTAATGCAAAATCAATAGTCAAAAAGATTCTTCGGCAAGGGGGGTGTCATTGGACAATAATAGAGCAATAAGGTCCTAAGCACTCATAACACGGGAGAACCAAATTTTAATTGATTTACCAATGGACTAACCACAGTACACAACAAATTATTTCCTTGCATAAGTAGGTACCAAAGGACAACCACGACGACTGAAAACAGTAAAATTTCAGGCAGTAGGTTTTGACGTTTTTCTTGACAGTCAGTCAGTTCTCCTACGGCTCTGATACAGATTTTTCCACGTGACGGTTCCGAAACATTCTATATTCCTCTCATCATTCATACATTCATCGACGTATAGACATTCGACATTCATTACTTCGTTACATTCGTTACTTCAGACATTCGTTGCTTCATGCCAGTGTATTTCTTAGTGTACATACTTACCTGTGTTTAACTAATTACCAAATTCCTTACCTAACTTTCGTGATCCGAGTTGTAATTCCTTGTGTTGTGCAGTGCTGGACCAAACCAAGATTTAGTTGAAGACGGGATGCCCGATCTCCTGGAGGGTAAGAGTCTTTTTGGCCTGGCGTGTATTTCCTAGACTGTGCCATTCTGTGGGCCATTAACTGTAAAATAAACAATTGTATTAACGTGTGCGCGTCACTGACTGCAATATTGACCTTTCAGGTGGCCTAGCGTCAAATTACTCGGTTAAATTAATGCAGGTTCTAAGTACAATTCTATTAAAACTCTAATTTATTTTATTTATAAGTGTTGTTGTGTTGCACACATTTCATTATAATTCAGTTTAACGATTTCACTTCATCATAAGCATTATTGAGCAGTGAATTTGCTATAACTACTTTTAAATTAATATGATCCAGAGAGCCCAGTAATCTACTTATGTCGTCAGTGAACTCGAAGCTAATAAGTATTTTATGGTAAGTGCACGCACTCTCATTATCCATTTACTCTGCCTGTTATTTACGCGACCCTGAGAAACATTTTAAAGTCATTGAAGTGTCCGCTTGTCTGTACGTCAGTCATCCAAAATAAAGACATTGTTGCTGACGCTCAGGATCGAAGTAGACGAAGATGTCATGGCCTGGGGTGGACAGTCCCTTTAAATCGGGCCTTCACGTCTCCGGTGTCGGCCAGTAGTTTGGTAATTAAATCCCGGATTGGTGTAGCTGGGGTGGACAGCCCCTTTAAATCGGGCCATCACGGCTCCGGTGTCGGCCAGTAGTTTGGTAATTAAATCCCGGATAGGTGTGGCTGGGGTGGACAGCCCCTTTAAATCGGGCCTTCACGGCTCCGGTGTCGGCCAGTAGTTTGGTAATTAAATCCCGGATAGGTGTGGCTGGGGTGGACAGCCCCTTTAAATCGGGCCTTCACGGCTCCGGTGTCGGCCAGTAGTTTGGTAATTAAATTCCCGATAGATGTGGCTGGGGTGGACAGCCCCTTTAAATCGGGCCTTCACGGCTCCGATGTCGGCCAGTAGTTTGGTAATTAAATCCCGGATAGGTGTGACTGGGGTGGACAGCCCCTTTAAATCGGGCCTTCACGGCTCCGGTGTCGGCCAGTAGTTTGGTAATTAAATCCCGGAGAGGTGTGGCTGGGGTGGACAGCCCCTTTAAATCGGGCCTTCACGGCTCCGATGTCCGCCAGTAGTTTGGTAATTAAATCCCGGATAGGTGTGACTGGGGTGGACAGCCCCTTTAAATCGGGCCTTCACGACTCCGGTGTCAGCCAGTAGTTTGGTAATTAAATTCCCGATAGGTGTGGCTGGGGTGGACAGCCCCTTTAAATCGGGCCTTCACGGCTCCGATGTCGGCCAGTAGTTTGGTAATTAAATCCCGGATAGGTGTGACTGGGGTGGACAGCCCCTTTAAATCGGGCCATCACGGGTCCGGTGTCGGCCAGTAGTTTGGTAATTAAATCCCGGATAGGTGTGGCTGGGGTGAACAGCCCCTTTAAATCGGGCCTTCACGGCTCCGGTGTCGGCCAGTAGTTTGGTAATTAAATCCCGGATAGGTGTGGCTGGGGTGGACAGCCCCTTTAAAACGGGCCATCATGGCTCCGGTGTCGGCCAGTAGTTTGGTAATTAAATCCCGGATAGGTGTGGCTGGGGTGGACAGCCCCTTTAAATCGGGCCTTCACGGCTCCGGTGTCGGCCAGTAGTTTGATAATTAAATCCCGGATAGGTGTGGCTGGGGTGGACAGCCCCTTTAAATCGGGCCTTCACGGCTCCGGTGTCGGCCAGTAGTTTGGTAATTAAATCCCGGATAGGTGTGGCTGGGGTGGACAGCCCCTTTAAATCGGGCCTTCACGGCTCCGGTGTCGGCCAGTAGTTTGGTAATTAAATCCCGGATAGGTGTGGCTGGGGTGGACAGCCCCTTTAAATCGGGCCTTCACGGCTCCGGTGTCGGCCAGTAGTTTGGTAATTAAATCCCGGATAGGTGTGGCTGGGGTGGACAGCCCCTTTAAATCGGGCCTTCACGGCTCCGGGGTCGGCCAGTAGTTTGGTAATTAAATCCCGGATAGGTGTGGCTGGGGTGGGCAGCCCCTTTAAATCGGGCCTTCACGGCTCCGGTGTCGGCCAGTAGTTTGGTAATTAAATCCCGGATAGGTGTGGCTGGGGTGGACAGCCCCTTTATATCGGGCCCTCACGGCTCCGGGGTCGGCCAGTAGTTTGGTAATTAAATCCCGGATAGGTGTGGCTGGGGTGGACAGCCCCTTTAAATCGGGCCTTCACGGCTCCGGTGTCAGCCAGTAGTTTGGTAATTAAATTCCCGATAGGTGTGGCTGGGGTGGACAGCCTCTTTAAATCGGGCCTTCACGGCTCCGATGTCGGCCAGTAATTTGGTAATTAAATCCCGGATGGGTGTGGCTGGGGTGGACAGCCCCTTTAAATCGGGCCTTCATGGCTCCGGTGTCGGCCAGTAGTTTGGTAATTAAATCCCTGATAGGTGTGGCTGGGGTGGACAGCCCCTTTAAATCGGGCCTTCACGGCTCCGGTGTCGGCCAGTAGTTTGGTAATTAAATCCCGGATTGGTGTAGCTGGGGTGGACAGCCCCTTTAAATCGGGCCTTCACGGCTCCGGTGTCGGCCAGTATTTTGGTAATTAAATCCCTGATAGGTGTGACTGGGGTGGACAGCCCCTTTAAATCGGGCCTTCACGGCTCCGGTGTCGGCCAGTGGTTTGGTAATTAAATCCCTGATAGGTGTGGCTGGGGTGGACAGCCCCTTTAAATCGGGCCTTCACGGCTCCGGTGTCGGCCAGTAGTTTGGTAATAAATTCCAGATAGGTGTGGCTGGGGTGGACAACCCCTTTAAATCGGGCCTTCACGGCTCCGGTGTCGGCCAGTAGTTTGGTAATTAAATCCCGGATAGGTGTGGCTGGGGTGGACAGCCCCTTTAAATCGGGCCATCACGGCTCCGGTGTCGGCCAGTATTTTGGTAATTAAATCCCGGATTGGTGTAGCTGGGGTGGACAGCCCCTTTAAATCGGGCCTTCACGGCTCCGGTGTCGGCCAGTAGTTTGGTAATTAAATCCCGGATTGGTGTAGCTGGGGTGGACAGCCCCTTTAAATCGGGCCTTCACGTCTCCGGTGTCGGCCAGTAGTTTGGTAATTAAATCCCGGATTGGTGTAGCTGGTGTGGACAGCCCCTTTAAATCGGGCCTTCACGGCTCCTGTGTCGGCCAGTATTTTGGTAATTAAATCCCGGATAGGTGTGGCTGGGGTGGACAGCCCCTTTAAATCGGGCCTTCGCGGCTCCGGTGTCAGCCAGTGGTTTGGTAATTAAATTCCCGATAGGTGTGGCTGGGGTGGACAGCCCCTTTAAATCGGGCCTTCACGGCTCCGATGTCGGCCAGTAGTTTGGTAATTAAATCCCGGATAGGTGTGACTGGGGTGGACAGCCCCTTTAAATCGGGCCTTCACGACTCGGGTGTCAGCCAGTAGTTTGGTAATTAAATTCCCGATAGGTGTGGCTGGGGTGGACAGCCCCTTTAAATCGGGCCTTCACGGCTCCGATGTCGGCCAGTAGTTTGGTAATTAAATCCCGGATAGGTGTGACTGGGGTGGACAGCCCCTTTAAATCGGGCCTTCACGGTTCCGGTGTCGGCCAGTAGTTTGGTAATTAAATCCCTGATAGGTGTGGCTGGGGTGGACAGCCCCTTTAAATCGGACCTTCACGGCTCCGGTGTCGGCCAGTAGTTTGGTAATTAAATCCCTGATAGGTGTGGCCTGGCGTGGACAGCCCCTTTAAATCGGGCCTTCACGGCTCCGGTGTCGGCCAGTAGTTTGGTAATTAAATCCCGGATTGGTGTAGCTGGGGTGGACAGCCCCTTTAAATCCGGCCTTCACGGCTCCGGTGTCGGCCAGTATTTTGGTAATTAAATCCCGGATAGGTGTGGCTGGGGTGGACAGCCCCTTTAAATCGGGCCATCACGGCTCCGGTGTCGGCCAGTATTTTGGTAATTAAATCCCTGATAGGTGTGGCCTGGGGTGGACAGCCCCTTTAAATCGGGCCTTCACGGCTCCGGTGTCGGCCAGTAGTTTGGTAATTAAATCCCGGATTGGTGTAGCTGGGGTGGACAGCCCCTTTAAATCGGGCCATCACGGCTCCGGTGTCGGCCAGTAGTTTGGTAATTAAATCCCGGATTGGTGTAGCTGGGGTGGACAGCCCCTTTAAATCGGGCCTTCACGGCTCCGGAGTCGGCCAGTATTTTGGTAATTAAATCCCTGATAGGTGTGGCCTGGGGTGGACAGCCCCTTTAAATCGGGCCTTCACGTCTCCGGTGTCGGCCAGTAGTTTGGTAATTAAATCCCGGATTGGTGTAGCTGGGGTGGACAGCCCCTTTAAATCGGGCCTTCACGGCTCCGGTGTCGGCCAGTATTTTGGTAATTAAATCCCGGATAGGTGTGGCTGGGGTGGACAGCCCCTTTAAATCGGGCTTTCGCGGCTCCGGTGTCAGCCAGTAGTTTGGTAATTAAATTCCCGATAGGTGTGGCTGGGGTGGACAGCCCCTTTAAATCGGGCCTTCACGGCTCCGGTGTCGGCCAGTAGTTTGGTAATTAAATCCCTGATAGGTGTGGCTGGGGTGGACAGCCCCTTTAAATCGGGCCTTCACGGCTCCGGTGTCGGCCAGTAGTTTGGTAATTAAATCCCTAATAGGTGTGGCTGGGGTGGACAGCCCCTTTAAATCGGGCCTTCACGGCTCCGGTGTCGGCCAGTAGTTTGGTAATTAAATCCCAGATTGGTGTAGCTGGGGTGGACAGCCCCTTTAAATCGGGCCTTCACGGCTCCGGTGTCGGCCAGTATTTTGGTAATTAAATCCCGGATAGGTGTGGCCTGGGGTGGACAGCCCCTTTGAATCGGGCCATCACGGCTCCGGTGTCGGCCAGTATTTTGGTAATTAAATCCCGGATAGGTGTGGCTGGGGTGGACAGCCCCTTTAAATCGGGCCTTCGCGGCTCCGGTGTCAGCCAGTAGTTTGGTAATTAAATTCCCGATAGGTGTGGCTGGGGTGGACAGCCCCTTTAAATCGGGCCTTCACGGCTCCGATGTCGGCCAGTAGTTTGGTAATTAAATCCCTGATAGGTGTGGCCTGGGGTGGACAGCCCCTTTAAATCGGGCCTTCACGTCTCCGGTGTCGGCCAGTAGTTTGGTAATTAAATCCCGGATTGGTGTGGCTGGGGTGGACAGCCCCTTTAAATCGGGCCTTCACGGCTCCGGTGTCGGCCAGTAGTTTGGTAATTAAATCCCAGATTGGTGTAGCTGGGGTGGACAGCCCCTTTAAATCGGGCCTTCACGGCTCCGGTGTCGGCCAGTATTTTGGTAATTAAATCCCTGATAGGTATGGCTGGGGTGGACAACCCCTTTAAATCGGGCCTTCACGGCTCCGGTGTCGGCCAGTAGTTTGGTAATTAAATCCCTGATAGGTGTGGCTGTGGTGGACAGCCCCTTTAAATCGGGCCTTCGCGGCTCCGGTGTCGGCCAGTAGTTTGGTAGTTAAATCCCGGATAGGTGTGGCTGGGGTGGACAGCCCCTTTAAATCGGGCCATCACGGCTCCGGTGTCAGCCAGTAGTTTGGTAATTAAATTCCCGATAGGTGTGGCTAGGGTGGACAGCCCCTTTAAATCGGGCCTTCACGGCTCCGATGTCGGCCAGTAGTTTGGTAATTAAATTCCGGATAGGTGTGGCTGGGGTGGACAGCCCCTTTAAATCGGGCCTTCACGGCTCCGGTGTCGGCCAGTAGTTTGGTAATTAAATCCCTGATAGGTGTGGCTGGGGTGGACAGCCCCTTTAAATCGGACCTTCACGGCTCCGGTGTCGGCCAGTAGTTTGGTAATTAAATCCCTGATATGTATGGCCTGGGGTGGACAGCCCCTTTAATTCGGGCCTTCACGGCTCCGGTGTCGGCCAGTAGTTTGGTAATTAAATCCCGGATTGGTGTAGCTGGGGTGGACAGCCCCTTTAAATCGGGCCTTCACGGCTCCGGTGTCGGCCAGTATTTTGGTAATTAAATCCCGGATAGGTGTGGCCTGGGGTGGACAGCCCCTTTGAATCGGGCCATCACGGCTCCGGTGTCGGCCAGTATTTTGGTAATTAAATCCCGGATAGGTGTGGCTGGGGTGGACAGCCCCTTTAAATCGGGCCTTCGCGGCTCCGGTGTCAGCCAGTAGTTTGGTAATTAAATTCCCGATAGGTGTGGCTGGGGTGGACAGCCCCTTTAAATCGGGCCTTCACGGCTCCGATGTCGGCCAGTAGTTTGGTAATTAAATCCCGGATAGGTGTGGCTGGGACAGCCCCTTTAAATCGGGCCATCACGGCTCCAGTGTCGGTCAGTATTTTGGTAATTATATCCCTGATAGGTGTGGCTGGGGTGGACAGCCCCTTTAAATCGGGCCTTCACGGCTCCGGTGTCGGCCAGTAGTTTAGTAATTAAATCCCTAATAGGTGTGGCTGGGGTGGACAGCCCCTTTAAATCGGGCCATCACGGCTCCGGTGTCGGCCAGTATTTTGGTAATTAAATCCCTGATAGGTGTGGCCTGGGGTGGACAGCCCCTTTAAATCGGGCCTGCACGGCTCCGGTGTCGGCCAGTAGTTTGGTAATTAAATCCCGGATTGGTGTAGCTGGGGTGGACAGCCCCTTTAAATCGGGCCTTCACGGCTCCGGTGTCGGCCAGTATTTTGGTAATTAAATCCCTGATAGGTGTGGCTGGGGTGGACAGCCCCTTTAAATCGGGCCTTCACGGCTCCGGTGTCGGCCAGTAGTTTGGTAATTAAATCCCGGATTGGTGTAGCTGGGGTGGACAGCCCCTTTAAATCGGGCCTTCACGGCTCCGGTGTCGGCCAGTATTTTGGTAATTAAATCCCGGATTGGTGTGGCTGGGGTGGACAGCCCCTTTAAATCGGGCCATCACGGCTCCGGTGTCGGCCAGTAGTTTGGTAATTAAATCCCGGATTGGTGTAGCTGGGGTGGACAGCCCCTTTAAATCGGGCCTTCACGGCTCCGGAGTCGGCCAGTATTTTGGTAATTAAATCCCTGATAGGTGTGGCCTGGGGTGGACAGCCCCTTTAAATCGAGCCTTCACGTCTCCGGTGTCGGCCAGTAGTTTGGTAATTAAATCCCGGATTGGTGTAGCTGGGGTGGACAGCCCCTTTAAATCGGGCCTTCACGGCTCCGGTGTCGGCCAGTATTTTGGTAATTAAATCCCGGATAGGTGTGGCTGGGGTGGACAGCCCCTTTAAATCGGGCTTTCGCGGCTCCGGTGTCAGCCAGTAGTTTGGTAATTAAATTCCCGATAGGTGTGGCTGGGGTGGACAGCCCCTTTAAATCGGGCCTTCACGGCTCCGATGTCGGCCAGTAGTTTGGTAATTAAATCCCTGATAGGTGTGGCTGGGGTGGACAGCCCCTTTAAATCGGGCCTTCACGGCTCCGGTGTCGGCCAGTAGTTTGGTAATTAAATCCCTCATAGGTGTGGCTGGGGTGGACAGCCCCTTTAAATCGGGCCTTCACGGCTCCGGTGTCGGCCAGTAGTTTGGTAATTAAATCCCGGATAGGTGTGGCTGGGGTGGACAGCCCTTTTAAATCGGGCCATCACGGCCCCGGTGTCGGCCAGTAGTTTGGTAATTAAATCCCGGATAGGTGTGACTGGGGTGGACAGCCCCTTTAAATCGGGCCTTCACGGCTCCGGTGTCAGCCAGTAGTTTGGTAATTAAATTCCCGATAGGTGTGGCTAGGGTGGACAGCCCCTTTAAATCGGGCCTTCACGGCTCCGATGTCGGCCAGTAGTTTGGTAATTAAATTCCGGATAGGTGTGGCTGGGGTGGACAGCCCCTTTAAATCGGGCCTTCACGGCTCCGGTGTCGGCCAGTAGTTTGGTAATTAAATCCCTGATAGGTGTGGCTGGGGTGGACAGCCCCTTTAAATCGGACCTTCACGGCTCCGGTGTCGGCCAGTAGTTTGGTAATTAAATCCCTGATATGTATGGCCTGGGGTGGACAGCCCCTTTAATTCGGGCCTTCACGGCTCCGGTGTCGGCCAGTAGTTTGGTAATTAAATCCCGGATTGGTGTAGCTGGGGTGGACAGCCCCTTTAAATCGGGCCTTCACGGCTCCGGTGTCGGCCAGTATTTTGGTAATTAAATCCCGGATAGGTGTGGCCTGGGGTGGACAGCCCCTTTGAATCGGGCCATCACGGCTCCGGTGTCGGCCAGTATTTTGGTAATTAAATCCCGGATAGGTGTGGCTGGGGTGGACAGCCCCTTTAAATCGGGCCTTCGCGGCTCCGGTGTCAGCCAGTAGTTTGGTAATTAAATTCCCGATAGGTGTGGCTGGGGTGGACAGCCCCTTTAAATCGGGCCTTCACGGCTCCGATGTCGGCCAGTAGTTTGGTAATTAAATCCCGGATAGGTGTGGCTGGGACAGCCCCTTTAAATCGGGCCATCACGGCTCCAGTGTCGGTCAGTATTTTGGTAATTATATCCCTGATAGGTGTGGCTGGGGTGGACAGCCCCTTTAAATCGGGCCTTCACGGCTCCGGTGTCGGCCAGTAGTTTAGTAATTAAATCCCTAATAGGTGTGGCTGGGGTGGACAGCCCCTTTAAATCGGGCCATCACGGCTCCGGTGTCGGCCAGTATTTTGGTAATTAAATCCCTGATAGGTGTGGCCTGGGGTGGACAGCCCCTTTAAATCGGGCCTGCACGGCTCCGGTGTCGGCCAGTAGTTTGGTAATTAAATCCCGGATTGGTGTAGCTGGGGTGGACAGCCCCTTTAAATCGGGCCTTCACGGCTCCGGTGTCGGCCAGTATTTTGGTAATTAAATCCCTGATAGGTGTGGCTGGGGTGGACAGCCCCTTTAAATCGGGCCTTCACGGCTCCGGTGTCGGCCAGTAGTTTGGTAATTAAATCCCTGATAGGTGTGGCTGTGGTGGACAGCCCCTTTAAATCGGGCCTTCACGGCTCCGGTGTCGGCCAGTAGTTTGGTAGTTAAATCCCGGATAGGTGTGGCTGGGGTGGACAGCCCCTTTAAATCGGGCCATCACGGCTCCGGTGTCGGCCAGTAGTTTGGTAATTAAAACCCGGATAGGTGTAGCTGGGGTGAACAACCCCTTTAAATCGGGCCATCATGGCTCCGGTGTCGGCCAGTAGTTTGGTAATTAAATCCCTGATAGGTGTGGCTGGGGTGGACAGCCCCTTTAAATCGGGCCATCACGGCTCCGGTGTCGGCCAGTAGTTTGGTAATTAAATCCCGGATAGGTGTGGCTGGGGTGAACAACCCCTTTAAATCGGGCCATCATGGCTCCGGTGTCGGCCAGTAGTTTGGTAATTAAATCCCGGATAGGTGTGGCTGGGGTGGACAGCCCCTTTAAATCGGGCCATCACGGCTCCGGTGTAGGCCAGTATTTTGGTAATTAAATCCCTGATAGGTGTGGCTGGGGTGGACAACCCCTTTAAATCGGGCCATCATGGCTCCGGTGTCGGCCAGTAGTTTGGTAATTAAATCCCTGATAGGTGTGGCTGGGGTGGACAGCCCCTTTAAATCGGGCCATCACGGCTCCGGTGTCGGCCAGTAGTTTGGTAATTAAATCCCGGATAGGTGTGGCTGGGGTGAACAACCCCTTTAAATCGGGCCATCATGGCTCCGGTGTCGGCCAGTAGTTTGGTAATTAAATCCCGGATAGGTGTGGCTGGGGTGGACAGCCCCTTTAAATCGGGCCATCACGGCTCCGGTGTAGGCCAGTATTTTGGTAATTAAATCCCGGATAGGTGTGGCTGGGGTGGACAGCCCCTTTAAGACTTGCCATCACGGCTCCGTTGTCGGCCAGTAGTTTGGTAATTAAATCCCGGATAGGTGTGACTGTTAACGTACCCAGGAGAAGCCGTATAAGTAGTTTTAAGCAAAAGATCCCAATTAGATATAAGCACACAAGCTAAGGCTTGAATGGTGTATGTGGAACATCTGTTCCATGTACACCATTTTTTTATCAAAAATATGTCGAATTTCAAGTCAGTTCCTAAACCGAAAATTCCTTCTTTTTGCCTGATATGCATGAATCCATGCATATCAGGATTTTTTATAAAATTTTTAAGACGATTTTCAGTACACTTTCCAAAATTCCATTTATCTTTTTCGGCCATTATCCCATGTTTGAACGAACGCATCCAGGCACGATGCAGCATGTAGAGACGACCAAGGACATGCATTGTCCTCAGCCAGTACCGATTCCTCAAAGGACGGACTGCGCCACAACAATGATCATAGCGCAGATGATCATTGTCATAAGCCGGTCTAACGGATCACAGGAATACTCCACAAAGGCGCGAGAGTGAATCTACCGTAGATCGGTAGCTCTCGATCAGATCTATCATAGACTGATCCACCTTCGTGGTCGCACTGATCAACGGAAGAATAGGTTCACTCTACCCTCGCGTTCTGGAATTCCTTGTGAGTCCGTGACCTACGGCTTCCAAGGATGGTTGAGCTGGCCTCGCCTACCCATTGGTCATCGTCTCTACCGGGATCGTGTCTGCCAGCACCATTTCGAAAATATTAGGAACTGAATAAAAATAGGAAATAGCGGAATTTTGCGATGCCACGTGGCGACATTGAGTGGTCTCGGGTCCTTTCCATATATATAAGGGGAGACCTCCCAATGATCTCGCAAAATAGAATTAGGGTATTTTTGATTAAATCAAGCCAGGATAAGCCTCAGTGCGGTACGCACGGGTACCGGGGCACTTCCCCATTATTACCAGGTGACCGCCTTGTGAGATAGCATTCGAAGAGATTTCCCTTTTCTGAAATATCCACAGACGTCTAACGGCATATACCCCTTTTGGAGAATATTGCCTTAAATTTTTTGTCTATAATTCTAACAGTAAATCTATAAAACCCACTCACTAAATTGCCAGTCACGTCCATGTAATAATTCTCTTTCGGCAATCGATCACTCGTCCTTAAGCGCGGCCGTCGCGGTCGCTGACCCCTTGTGGGGGTATCGTGGTTATGGTGGCAGACCTTGCTAGGTGAGGCTCTATATGTACTATGATGATTGTTTAATGTATACCCTTATTTATTATCCATGTCTTCTTATTGCGTTCTAGTATTAGCCTAGTATCTGTGTTGACCCCATAGCTTACGACCCTCGCAATTGCGTCGGTTTGATCATTCGGCTGAGCCAAAGAAGAGTGAACGAGCAAGACCTGTCTGGGCAGGTGTCAGAAGTGAATTGTGTATTGTGCAAAGTGTTTAGCTAGTGTTGTATCTTTAGTTCAGGACGTTGCGAAGCCTGTATACGAGGAAGCATTCATTGTCGACAGTTGCCGTTAATCTATCGATTTCGAGACTTCGATATATTAAGGGTTTGCCACGACCTGCGTTGAATTCAACGGCCAAGAGTTAAATCAGATGTGGTGATAGCGGTTGGTTGACTTAATACGAATATCGGTCGTTCCCTCCCACTATCACTGGTTATAACGAATGGTTAACTAACGTTGACACAGCCTTAGCAAATTAGTTTAGTTATTAAACGTTGATATGACTGGGGTGGACAGCCCCTTTAAATCGGGCCTTCACGGCTCCGATGTCGGCCAGTAGTTTGGTAATTAAATCCCGGATAGGTGTGGCTGGGGTGGACAGCCCTTTTAAATCGGGCCATCACGGCCCCGGTGTCGGCCAGTAGTTTGGTAATTAAATCCCGGATAGGTGTGACTGGGGTGGACAGCCCCTTTAAATCGGGCCTTCACGGCTCCGGTGTCAGCCAGTAGTTTGGTAATTAAATTCCCGATAGGTGTGGCTGGGGTGGACAGCCCCTTTAAATCGGGCCTTCACGGCTCCGATGTCGGCCAGTAGTTTGGTAATTAAATTCCGGATAGGTGTGGCTGGGGTGGACAGCCCCTTTAAATCGGGCCTTCACGGCTCCGGTGTCGGCCAGTAGTTTGGTAATTAAATCCCTGATAGGTGTGGCTGGGGTGGACAGCCCCTTTAAATCGGACCTTCACGGCTCCGGTGTCGGCCAGTAGTTTGGTAATTAAATCCCTGATATGTATGGCCTGGGGTGGACAGCCCCTTTAATTCGGGCCTTCACTTCTCCGGTGTCGGCCAGTAGTTTGGTAATTAAATCCCGGATTGGTGTAGCTGGGGTGGACAGCCCCTTTAAATCGGGCCTTCACGGCTCCGGTGTCGGCCAGTATTTTGGTAATTAAATCCCGGATAGGTGTGGCCTGGGGTGGACAGCCCCTTTGAATCGGGCCATCACGGCTCCGGTGTCGGCCAGTATTTTGGTAATTAAATCCCGGATAGGTGTGGCTGGGGTGGACAGCCCCTTTAAATCGGGCCTTCGCGGCTCCGGTGTCAGCCAGTAGTTTGGTAATTAAATTCCCGATAGGTGTGGCTGGGGTGGACAGCCCCTTTAAATCGGGCCTTCACGGCTCCGATGTCGGCCAGTAGTTTGGTAATTAAATCCCGGATAGGTGTGGCTGGGACAGCCCATTTAAATCGGGCCATCACGGCTCCAGTGTCGGTCAGTATTTTGGTAATTATATCCCTGATAGGTGTGGCTGGGGTGGACAGCCCCTTTAAATCGGGCCTTCACGGCTCCGGTGTCGGCCAGTAGTTTGATAATTAAATCCTTGATAGGTGTGGCTGGGGTGGACAGCCGCTTTAAATCGGGCCTTCACGGCTCCGGTGTCGGCCAGTAGTTTAGTAATTAAATCCCTAATAGGTGTGGCTGGGGTGGACAGCCCCTTTAAATCGGGCCATCACGGCTCCGGTGTCGGCCAGTATTTTGGTAATTAAATCCCTGATAGGTGTGGCCTGGGGTGGACAGCCCCTTTAAATCAGGCCTTCACGGCTCCGGTGTCGGCCAGTAGTTTGGTAATTAAATCCCGGATTGGTGTAGCTGGGGTGGACAGCCCCTTTAAATCGGGCCTTCACGGCTCCGGTGTCGGCCAGTATTTTGGTAATTAAATCCCTGATAGGTGTGGCTGGGGTGGACAGCCCCTTTAAATCGGGCCTTCACGGCTCCGGTGTCGGCCAGTAGTTTGGTAATTAAATCCCGGATTGTTGTAGCTGGGGTGGACAGCCCCTTTAAATCGGGCCTTCACGGCTCCGGTGTCGGCCAGTATTTTGGTATTTAAATCCCGGATTGGTGTGGCTGGGGTGGACAGCCCCTTTAAATCGGGCCATCACGGCTCCGGTGTCAGCCAGTAGTTTGGTAATTAAATTCCCGATAGGTGTGGCTGGGGTGGACAGCCCCTTTAAATCGGGCCTTCACGGCTCCGGTGTCGGCCAGTAGTTTAGTAATTAAATCCCTAATAGGTGTGGCTGGGGTGGACAGCCCCTTTAAATCGGGCCATCACGGCTCCGGTGTCGGCCAGTATTTTGGTAATTAAATCCCTGATAGGTGTGGCCTGGGGTGGACAGCCCCTTTAAATCGGGCCTGCACGGCTCCGGTGTCGGCCAGTAGTTTGGTAATTAAATCCCGGATTGGTGTAGCTGGGGTGGAC